>CM061224.1:13043644-13479970 GCA_030844895.1 Ambrosia x helenae | reverse complement strand
ATATAAAATGAAACAACATGACAAGATGGCAGTTATCTATCCGAACAGTTGATTGGTTTGCGTTAAACAACTGCCACCATTTCACTTATTTGGCGCAAAAACTGTCAGGGGAAATAAAGTCCGAATTATGCACATGATGTCCTTGAGTCGCCTCTTGTCATCTGAGTTTGATTTGCTGCAATCTTCTGATACTTCTGCTTGACCCATTTGCAGTCATTTTGTCGTGTTCATCTTTCACATATTACAATCCTACTTAATTACAAATAACTACACTGTTCTAGATTCCAATACAATAAAACATATTTACAAATATTTACAAATAATAACATAAGTTTAGTTTATAAATTAACAGTTTTCATAAATAAAGAGAAGTATTAATTATTTGGCTATGAATTGTGATGATAATGTAAAAACATTTTAACATTCATTTTTTAAAAAACCATATTTTTAATTGGCAAAAGAATAGCAAATCACAAACAAGGTGATCGACCAGTCTTAAACCACTCACAAAAATGAAAGCTCGCAAACTGTGTTCGTTGCAAATCAGCCACAAAGTGCGTAGTTAGCAGATCAGCTCAGGAACATGAAGGTCGTACGCTTTATCTTCAACTTTTTAAACCTTCATGACCTCTAACCTCTGTCCAATTCGAGTCTGTAATCAGCTCTCACATCGCAAACAAGGTGCCACTGTGCATATGTTGGATGGTGGTGACATAGACTTGTTTCAATTCTAGGGTTCTATAAAAGCTAACTTCATTAAAACATTTCTACAATTGTGCATAATTTGGTTATTGTTAAGATTGACAAGAGCAAGCCGAAGAAAAAAAGTTAACTTCATTAAAACATTTTCTTATTGATATATGATAGACAAAGTATGCAATTGAAGCACTTTGTTATTTATTGATGATTTAATTTTCACAAAATAGTATAAAACTCGTCTCTAGACGCCTATTCACTTTTCTCAACTTTTTACGAGTCTATTATGAGAACATGCTAGTGAAGCTATTTTTGCATACAATTAGTCGTTTGTGTAATACTCTTGTTGGAGTTGGTGTATTTTGTGTAATTCTGAATTTTTTATTATACATGTCCTGAAGAAAGTTGACTTTTGACTTTTTTTAGTCTTCGGTCAACTAGATACTTTCACCTATCAGCAGTTTACCATAAATACATGCATTGCAGACAGTCCTGTGTTAACACATAGATCTGCTGATCATCATTACAAACAAACTGATAATACATGTTACCTAAATTACTTGTTCGCTCATGATTTGTTACTGTTAAGTATACCATTGTGAATTTTTAATTATATTTTTCTTTTTTTGGGTTCATTTAATGATTTCAGCAATCTGGTTCAAATCAAACAGCAAAATAAAGGATAGATATACGGTTCGTTTTGGATAGAGATTCATCACCCAAACCACGATAGCATTGGCGGAGGTTTGTAGGGGCGGGGAGGGGCGGCCGACCCCCGGATTTTCGCGCAGAAGTTCCGATTATATAGTATCCGTATATAAAATTTTGAAAATAGAGGGTTTCGACCCCCCGAAACTGGTTTTCGACCCCCCGAAACCAGTGACTTCCGAACCCCCGGTGACTTCCGACCCCCCGAACCTTCGGGTCAAGCTTCGCCACTGTACGATAGGGCTGCGAATTACTCCAGAAGATACATAAATCACCACTCCGGTTATGAATGCCGTCTAAGAACATCACTCACTCAATTTAACTCACATAGTCATTGAGAAATATTAACCAGATAAAAAAGACTACTACAAATGTAGAAGGTACACAACCAGATAAAGCTTAATAATTTCACCACTCAAAATATGGAGCAAAGAAAAAAAAGAAGACTACTGCCACATTGTTGGTTTCAGCCATCCTACGTCTGTTAATTGTTGGTCCTTTAAATTTCTGGTAACCACCTCCAAACTACCAGCTTGATTTCGTTCTGACTTGCTCCTTTTTTTTTCTCTTCGATCAACAACAACGTATAATGGCGATCTCGTTCTCCCTCGGTAATCACCACGACAAAACGCTGCTCCGAATATCTCACTTTCTGCTGCACTAAACAGCCCCTTCAAAGCAAACCCGGTTCCTTCTACTGCTGCGTTTTGCCCTGCAGCGAAGGGCTAGACCCTTTACCCGAAACAGACTCTCAAAACGGCCTTCGTTTCACACCCGCTCTGATACCAAATGTTGGTTTCAGGCCCCAAACTCACACACTCATAACTAACGATTTTGTTTGTGATATATGTAAAAGATGTACTTTATTTACAGAGAAAAAGGATAATCTATTTTATTCAACAAAACACAGCTATATATATATATATAGGCTACTTGACATAACAAAGTCATCCAAAATACTAGACCCACTCTTTACCCATATGTAGCTTCCACAACGTACACTTCCAACGGATTCGGTCAAAAACTATACTAAACAATCCAAGTGACCGTTGTAGTAAGACTTCTTCTCTCCCAACGTTTATATCACAACGTTCACTTCTCCAACGTGCTCCTACTTTTCTGGGCAACCAAAACAAGTATGATGATCCATAACTATCATCCATGACCCGTATGTTGGATCCGTGACCCGTAAACAGCCCGAACTTGACCCGTACTCAACCGGTAAATAACCCGCAATCAAGATTATTCCAACACACATTAGGGAGGATGTGGGGGTGTGCAAGGAGTTTGCATTAATCCAATTTAACCACTACAACCGGGTATCTGGTCTGACCCGCACCGCATGACTATCTCTGACCCAATTATATAAACTGCTAGCAATTTCAAATTGTTTCGTTTTACCGTGCTGTAACTGCTATCAGCATCTATTTCATCAACTCTGCAAATTTAGTCTGTGCATCTATTTCATTTTGGCCTTTGCTACCTTTAGTCCGTTCATCTATTTCATCAACTGCAAATATTTAATTTTGCAATATAAATCTTGATTACCATTAATATTTCCATTGTCTACCCTCAAAATGTTTAGTGACTCATGATTAGAAGAACTTAAACTGATGTGGCATTAACAACTGATGTGGCTAAGCTCTTAGAAGAACTTGACCCAGTTACTTATGAATGGCCTGTTAGTGTTTTATTTCTAGCGGGTCAAATAAACAAAACTTTTTGACCGCATATGATGTCATCTGGGCCTAAAATGATGTAATTACCATTTGATGTTTCTAAAGCAGGGATTTAGATATGACGCATATAACTTATAATACTTATTTTCACTTGTGAAGGAGCCCTACTGTTTTAATTTCGTAAGTATTTATCGGTTTTAAAGACAGCCTATTTTGACCCTAACTGGTTTTTGTCAAAACCCATTCTGACCCGTTAACCACCTAACCCTCCCGTTTTGCCAAGTATATATGAAAGCATGTTTGTTTCAGATGCTCATGTCATGAAAAACCTTTATAACAACAGGTACAACTTTTGTAAGCTAACAGGTAAGAGCAGTCCTCTACGTGCTAACTCAGCCAATGCCAAGCATCACCCTGAAGAGTACATAAAAAAGTCAAAAGGTAAAGAAATCAAACAGGAAACCAACATACAAGAAATAAAAAAAGGTGGATGTCTGCCATACCTCACCAGGTGAAAACAATTCTAAACAGACAAAATACTACTACTCTCTGCTCTGCTAGAGTGTATGTGAGACATGAAGTTATATGTTTATTAAATCAAAATTATTCTTATAAATTATATATCCAAAAATTAATTACTTTCATTCTCATATTTATTAAATCAAAATTATTTTTATAAATTATAAAAATATATTTTTATAAATTTTTATACTAATTAAATCAAAATTTATTACCGTTTACCCATATACTGATGTATAAAGTTGAAAAATAATTTTGTAAAGGATTTTCTATTTTCATTTAATATAAAACAGATTTATTTTTCTTAATAATGAATAACTTGATTTAAAATGCTTAAAAAATAATATTTTCTAAAATAATAATTTTAGAAATGGAGCAAAAACCAAACCAAGACAAGCCAAGCTCGAGCTTTTGTAAGATAAACCGGATCGACCTCAGGCTCAGCTCACCCAGTTTTGAAGCTGAGCAACCCAATTCAGTACCAAATCAAAGCAACATCAATTCGTTGATTGCAAGCTTGGCCCAACCTTTTTAGAGTTGATCAATATTTTCATTGTCTGACATTTTTTTTATTAAATTGCTTATGCCAGTAACATACTAAGCAATTTTTGGCATCCCATCCAATTTTATTCTCAAAAGTTTTGACCACAAACTCTCCCAATAGCATGATAACTCAAAGTACTAGAATTAAAGCCTGCACAAACTTAATGAAGCCATTCTTTGGTTGGTTTAAGTGAAAACTGGTTTGTAGCTAGGCACGCATTGAGAAGGCGGAATCGAAGAAAGTGGATAAGTACGCTAAAGCTTGTGTAGAGAACTAACATGTTTTTGTCCGATTGGTTTTTGATACAATATTTGGCCCCTTAGCAACAGAAGCTATTCGTTTCTTGACCAGGGTCGAACTAGTTATCCACAACATTAATTCATCTACAGGGCAGGGGTTTGTATTTGGTAGATTAGGGTTCGTATTGGAACAATGATGATGATTTGTTCGGCAATCATGTTTCTTCCCTTTTAGCCTTCGTTTTAAAGTTGAATGATAGTTCTTACATGGTATCAGAGACATAGGGTTCCGGTTACTTTTTGTTTCTTCTCCATTGCGTCACCCACACACATACAAACCCTAGTCGTCCCTTGGTTCAAACCCTAGACAGGGCGTCGTGCCACCATCACTGCCGCCGCCCTGTCCATTCTAGTTCTTTTATTATTAATTCCGTTCTTTTTTTCCTGTTTCATGTTCTAATTAAAGAAACGATCTCAGTTTAACAATTATACTCTTGCCATCCAAAACTAACAATAACTTTCGCTCGGTACTGTCGTTGCAATTTGAAATCATCAAAGGGTTTATTACCTAAAAAAAGTTGTTGTTCTTCGTGTTTGCTTGTTTGGTTCCAAGGTTGGCGCTTATCCTCAAGAGGATTCATTGCAAAGTTACTGCCTTGAATTCTTTTGGCATCATCCTGCATACATACGATCATCATCATCATCATC
Organism: Ambrosia x helenae; assembly: GCA_030844895.1. NCBI lineage: Eukaryota > Viridiplantae > Streptophyta > Magnoliopsida > Asterales > Asteraceae > Ambrosia > Ambrosia x helenae. The sequence goes on along the minus strand of CM061224.1, from coordinate 13,474,877 downwards.
CATGCATATGTATATTCTAATCAACCATCATCATTGTTGCAATATATAAGATATATTTGCCGCCATTTTGGTTTGAATTTTTTTTAACATGTCTCCTCCTACCTATTGTCTCTTAACCGTCGTCCGCTTCTTTTCGGACCGGCTCCTCTCGTCGAACTAAGGTCCGCCGCGGTCATGGTTTGATCGGTTAGATCTACAAACTCTCTCCTCTCCCTCTTGTTCCGCTTGACCACGACCACTGACCTTCACCATCTCTCTTTCTTAGATCTACAAATCTCGTGTCTTGATCTATGGATTTTGCGGATCTAAAATACCGCCCCCTGCTAGCCTCGAGACACCGTCGCACGACCGCGGTCGCCGGTTGTCGAGTTGCTTCTTATTCTAGCAGACTTTCTCCTTTTTTCCGCCTAGCCACGGCCGAAAAAGATACCACCACTTTCTTGGTATCTAGCTTATTGTTCTTTTTTTTAACATTACACGAATCAAGAACCAAAACCAAGGAAGCCGTTACTGGAGCTAAAGCGGAGTAACCCTAACAACAATTTTAGAGATCCATATGTTTTGTCACCACCACTCCTTTAGGACTAGAGTCCTCTGCCACACCACTTGCAGGACTACTGTTCGCCACCGTGCAGCTTTGCAAACACCTTGAAGGCTATGGATTATTTTCTTGAAGATTATGGATTTTGGCAGAATTTTGGAGTTACAAGTCAAGAGCCAAGATCGAAGTTGTTTTTTTTATTATTATTGTTTTGTTTGTTGTCCGGTCCAAGCGTCCGATACCCTACCGCTCTGACTGCGGGGGAGTATTGGAACAATGATGTAACACCCCAACCGATGACGGAAACATCGAGGTGTCACGTAGTGACGATTGTTCAATAGCTCATGGACTAAAGTGTAAATTTAAATACATTGATTAAATAATTTATTACATTCAAATGAAATACAACGATTCTAACTGCCAACTAAATTGAAATACAATGAATCAAAATCTAAATATAAATCCGAAAGCTTAAAGGATGCATCTCAAAACAACCTGAAACATGTACAAAATAATTTGGTCAATACAAAAATTGTATTGGTGAGCATACCCTGTTTGAATAAATATAGTAGGAAAAATGTTTAGCAATTCATTTGCGGTACCATTTGCAATTATGTAATAAGTAATATCCGTTCAAAACCAAGCCTGTGAATAATGACAAATGAATAATGAATTAACAAGAGAATGACCAAGATTCTCTCAACAGAGTCTCAAGGGGGTATACCATAGTACTATTCATTGAAATGCTAGGCCGCAGAACGGTTAATGATTTTGACAAGTCATAGACACACCAATTAACATAAAGCAAACACACATGAGAATTGCATTTAGTAAAAGAAATAGAAACTTGATAGTAAGTACATGAGTCACCCCAGAATAGTAAAACAGTAAAAAGGGGAAAGATATACTCACAGTTTGCGAAAGCGCTCAAAATCCAACTTAAGCGGTCGTGAGCTAAGTAATGGGAATTCTGAGGAATTCAACCTATAATGTGTAAGAATACTAATAAGGAAGTGTCTAAAAATTCTAAGGTAACTAGGGTCTAAGGCATTAGGGTTTGCTATGTCGATTTGGGAAATTAGAGTTTTTATGATAATTCGCGTTAATGTAAAAGTTGTATATCAAAATAATATACCAAAGTTTGGAAATATGGTTTAGTTAATATAATTATTTCCAATTAAATATTTAGATAGAAATATGTTTTGAAATAATTAAGACAAAGTAATTTAATTACTTTCACAAGATTATTGTAAATAAATACAATGATCACAAATGTATAACTAAATAATTATGAGTTTCACAATGATCCAACAAATGGTAATTAAGATTTTTAAACATAACACATTTCTATTTTATAAGAAAAATATTTATAAATAGATGTTTAAATAGTATAAATAAATAAATTTTTAATTATGTCTAATTAATCATAAATAATGTTAATAATACAAGACATGACCCAAAAATAATATTTTTATAGAAATTGGATCCTTTTTATGTAAATAAACGAAAATAATTTTCTCACAATTTTTATAAACTTATTTATATTTAAAACTGATTTAATGAGATTAAATCATGTTTAAATGATTAAAAATAGGAAAATTAATAAAAATAAGTGTTTTCTGAACCAATAATTTTTATTTCAGTTCATGATGATTAGAAATAATTTCACAAAAAATTTGAGATTAAAATTATTAAAAATGAATTTTTTATCAATTAATTATGATTAAAACAAATTAAATCAATAAAAATATAAAAATAAGACAATTTTCAGAAAATAAAAGTGGGGTAATTTTCTTTAGGATGTCAAGAAGCTACTCCTAAATTTTCATAATTTTTGGAGCAAAAATGAATTAGTTATGAATAATCCAAGTTTAAATGAATTTTAAATGATTAAAATAAAAGAAATATAAAAGGAAAGAAAGAGTAAAAAAAAAAATCAGAATGGTGGGGGGTGCTTGGATTAGAACCCGTGACCTGTGATCAAGAAAACAAATGACTTAACCACTAGACCATCCATTTATTTGTTATTTTTGTTGTAACAGAATCATATTTAAACAATAATACCAATCCATCTTCTTCCCCAAATAAACCTCCAAGAACCCTAATCTTAACCCTAAATCTAATAATTCCGATTCGACACAGATAACGACCAAAATGTAACACCCCATCCGATGGCGGAAACATCGGGATGTCACATATTGATGATTGTTTCAGTAGCACATGGTATAAATTGAAATTTTAAATAATTTATTCCTAACATAAATATCCAAAATGAAATGATGTCTAGAAATCCCAAATACATGATATCAAATAAAGCAATAACTTCAAATAAATTCAAAATAAACTTCATAATATTCCTCATGCATACTCTAAGCCTCAGCTTCGTTGTTACCTGAAACATGTTAATTTTGAAAATATTTTTGGGTCAACAAAAGTTGGTGAGAATTACATAGGTTTTGATAATCGAATAAAGCTTGTACAATTCAAGTGTCATGGCAAATCTAGTCCATATGTGAAAACATACTAGAAGTAAATCGAGTGCATAATCAACCCTTGTGACTAAAATATTGTGGTCCATCCCATACGCTCATGGTTCACTCGATTATGTTATGCGATAACAATCACCCATGCTACCTATGTAGGAGGCACGTATCCGGGTGGGATTGTCAGTCCAATAGATCTATCATTGTATACCGTCGGCTGATCAATGTTAATGATTATGCTAGAATATTGTGCTTACCCTAGTCATGTTTAAGACATAATGCAACATAGAAAAACACATAGACACTTTATGATTGAATTGCATATAGAATGTTGTAACATGTTTCACCCCAAAAATAGTGAAAATAGAAAAGGGGCTATGTAAAACTCACTTTAGCAAAGTGTTATGTCTCGTGAAAATAGAATATGTGTTGCCCAACAATGCCAAGTGTTACCCTATAATTAAGGTAATAAATATGTCTAAGTCTTTCTAGTCTACAAATATATTCTAGGGTTTCGAATTGGGGATAAGTGTTCGTTTGATTAATAAATAAAATGTTTGATAAATAAGAGAAATTTGATAAATAAATAAACAAAAGTCTTTTTGTAAATTTTAAATTAAAGATGGTCACAATAATAAGTTTTAAGTATGAAAATAATTTTTATAAAATTATTTTCTTAAACATTGAATATTAAATCTATTTATTTCAAATTGTCAAAATATAAGTTTAATATTTAATAAAATACTAAAATTAAAGAATTATTAAATTAAAAATTGTATTTCTGTTCCAAATATATAGAATTAATTTATATAATTTTTTTTTGCAAAAATATTGAAAAATGAATTTATTACGATTTATTTATGATTAAAACTAACAAAATTTGATTAAAAATATTAAATAAATGATTTTTCAGAAATAAAAATCATTTCAGAAAAGTTAATTGTTATAAAAACTCAGAATAATTTTTGTGGAAATTTATATAATTGTTTTGATATTTTTATAGAATTTTATAAATAAAATAGAATAAACTTGAATTATTTATTATATATATTAAATAAATAAATTTTGGAAAACTAAAAATTGTATGTTAAACTTTTCCACTAGAATAACATAAAATAATTTTAGTAGAATTTATAAAAGAGTTTTAGTATTTTAAAATGAATTTAAAAAAAATACAAGGGAATATATATATATATATATATATATACACTTAAATGAAAAAAATGTTTGTTGATGCCATGGATCGAACCCGGGCCCTTGGCCGGTTCGTGCGTTTTAAATCACAAGCCCAGACCAGTTGGTCTGGACCCTAAGAACGAATAATCATAGTTTAAATTAATTATATAGTATATGGAAATCTGATTTATATTCATTTAAAAAGAAAAGGAAAAAACTGCTTTGTATGGGACTCGAACCCGTGTGTTTGGGTTTAACAACAACAGACACAACCACTTGATCTAGATCAGTGGTTGTGTTGAGTTCGTATCTGTTTAAATTATATAATCGTATTCAACCAAGTGTTCTTCCCCCCAATTCAATCTGATCGTGCCCTAGATTTATAATAGTTTGATTTACACAACAATAACCCAATTAATCATAGGGTTATTGTTGTGTGTATGCCGAAGAATAAAACCCACAAGAAAAAGATGACTTACAAACACGAATCGTGTGAATTGCTTCGGTCAACAGAAAAAGTCAAACTCGAACAAGAATGCTTCGAAAGACGAATTAAAACAGAAATTGGAGGTTTAGAGAGTGTTATCGGCGAGTGTAGAGTGATGTGGGAGGTTCAATTTATAGGGAGAGGGTTCGGGTGAACGATTTGGTAAGTTGACCTCGTATTCATGGTGATGACGCGTAATTCTTATAATTGGTATGTTTTAACCATCAAAACAGCGTGTAAGGGACGCGAAATCATCAGACCAATCATTAATCATACCAAATTAGGAATAATACGCGTTTGAATTGGTTAATTATGGTGGATTGATGTCACAGTTGACTTTCTATGTCAAATGTTGATATATCACGTCATTATAAAGTTTAAACGTGCAGGAGATTAACAAAGATGTTGAGTAGATCAGCTGGTAAAGCTGCTGTGTGGTTGACCCGGCTTGGGCGCGCGGGTTCGATTCCCGGCCCAAGCCCTTTATTTTTTTTTGACAATTAATCTATATATATATGTATATTATATATAAGTAATATAGTATTAGGGTTCCAAATGCGTCACAATAATATTTATAAAGCGAATAATAATAATGAAACTTGACGTTTTATTCAAAATAATTGTAACGTACAAGTATTAATGTGTAATGTTACAGTCTCCCCTACTTTTAGGAACTTCATCCCGAAGTTGGAGTTGGAGAGTCTGGTGGAAAAAGATGTGGGTATTTAGACTCCATCTGGTCTTTACGTTCCCAAGTGAACTCTGGACCTCGTTTAGATTCACAACGAACCTTAACGATCGGAATGCGACTGCGCTTGAGTTTCTTGACTCCAGTATCTACGATCTCGACGGGTTTCTCGATAATGTGCATAGTTTCATCGATTTGCACATCTTCAAGAGGACATGGAGGTTCTCATCTGCTAAGCATTTCTTGAGATTCAAAACATGAAAGGTTGGGTGAACATTGCTTAGCTCAGGTGGGAGGTCAAGTTTGTAAGCCACTTTTCCAATCCTGTCAAGGACTTTAAATGGGCCTACGTATCGAGGAGCTAGTTTTCCCTTTCTACCGAAGCGAATCACTCCCTTCCAAGGGATACCTTAAGAAGTACAAGGTCCCCAACTTGAAATTCCAAGGGCTTACGACGTTTATCAGCATAGCTCTTCTGACGAATTCTAGCCTTGAGAAGATTATCCTGAATGAGTTGGATTTTATCTGTGGTTTCCTGGATCAGTTTAGGTCCAGTGATCCGGGCTTCACCAACCTCAGTCCAACAGATAGGTGAACGACATTTACGGCCATAGAGTGCCTCGAAAGGAGCCATGTTAATGCTGGCATGATAACTGTTGTTGTATGAAAACTCGACCAAAGGAAGATGAGAATCCCATGCGCCACCAAAATCGATGACACATGCCCTGAGCATATCCTCAAGTGTCTGGATGGTCCGTTCAGTCTGACCATCTGTTTGAGGGTGATAAGCAGTACTCAGGTTCAACTTGGTACCCAAAGCGTCTTGTAAAGAATCCCAAAAGTGAGAGGTGAAACGACCATCACGATCAGAGATAATGTCCAAAGGTATACCATGACGACATACGATTTCACTACGTACATCTTTGCTAACCTTTCCACAAAATACTTCTCACGAATTGGTAAGAAATGGGCTGACTTGGTCAAACGATCGACGATTACCCAAATGCTGTCAAAACCTTTGGGTGTACGAGGGAGTTTAGTGATGGAGTCCATTGCTATGCTCTCCCATTTCCATACAGGAATTTCTGGTTGTTCGAGCATACCAGATGGTCGTTGATGTTCAGCCTTGACCTTTGAACAAGTGAGGCATTTTGCAACGAAAAGAGCAATATCTTTCTTCATACCAGGCCACCAATACGAATAACGAAGATCTTGGTACATCTTGTCAGCTCCAGGATGAATAGAATAACGAGACTTATGAGCCTCGTTCATAAGAATGGTACGAAGGTCATCACGGTCAGGAATCCAAAGTCGATTAAGTAAATAGAGTAGACCATCAGGTTTGGTTTCAAGTTGAGTCTCAGCACCACAAGACATTTCGTCGTACATGTTACCTTGGGTGACTGAAGTATGTTGAGCCTGGAGGATACGATCCTGAAGATCAGTACGAACTCTCGCGCAATGAAGTTTGATACGCTCTTTACGACTGAGTGCGTCAGCCACAACATTCGCTTTGCCAGGATGGTAGCGAATTTCGCAATCATAGTCGTTAAGTAACTCAACCCAACGCCGTTGCCTCATGTTAAGATTTTTCTGGTCGAAGACATGTTGGAGACTTTTGTGGTCCGTGAAAACCACACATTTGGTTCCATAAAGATAGTGTCTCCAAATCTTAAGAGCAAAGACGACAGCGCCCAATTCAAGATCATGGGTGGTATAATTCTTTTCGTGAGTCTTGAGTTGTCTAGACGCATAAGCAATAACCTTGCCTCGTTGCATGAGAACACAACCAAGACCTTGGTTTGATGCATCACAATAGACCATGAAGTCATCATTACCATCAGGTAGAGACAGGATAGGAGCATCACAGAGTTTCAGCTTGAGAGTTTCAAATGCTTCCTCTTGCTTTGGTCCCCACTCATAGGGTTTACCCTTGTGAGTTAAGGCAGTGAGAGGAACAGCGATCTTAGAGAAGTTGGCAATGAATCGACGATAATAACCAGCCAAACCAAGGAAGGAACGGACTTCTGTTGGAGTTTTAGGAACACTCCAATTCTTCACAGCTTCGATCTTTGCAGGATCAACATGAATTCCGTTCATATCAATGACATGTCCCAAAAATTGAACTTCCTTAAGCCAAAATTCACATTTCGAGAACTTGGCATACAGTTGTTCCTTCTTTAGGAGACCCAAAATGGAGTGAATATGTTGTTCGTGATCGGATTTTGAGTAAATCAAAATGTCATCGATGAAGACGATCACGAATTTGTCGAGGTAGGGTCTACAAACCCGATTCATTAAATCCATAAACACTGCGGGAGCGTTGGTCAATCCAAATGGCATGACCATGAATTCGTAATGCCCATAACGTGTACGAAAGGCTGTCTTGGGAATATCTTCATCGTGGACTCTAAGCTGATGATAACCAGAACGAAGATCAATCTTCGAGAAGTGGGTTGCTCCTTGAAGTTGATCGAAAAGATCGTCAATCCTAGGCAAGGGATAACGATTCTTGATAGTGTTGGGTCTGCTGACCTGGAGAAGAACAGATGATTAGAAAGCCAAAATATGCTAACAGTTGATCCTTTCAATAAACAGTCTTTACAACTTACTTCTCCCAAAAGACTGCTGACTCTAACAACTGTTCTATCCAAACAACTGCTATGACAACTGCTGATACAAAGGACTGCTGAATAAACAACTGATGACGAACAACTGCTGACCAAAGGTCTGATGAAGAACAACTGCTGATTCAAGTACTGAAGACTAAAGCACTGCTGGAGCCAACAGCACTTAGGCTTCAGCAGAGGATACAAGACCATCAGAGTTTTCCTATAACAGTAGTTTACTATCAGTGCTTTCAATGTAACAGTAGTTTGTAATAGGCAGATGTTTTATGTTTGTTATTCTGTTAGAGGTCACTGTCTTAGGTGACGTCAGCTTAGGTCATCAGTGGTTTAGGTCTGTCTATAAATAGAACAGTGCTTGTACTGTTCTATTGCATCACACACACAAACATTCTCTCAGACAAACAATCACTGTGTGATCAGGCTGAGGGGGAGTATTTGTACGATTGTAATCTTTTAGATAAATGAAAGCATTCGATCTGAAAACATTTACTCTCTTGTTTTGATTAACAGTTTATTATTCCGCTGCACTTTCATTCTATATTCGTTTCACTTTTATCATATTTAGTTAAACATAATCAAAACAATCAAACTCAGATCCTAACAATTGGTATCAGAGCAGTGTCAATTAAATTCGATCTAACAAATCAATTTAATAATCAGCTCACAATTATTGATATCGTTTGTCTGTTGGATTGAAAACAGAGTAATAGTTTAATTTCGTTTCAACCGTTTTTAAACAGACTTTGTTTTTTGAAAAATCAGAGAATGGCTTCAATCAATCACGATCCACATAACACTGGCACGAACAATAAGCCACCGATGCTTGTCAGATCTGAATACAATATCTGGCAACGTCGGATGAGCCATGTTCTAGCTCAACAGAACACTGGGTGTTGGAAGTCGGTTATCTTCGGACCACATGTTCCGACTGTGCCGAGTACTGAAGATCCCAAGGTGTTTGAGCCAAAGAAACTTGAAAACTACTCCGACCAGGATTTTCAGAAAATTGAGTTAGATGCTAAGGCCTTTAGTATTGTGGCCATGGCTCTACCGAATGATATATATGCTGGGTTGTTACACTGTAACAGTGCAAAGGAGTTGTGGGATGCACTGAAAGAACAGTTTGGTGGGACTGAGGAGGTTATTGAAAACAATCGTGAAATACTTAACCAACAATATGAAACATTCAGTCATGTCAAAGGAGAGTCATTAACTCAACAGTTTGAGAGGTTTAATTGTTTAATTAGTGAACTAAAATTGGTTGGTCTTACTTACCCTCATTCAACCTTGAACCATAGGTTTTTAAGATCACTACCAGACAAATGGGACACTATTGCTATTGTGATGAGAAACTCAATTGGATTTAAAGACCTATCACTGACCCAGCTTCATGGTAAGCTCTTGACCTATGAGAGAGAGCTTAACCAGAAAAAGAAGCTCCAGGACTCTGGAAAAGTGTCTGATGACTATGTATTTGGGAATACAGCACTTTTGGGTCATGATGAGGTGCCTGGAAACACTAAGGATCAGAGTTATGATCATTTCATTGACATAACTTCAGGTTTTAACTCAGGTTTTAACTCTGATTCTTATTCACCAAACTATGCTTTCACAGCAAGTGGTGGTGATATCCAGGCATCTGACAATATATCCTTTGAGTATGATGACCTGAAATACTTTGACCCTGATGATTTGGAAGAAATGGACATTATGCACCAATTGGCCCTTCTCAGTGTAAGAACTAACAATTTTTACAAGAAAACTGGGAGAAGGTTTCCAGGGTTAACAGGCAGATCTAAGGTTGGGTTGGATAAATCAAAGATAAAGTGTTACAAATGTCATAGACTTGGTCATTTTGCTAGGGAATGTAGGGGTCAACATGGTACACCTATGATCACCTATCCAAATCAAAGACCACAGACCAACACTTATCAGAATTCCTATAATACCCCTGGACCAAATGTGCAAAACACTGCTCATTTTGCACAGTCCTCAAACACTGTTCCTGTCCAGTATGTCCAAACCACTGTTACTCAGATCCACTATGTGCAAACATCTGTTGCTCAAGCACCTGTGCAAATGACTGTTGCTTCATCCTCTGCTCCTGCAGAGACCAGTCAACAGAGCTTCTTTACACAAGGCTTTGTTGATTGGAGCAGTCTACCTGATGAGTTAACAGATGAAAATTTTGCATTAGTTGCCAAAGATGAAAATGAACCAGAAAACTTTTGTTTCATGGCTATGGTTGATGAGGTTGAATCTGAGGAGGTGGTGACTGAATCTGATGTTGTGACTGATGATGTTGTTAATAAAGTTGTTACAGGTGAAAAACCTGAAGAAGATGTTGTGAATCTCTCAGATCCCTAGGGTGCATCTGATGACTGTGAGTGCAAGTGTGATTGTGCATTGATGGCTGCTGCTAAGGTATCTCCTCAAATTCTTAAAGAGTTGTGTTCTGACAAATGTGTAATTGCATTTGCTAACATCAAAGAGGTGAATGAAAACCTTAGAAAGAAAATTTTGGATGATGAAGTTAAATTTGAAAAACTTTCAAAAGAGTTAAAAACAAGTTTATCTGTAAAAGAGTCTGAAATAAGCAGCTTAAAACATGAAGCAACCATAACCAAAGACCAGCTCCAAACTATGATAGCAAAATATCAAAGTTGTAAAAGTGAGCTTGAGTCCACCCAAGTTGAATGTGAGAAATGGGTGGAATCATGTAGAGGTTTTGAGATGCTACTCAACAAACAAACCAAAAGTCATGTGAAGTTTGGTTTTGGTTTTGAAACCACGGCTCCAGCTTTTGAAAACACTGACAAAAAGAGTCAAAAGTCTGTTGAGATAGTTCCAACAAACCTACAGGGTCAAGAGATTAAAATCACTGAACCAAATGGTAAGAAAATTGTTCTTGAAAAACCAGAAGGTTCCTCATCTTTTACTGAACTTGAAAAGTATGAATTTAAACCTACCTGGTTTGATGAGTGTGATACTCTTGAGAATTTTAAACCTGTTGATTTTAAAACACCTGATGGGAAGACAGCTCCTCAGGCAAAAGTCATTCCCCTGGAAAAAGTCATTCCCCTAAAAAATCTTCCAGCAGATGCTCAAACATCTGCTGAAAAGAAGGCTGAAAAAGGGAAGAAGAAAGAAAAGACTGTCAACTTGTTCTGTGATTTCCGTGAAAAGAAGAATCATGTCACTAAAAACTGTTTTCTTCTAAAAGCATATGACATTAACAAAGGAACAAGTGAATGTGATTCCAAAGCCACATGCTCAATATGTGGGAAAAAGAATCACAAGACCAAAGAGTGCTTGTATCTCAAAAATTTTGATGTAAAAATACAAGAATACAAAGCTAAAACTCTTGCAAACCCTGTGGTTAGTACTTCAAAAGGAAAGCCCAAACAGACTTTCACCCCTGTCCAAACACCTGTTACTAAAAGGCTTGAAACATCTGCTTCTAGAGATGTCCAAGTAACAGATGCTCCACCCACAAGCAAATACCCAAGAGGTTATGGACAACCACCATGTCATAGTCTGCCACATGTTTATGAGGAGCCAAAAAGACCCTCTAAACCAAGAGTGAACAGAAATCCATATGGGTATTATCATCTGTCAGGAAGTGATCAAACAACTGCTGCCCCAAGTGTTGACATTCAAGCACTGGCAAATGGTCAGCAGCAGTTGTTGAACTTAATTCAAAAACTAGTCCAAACCACTGATCACATTCCAAAGCTTGAGTCTGAAAGGTCTGAGGACCCATCCAAAGCCAAACTGGCTTTGGACACTCACCAAAACTAATCCATTACTGATGTGCAGGGAGCTTCTGCTTGTTTAGATAGTCTTTGGTATGTAGATAGTGGAGGCTCCAGGCACATGACAGGATGTAGAGCCCTTCTTCTGGACTTCTTGGCTCATGGAGGGGGTGATATATCCTTTGGTAATGATTCTAAAGGTAAAGTGTTGGGTTCAGGGACTGTACAAGCTGGAAAACTCAAGTTTGAAAATGTCAATCTTATTGATAATCTCAAGTTTAATCTTCTGAGTGTTTCACAAATGAGTGACAAAGGTTATGGCTCATTTTTCACAAAGAAAACTTGTAAGATTATTGGGCCAGAAGTGGTGAAAAAGATTGATACCATCATTGCTGAGAGCAAAGCACAACTTGTTGCTCATAGAAGTGGCAATGTGTATGTTGTTGATATGTTAAAGGACAATCCTTTGGCAAATGTCTGTCTGTTTTTGCTGCCTCCACTAAGGAGACAGAATTGTGGCATAGGAGATTGGGTCACACCAACCTTAACACTATCAACACACTCTCCAAACAAAGCCTTGTCAGAGGTTTACCATCAAAAGAATTTAAATGTGATGAGCATTGTGTTTCATGTTTAAAAGGGAAACAACATAAAAGCTCTTACAAATCCATTGATGAGTCCAAAACCAGTCAGTGTCTACAATTGTTGCACATGGACTTGTTTGGCCCTGTTAAAATCATGAGTCTAAGAAGAAAGAGATTTTGTCTTGTCATAGTTGATGATTTTTCTAGGTTTACATGGACTTACTTTTTACATTCTAAGGATGAGACTGCAGGTATATTGAAGGACTTTGTCACCAAAGTTGAAAAACAATATGACTTGCCTGTAAAAGTCTTCAGGAGTGACAATGGAACAGAGTTTAAGAATAAGGAGTTGGATGACTTCTGTGTGTCAAAAGGGATTGTGAGGCAGTACAGCATCCCAAGAACACCAGAACAAAATGGGGTGGTTGAGAGGAAAAATAGAACTCTTATAGAAGCTGCAAGAACCATGCTAGCAGATTCTGGTTTGCCACTGTCCTTTTGGGCAGAAGCTGTAAACACTGCTTGCTATGTTCAAAACAGAGTTTTGATCAACCCCAGACATCAAAAAACTGCTTATGAAATTTTGTTCAAAATTAAACCATTAATTTCATTTTTCAAAATCTTTGGCTGCCCATGTTTCATTTTAAATCTCAAAGATTCAATTTCAAAATTTGCAGCCAAAGTAGACTGTGGTTATTTTCTGGGATATTCTTCTACTGCTAAGGCCTATAAAGTGTTTAACACAAGGACCAAGACAATAGAAGAAACTCTGAATGTAAAGTTCAATGAACTTTCATCTCTAAAAATCCCTGCAAACCCTGCTGAACTATTTGATTTAGATAAATTCAAATTTGAAGATATCACTGTTAAAACTAACAATGCAGGTATTCCACAGTCTCCACAACAAGATTACAGAACATATGTTGTGATCCCCAGTCACTACAAAATCTATTCTGCCTTAGAGGAAGCAGCTGTTCAAAACAATTGTCAAAACTCTGCCACAGCTGTGTCAACCACTGTTGGCCAGTCTTATCCTCAAACCACTGCTTCACCCCTCACAATCACTGACCTATCATCTGTTGACAAAAGTCAATCATCTGTTGATAAAAGTCAATCATCTGTTGACAAAAGTCAGTCAAATTTCACACCACTTGGACCCATTCCTCCATTACCATTCCAAACATCTGATGGCACTACAGAAGTACCAACAGATGTTACATCAACAGAGTCACCAAACCTCTGTCCATCACCTCAAAATGCCATCATTCCATATCAGGGAGATCTTATTTACTTAAGAGCTCATCCACCAGACCAGATCATTGGCAACATCAGAGAGGGTGTGCTCACAAGAAGCCAATCCTCCAATATCTGTCTTTTTGCAGGTTTCCTTTCCCTCACACAACCTGTCAAGTACCAAGAGGCACTAAAAGACAACAGTTGGGTAGAAGCCATGCAAGAAGAACTCCTTCAATTTAAAAGACAACAAGTATGGGAGCTTGTACCACTACCTAAGGATGTTTGTCCTATAGGAACAAAGTGGGTCTTCAAAAACAAAACTGATGAAAGGGGTATTGTTGTCAAGAATAAAGCCAGGCTTGTGGTTCAAGGCTTCAGACAAGAAGAAGGAATAGATTATGATGAGACTTTTGCTCCTGTAGCAAGACTAGAAGCCATCAGACTCTTTTTAGCCTTTGCTGTCAACCACAACATAAAGGTGTATCAGATGGACATCAAATGTGCTTTCCTTTATGGCAAAATTCAGGAGGAGGTCTATGTATGTCAGCCACCTGGTTTTGAAGACACATTCCATCCTGACTATGTCTACAAGCTCAACAAAGCTTTGTATGGACTCAAACAAGCACCAAGGGCCTGGTATGAAACTCTTTCCACATTTCTCTTATCCATTGGTTTCACAAGAGGTAAAATAGACAAAACCTTATTTCTTAAATGGAAAGGGAAACATTTAATGATTGTTCAAATATATGTGGATGACATCATTTTTGGATCCACATGTAACCAAATGTGTGAAGAGTTCAGAAAACTCATGACAGCAGAGTTTGAGATGAGTGCCATGGGTGAGCTTCAGTGTTTCCTTGGTCTTCAAGTGAAACAACTGCAAAATGGCACATTCATTCACCAAAACAAATATGTAAAGAATTTATTAACCAGATTTGAGATGAATGATTGTAACCCATGTAGCACACCCATGAGTACAGTCAAGCTGCTCACTATTGATGACAAGGATGAACTGGTTGATCAAACACATTATAGATGCATGATTGGGTCTTTACTGTACTTAACTGCATCTAGGCCAGACATTATGTTTGCTACCTGTGTCTGTGCAAGATCCCAGGCTTCACCCAGAAAGTCAAACCTTATTGCTGTGAAAAGGATATTCAGATACCTCAAAGGTGCTCCCACACTTGGTATCTGGTATCCTGCTAATGGAAACATTGAGCTTTCTGGTTATTCAGATAGTGACTTTGCTGGCTGTCACACCACAAGAAAATCCACATCAGGAGGGTGCCGATTTCTAGGGAATGCCTTAGTCTCCTGGCAAAGCAAAAAGCAGGCAGCTGTTTCAACCTCAACAGCTGAAGCTGAATACATTGCTGCTGCAAGCTGTACAGCCCAACTCATGTGGCTTCAAAATCAACTACTGGATTTTGGGATAACTGCACTACAGACTCCACTCATGTTGGACAGTCAAGCTGCTGAAAATATCATCAAGAATCCAGTCTCTCATTCCACTACCAAACACATTGACATAAGACATCATTTTGTCAGAGACAGCTATGAAAAAGGTTTGATTTCTCTGCACCATGTTCCAACAGAGGATCAGTTGGCAGATGTGTTAACAAAAGCTTTAGACACATCTACCTTTACAAATCTGATTTCCAGAATTGGTATGTTAAACATGGATTAAACAAATAAATTTTTTTAATAAATCATAATAAAATGTTTCAGAAAATCAAAATTTATTCAAATAGCTGTTTGGTTGAAAAATCTGTTTATAACATCTGAACAGATAAAACAACCACTGTTTCATTCATATCCACTGTTGGTTGAAAAATCTGTTTCAAAACATCTGATCAGATAAAACAACTGTTAGTTAAAAAAATCTGTTTCAGAACATCTGTTCAGATAAACAACTGTTTCCTTATATATTTATACTATATCTAAAAAAAAAAAAAAACAGTTGGTTCCATCAGCTGTTTGTATCAGTTGTTTGCCAAAAACAGCTGTTCTCCACCAGATGTTTCATCCATCAGATGATTGCCACGTCTGCTCATATAAGCAGAGGTTTGGCCACATCAGCGGTTTCCTTGAGCCTATAAAAACCCTGTTTTACCACAACAGATGTTACACTGTCTCATTGTATTCAAAATACTGAAACCGCCTTCTTCATTCTCAAACCCTCAACTAATTTTCATTCATCTTCACCTTCGAAATCCATTACAATGGATCTTCAAGCCAAAGCCACCCACAATTGTCTCCCCTATCTGGTTAAACCAGATGACAACGTTTCATTCCATTCCACCATCGACATTCTTCTAAACTCCAAATACCTACCCATCTTAACCGCTGACGCCCCCATTTATCTCGATACTCTCCAAGAGTTCTGGTTGAATGCTGAGTTTTTACTCCAAGACAAAAAGCCTACTTCCATTATTTCCAAAATTGGAGAAACTAGTATCGTAATTACCCCTGAAATCATATCCACAACCTTCTCACTGAATGACCTGGCAGGTAAGGACTCCTTTACTAAAACAGAGCTTCACACTGAGTTCCAAGAAAGAGGGTATGATGGTCAGATGACTGGATCAACTCTTTTCAAAAAGTTTTTCCCACCAGTCATGAAATTTTTCTTCCATACCCTTCTTCTATGTGTCTCTTCTAAGTCCACATCCTTTAATGAAATCCCACTAAGGATGCAATATCTGGGTTATGCCATGTTGTCAAACTCTGACTTCAATCTTTCCCAGGGATTGTTCATGGACTTAGTATCAAATGTGAAAGCAATCAAGTCTGTGTCTAACAATGCTTTTCTTATTTACCCAAGAATTCTTAGTGTAATCTTACAAAAAGTCTTACCAGAAAAAGTTTTCAAAAAGGGTGAGGCAATGCAAATGAAAAGCTTAACTGATGAAACTTTCACTAGAATGCTGGGTGGAAGCACCCAAGAAAAACTGTCTAAAGTGTCAAAAGTTTCTAAAACACAAACAAAGAGGACAAAGACAACAACTGTTGTCAAAACCTCTGTTGTTGAGCCCACTGCTCCTGGTGATCATGGCACTACATCCAGTGCTGTGAAACCCACACCAGCCACTTCCAAAAAGAAACATCCATCCACAAAAACCACCACTCAACCACAAATGAGACTTCTGGATGATGAGGTACCAGAAGAAACCTCTGTTGCACCACAAAAGCAACCTGAAACCACTGTTGTTACTTCCTCACAACAGTTGGACATACCTCCACCTGACCAAACTCCTCATGAATCCTCCCAAAAGGATCATGTTGTAAGCCAAGGGGACACACATCATGATACATTTGAGTCACTTGGCCAAATGTTCACAAGCCCCTCTCCCAGGGCTAATTCTCTTGTTACTCCTCCACCCTCACCATCACATCATGTTCCACAAACCATGCAACCTCTGTTTGAGGCTATTGAAAAATCTCAGGAAGATCCCAGTTCCTCTCTTCCACCTATCACTGAGAGCATACTCCCGCAAGTGACTGGTCCTGAGAACATTCAATCTGCTATCCAACAAACAGAAGAGGAGGTTACACCACCTGAGTTCAATGCAACTCTAGGTGAGTTTTCAAGTGGAGCAGCCACTACTGATGTAGAGACCACTGTCTCACATCAGGACAGTGATTACATTGCTAAGACTCCCTTGAAGGCAACAACTGTTGAAGCCACTATAGTGTCTCCAAAAACAGTTGGAAGTCCCCAGTACCAAGAAAAAGGGGCATCTGATTCACCTATTAGGACTGAATCAGGTAGAACTACCACTGGTAGGGACTCAGATGATCCTATTAACTTAGGAGATGGGTCAAAATACCAAGAATTGACAGACAGAGTTTCTGCAATTGAAACCTCTGTAGCTGACATCAAATCTGATGTCAAGCTTATACTGAGCTCCATAGCAGACCTTTCCAAGAGTCAACCATCAACAGCTGATATAGCTAGTGAGCTATGGAAATCCGTTTCCCCCATCATCATAGCTCACAGAAAACTGGCTGATCAGACACATGAGACATATATGGTTGAGATCAGAAACATGGTGGATGCAAGGTACAAAGATACCCATGCAGATATTAAAGCCATCAAGGACCACCTGCTGAAGAGTACTGGCTCTGCCCCTACCACCATTCTCAGGGATGAAGATGATGATGCTTTCACGGCTGATGATGCCAAAAGGGGGGAGAGTGGCAGAGATAGGCTACCAAAGCTAGATCCCTTTGGTTGTCCTCCTTCTCAAAAGGGCCAAGCCAAGTCTGCCAACAAACCAGAGTCTACTAAAACAGCTCCACAACAACAACAGCAAGCAACACCAACAGCACCACAACAAACCACTGACAAGAACAAAGCAGTAGATGACTCTGCAAACATAGAAGCTGAAAAGGCTGCTCAAGACAAACAGAAAAGAGCTGACACCTTGGAAGTTAAAGCAGAGTCACTAGTAAACCTCAAGAAGAAACAACAGCAGGAAACTGAAGATGTGGGATCCTCTAAAAGGATGAAAAGGCCTGCTAAGCATGTCAGAAAACCACCATCCAAGTTAAACACCTTTGTTGACAAAACCACTGCTACTGAAACCACTGCCACCCAAAAAACTGAAATCACCCAAAACACTGCTGCCCAAACCACTGTACCCAAACCAACAAACACACCTGAACATACAACCACCAAACCTACATCACCAGCCAAATCCCAAACATCTGCTGGACCTACTAAAAGGCCAACAGATGTTAATCCAACCACTGCTACCAAATCACCATCCCCTAAAATCATGTACACAAGGAAGAGAAAATCAACCTTTGTTGTACATGATGAAAACATACACACATCACCAAACACCACCTCAACTGCACAATCCACTCCTCCTATAACAGCTATTCCAATCACATCATTCTCACCACACACATCCAAATTCAGATCCCATAGACCACCACCAACCATTACACCATTGGTTGTTCAGTATCCCCTTGAACTTGATCTACTCAAGGGGGAATTACAATCCTTCTACAATACTGAACAGCCATCAGACAGATCCTTCCCATCTCTCCCAAACTTCCCTGTTCCCCTCAACATTGATACATATCTGAAATACAAGGGTGAACAGGTGGATGCCATCATTAAGGAGAAATGCAAAGGGAAGGATGACAGGACTGCTCAGGGCATTCATTCAGCAGAGCTTAGCAAACTCAGAAGGATTGAGGATTTTGCTAAGACCCTGAGCAACTCTATGTCCTCCATGCCTCTCAGTGGTGACTTGGAAAAGGAGGTCAGAGATTCTCTTCTGGAACAGATCTTGGCAACCAAGCCTTACAAAGCAACCAAGAAGCAGTTTAATGGTTGGACCACACATGCATTAAGAGAAGAACTTCTCAGAATAGAAGAAATGGCCAAAGACCCCAAGGCTAAAGTCTCTACTCCTAATTTTGGCAAAGGCAGAGACCTAGTCAGAGCCTTAAAGTTTAAAAGGATGAGGCAAGAGATAGTAGCTGCTAACTATGGGGAAATGAGGTCTGTCTCTAGATGGTCTGAGCTAAGGTTGGTTGAGACATACAAGAGTCTGGAAGAAAACAGAAAGAAGGATCCCAGCCTACCAAGAAAACCTGTTTACACTGATGAGCCAATGATGAAGAGACCCCAACAGACTTTTACCTTGGACAGCTTACTTGATACCTCTGATCTATCAACTGCTACAAGAAGACAGTTCAAGAAACAGAAGGAAATGTCAGAAGAAGATCAGAGGAAGTTTGCTGATACATTCATCAAGGAAGGGCTCTTCAATCAAGTACATTTTTTCTCTGATCCTACAACAGAGAAACTCAGAGAACTCATTGGAAGACCTCCATCACCCAACTCATCCAGAATAAAAATTCATCTCAGCAAATCCACTGACTCAAAAATTCTAAAATGGAAAGTCAACAAAGACAACCATGAATTGACACTGCTCAGGTCAGATGGAAGGGTTCAGAAGATTAGCATGGATGATGCTTACAGTCTATGTGCAGAAGATCATCAAACATTGCTGAATCTGGAACTTGAAAGAGATGAAGAAGACTTGTTTGCTCTGAACTTTGAACTACAATTCAAAGGTCAAATCAGAGAAAGTCTGATGAGGAATAAAGATCAATAAATAAAGCTGAGTTTTGGCATCATCTGTTCTAGGGGGAGATTGTTGGGTCTGCTGACCTGGAGAAGAACAGATGATTAGAAAGCCAAAATATGCTAACAGTTGATCCTTTCAATAAACAGTCTTTACAACTTACTTCTCCCAAAAGACTGCTGACTCTAACAACTGTTCTATCCAAACAACTGCTATGACAACTGCTGATACAAAGGACTGCTGAATAAACAACTGATGAAGAACAACTGCTGACCAAAGGTCTGATGAAGAACAACTGCTGATTCAAGTACTGAAGACTAAAGCACTGCTGGAGCCAACAACACTTAGGCTTCAGCAGAGGATACAAGACCATCAGAGTTTTCCTATAACAGTAGTTTACTATCAGTGCTTTCAATGTAACAGTAGTTTGTAATAGGCAGATGTTTTATGTTTGTTATTCTGTTAGAGGTCACTGTCTTAGGTGACGTCAGCTTAGGTCATCAGTGGTTTAGGTCTGTCTATAAATAGAACAGTGCTTGTACTGTTCTATTGCATCACACACACAAACATTCTCTCAGACAAACAATCACTGTATGATCAGGCTGAGGGGGAGTATTTGTACGATTGTAATCTTTTAGATAAATGAAAGCATTCGATCTGAAAACATTTACTCTCTTGTTTTGATTAACAGTTTATTATTCCGCTGCACTTTCATTCTATATTCGTTTCACTTTTATCATATTTAGTTAAACATAATCAAAACAATCAAACTCAGATCCTAACAGATAGTGAGTTTGTTGAGTTCACGATAGTCGATACACATCCTGAGAGATCCATCTTTCTTCTTAACGAACAAGACAGGGGCTCCCCATGGAGAAGAACTGGGGCGAATAAAACCTTTATCAGAAAGTTCCTGTAGTTGACTGGCAAGTTCTTGCATCTCAAAGGGCGCAAGACGATAAGGAGCTTTGGCGACATGATTTGCACCAGGAACAAGATCAATCCTAAATTCCACTTGTCGAGCAGGAGGCAAACCAGGTAAATCCTCTGGAAAAACTTCAGGATAGTCCCGAATGATTGGGATGTCTTGGATACTTTTGCCTTTTTCCTTCTTTTCTATATCACGTTAGCTAAGAAAGCCGTATACCCCTTTTGTAAGTATTTTTGGGCAGTAGTACAAGACATGAGCTTAAGCTCGCCACAAGGCTTCTCACCATAGATCTTCAAAATCTCACCAGATTCGAGAGGAATGCGAATGACTTTCTCAAAGCATAGAATTTCAGCACGATGGGTTGACAACCAATCCATGCCTACTATGACATCAAAACTTCCAAGATGCATAGGGATGAGATCGATAGAGAAAGTATGTTCGTCGAGGTTCAACACACAGTTACGAATAATAGAATCGATCGAGATAGACTTCCCATTAGCTACCTCTACCACTAAAGGTTCCTCTAGGTTAGTTTGGGGTAAGTTAAGTAAGGGTTCAAACTTTAGTGATACAAATGACTTATCATCTCCCGAATCAAATAATATGGATGCATAGTGGTTATTAACGAGAAACGTACCATTCACCACCTCGTTGTTGTCACGGGCCTGGTTAGCATTGAGATTGTAGGCGCGACCTCGAGCACCTTAGTTCTGGTTGCGGTTCTGGTTTTGGTTGTGGTTTTGGTTCCGGTTCTGGTTTTGGTTACGATTGGGGCAAGCATTGATATAGTGATCTGGGCTGCCACACTCGTAGCACTGACCACAAGCAGGCCTGTTGTTTTGTTGGTTGGGAGCTGGGGCATTTCTGGCTGGGTTATTTTGGGCAGCAGGGCCGTTAGCAGGAGGAGCTCGACAGATGTTCACAAGGTGACCATACCTTTGACAATTAGTGCAAAAGCGACATGGGACCTGTGCTGGATGATGGTATTTGCAAGTGTTGCACAAGGGATGAGGTCCGGTGTATGGCTTCTTGGCTGGGTTTTGTGCTGCAGGTGCGGTGGTAGCAACCATGTAGTTCCTAGCCTTGTGCTTCTTATTGCTTGAGGTCTCGGGCTTAACCTCAATAGCAGGCTGAGGAGTGTCTTTTGCAGCAGTCTTTTTGGTATTCTTGCGGAAGAGAGTACCGTTCTTCACATGATTATCGGTGAGAGTAGCCGCCAGACGTTTGGCTTCCTCCAAGGTGGCAGGATTCCTTCCCCATACCGTGTCCTGGATTTGCATGGGTAGACCACCGATATACTTCTCGATGGCCACAGGCAGGGGAGTGACTTTATGGGGCAACAACAAACTGAGCTCGTGAAAGCGGGTATTGTAAGCAAGGTTTTCCCCACTATCTTGAGCAAGGGTGTGGAACTCGTCTTCTAGTTTCTTAACCTCGTTGCGGGGACAGAACTCATCTTTCATAACCTCCTTGACTTGATCCCATGTCATAGCAAGTGCAACTTCAGCTCCACGGGTGCGCTTTTCCTCATTCCACCAAGTGAGTGCTCGTTTGTGAAGAACACTCATGGCGTAACGAACCTTAAAGTTATCGGGACACTCACTGTTAATGAAGGTATTCTCAATACCCTCGAGCCTTGTAGAAGTCCCGTAGCTCCTTCTTCTCCACTAAACTTAGGGGGATTACAGGAATTAAAGTGCTTAAGAGTGCAGGCTGGGAGACCATTCCCGTTCCCGTTGTGGTTTCCATTTCCGTTTCCGTTGCCGTTACCGTTTCCGTTCATCTGGATGACTTGAGCCAGTAAGTTAGGAACCAGAGTCGCGATTTGCTGCGCCATTTGTTGAGAAATGATCGCAGTCAGTTGGGCATCAACACCATTGTTGTTGTTGTTGTTATTGCTGTTGTTGTGATTGGTGTTGTGGTTGTTGCTACTTTCCTCTTGGTTTTCACCACTGTTATTGCGAGTGCTGCGACGTGGAGGCATGATCTGTAAGAGACACAATGAAATGAATGAGGTTATATAAGGAATGTAATCATTTATTCATTAATTAAAACGAATAAACGAAAACGTTGACTTATCAAAGATTCTAGATTCTAATAACATAATGAAGACATGCTTTAGCCTATAAGTGAACACTCATCCCGAGAATTCCCAGGTAGGCATCCGGGTCCCTCGTCTGATTGGGATATATGCGCAATGCCAGCCTAGACAGAAGACTCAGAATACAGGCGTTCACCCTTCCAGATTGCACGTGTTCGTTATTAAAATATAGAACTTCGACGAGATCTCAAGGTGGTTCAGGTTAACCTGAGGATTTTGTCCTATTAATCTAATGGTGGATCAGGATTGCAGCAGACGAAATAAGAGTAGTCACTTGTAGGCTTAGGGTTGTATAAGGTATAGGATAGGGATAAGATTAAGGAAGCAATTAGGGTTACAAGTAAGAGAAGTAAGTACTGTTTAAGTCCCTAAGGTTATAGTCTAGATTATTTTCTAATAACCTAATTCCCTATAACCAAGGCTCTGATACCAATCTGTAACACCCCAACCGATGGCAGAAACATCGGGATGTCACGTATTGATGATTGTTTCAGTAGCACATGGTATAAATTGAAATTTTAAATAATTTATTCATAACATAAATATCCAAAATGAAATGATGTCTAGAAATCCCAAATACATGATATCAAATAAAGCAATAACTTCAAATAACTTTAAAATAAACTTCATAATATTCCTCATGCATACTCTAAGCCTCAGCTTCGTTGTTACCTGAAACATGTTAATTTTGAAAATATTTTTGGGTCAACAAAAGTTGGTGAGAATTACATAGGTTTTGATAATCGAATAAAGCTTGTACAATTCAAGTGTCATGGCAAATCTAGTCCATATGTGAAAACATACTAGAAGTAAATCGAGTGCATAATCAACCCTTGTGACTAGAATATTGTGGTCCATCCCATACGCTCATGGTTCACTCGATTATGTTATGCGATAACAATCACCCACGCTACCTATGTAGGAGGCACGTATCCGGGTGGGATTGTCAGTCCAATAGATCTATCATTGTATACCGTCGGCTGATCAATGTTAATGATTATGCTAGAATATTGTGCTTACCCTAGTCATGTTTAAGACATAATGCAACATAGAAAAACACATAGACACTTTATGATTGAATTGCATATAGAATGTTGTAACATGTTTCACCCCAAAAATAGTGAAAATAGAAAAGGGGCTATGTAAAACTCACCTTAGCAAAGTGTTATGTCTCGTGAAAATAGAATATGTGTTGCCCAACAATGCCAAGTATTACCCTATAATTAAGGTAATAAATATGTCTAAGTCTTTCTAGTCTACAAATATATTCTAGGGTTTCGAATTGGGGATAAGTGTTCGTTTGATTAATAAATAAAATGTTTGATAAATAAGAGAAATTTGATAAATAAATAAACAAAAGTCTTTTTGTAAATTTTAAATTAAAGATGGTCACAATAATAAGTTTCAAGTATGAAAATAATTTTTATAAAATTATTTTCTTAAAAATAGAATATTAAATCTATTTATTTCAAATTGTCAAAATATAACTTTAATATTTAAAAAAATACTAAAATTAAAGAATTATTAAATTAAAAATTGTATTTCTGTTCCAAATAAATAGAATTAATTTATATAAAATTTTGGTGCAAAAATATTGAAAAATGAATTTATTACGATTTATTTATGATTAAAACTAACAAAATTTGATTAAAAATATTAAATAAATGATTTTTCAGAAATAAAAATCATTTCTGAAAATTTTATTGTTATAAAAACTCAGAATAATTTTTGTGGAAATTTATATAATTGTTTTGATATTTTTATAGAATTTTATAAATAAAATAAAATAAACTTGAATTATTTATTATATATATTAAATAAATAAATTTTGGAAAACTAAAAATTGTATGTTAAACTTTTCCACTAGAATAACATAAAATAATTTTTGTAGAATTTATAAAAGAGTTTTAGTATTTTAAAATGAATTTAAAAAAAATACAAAGGGAATATATATATATATATATATATATATATATATATATACACTTAAATGAAAAAAAATGTTTGTTGATGCCATGGATCGAACCCGGGCCCTTGGCCGGTTCGTGCGTTTTAAATCACAAGCCCAGACCTGTTGGTCTGGACCCCGAGAACGAATAATCATAGTTTAAATTAATTATATAGTATATGGAAATCTGATTTATATTCATTTAAAAAGAAAAGGATAAAACTGCTTTGTATCGGACTCGAACCCGTGTGTTTGGGTTTAACAACAACAGACACAACCACTTGATCTAGATCAGTGGTTGTGTTGAGTTCGTATCTGTTTAAATTATATAATCGTATTCAACCAAGTGTTCTTCCCCAATTCAATCTGATCGTGCCCTAGATTTATAATAGTTTGATTTACACAACAATAACCCAATTAATCATAGGGTTATTGTTGTTTGTATGCTGAAGAACAAAACCCACAAGAAAAAGATGACTTACAAACACGAATCGTGTGAATTGCTTCGGTCAACAGAAAAACTCAAACTCGAACAAGAATGCTTCGAAAGACGAATTAAAACAGAAATTGGAGGTTTAGAGAGTGTTATCGGCGAGTGTAGAGTGATGTGGGAGGTTCAATTTATAGGGAGAGGGTTCGGGTGAACGATTTGGTAAGTTGACCTCGTATTCATGGTGATGACGCGTAATTCTTATAATTGGTATGTTTTGACCATCAAAACAGGGTGTAAGGGACGCGAAATCATCAGACCAATCATCAATCATACCAAATTAGGAATAATACGCGTTTGAATTGGTTAATTATGGTGGATTGATGTCATAGTTGACTTTCTATGTCAACTGTTGATATATCACGTCATTATAAAGTTTAAACGTGCAGGAGATTAACAAAGATGTTGAGTAGATCAGCTGGTAAAGCTGCTGTGTTGGTTGACCCGGCTTGGGCGCGGGTTCGATTCCCGGCCCAAGCCCTTTATTTTTTTTTGACAATTAATCTATATATATATATATATATGTATATTATATATAAGTAATATAGTATTAGGGTTCCAAATGCGTCACAATAATATTTAAAAAGCGAATAATAATAATGAAACTTGACGTTTTATTCAAAATAATTGTAATGTACAAGTATTAATGCGTAATGTTACACAAAACCATAGGGCTTTCGAAGTTTATCATGAAAAGAACAAAATAGCATAAAAAACTTGGGACTTACAACGCGTATTGATGTTCGAAAACTCGATATACAGTTGCGAGACTTGAGGGTCGAATACCACGGTTCTGAACCCGATCTGTTGGATTTTAATGTGGGTTTGAGAGGTATAAACGTGCAGAAACAGTTTGGCATAAACAATTTATAATAATGCTCGCTAAAAACGACTTAACTGAAGCATAAATATTTCCGGCCGTTTCATGATATAATCGGTCTTAAAACTCAATCAAAACGAGCGGTTATGAGCACTAGTATGAGGGAAAACGATTAAATAACATGGAGAAACGTTACCCAATCATTTAATTGAGATAAAACGCGTTTAAACCCAATAATTTAATCTCGCTGGAAAACAACTCCGGCTGCCGGAATCTTCGCCGGAAACGCGTGGGAAGGGGAAAGAAAAAAAAACCAGATTTAAGGTTTTCTTAATTGGCAGAAAAGGTCCCTAAAGTTTAACCTTGTTAGTTTATTATATAACTAAGTTAGTTTTTCTTTTATAAAACATAACCAAGTTAACTAGATTATTCTAGAATGTTTTTACGCTTTATAAACTTGAAATTTTTTTTTTTATATAAAATTTATGCCGAATAATGTTTCAACACTAGCACTTGATTAAAACGAAGGTACGATCTAGCATAAATATAAATGATAAAATTTTAGTTCGCTCTAAAATTAATTTTGAAAACGACGATACTTACAGGGTCTATAATAGAAATATTTGAAGGACTATTATTGACAATCGGATGAAAGGTGAGGGTGACGGATGTCACAAATGATGATGTTTCTTACACTCATATATTGTAACAGCCCACTCCCGTACCGCGATATTGTCCGGGCATGTCCCGATTTTGCATTGGTCATAGGCAATTCCAACGCCAAAACACGTCACGATATGGAAGGTATCCCACCTCTTATAAAGAAGTGTTAGTTCTCCTTCCCAACCGATATGGGATCGTTACAATCCACCCCCTTAAGGAGCCCAGCGTCCTCGCTGGCACAACGGCCCGGCCCTGGCTCTGATATGATTTGTAACAGCCCACTCCTGTACCGTGATATTGTCCGGGCATGTCCTAATTTTGCATTAGTCATAGGTAATTCCAACGCCAAAACGCGTCACGATAGGAAGGTATCCCACCTCTTATAAAGAAGTGATAGTTCTCCTTCCCAACCGATGTGGGATCGTTACATATATGTACCATTAATGATTAGTTCGGCAATCATGTTTCCTCCCTTTTAGCCTTCGTTTTAAAGTTGAATGATAATTCTTACAGTTTGGAATTCAGATCGGGGTGGCGGCGTAACTTGTTGCCCGTCTACCTTCTATTTTGATGTAACTTGTAAAGTTTAAGGAATGAAATATAAAGATTTATGTTAAGTTCTACCACTTTAAAAAAGACAACATGTTAAAACAAAGTGAGGCGAAATTGGCACCAAGAAAACCACACACACCATAAATGAAAAAAAAAACATAAGAACACCTTTAAGGCAGATGTGCCAAAAATAAAACATGTGGATATGTAATTATCCTCCTTTTTGCACATTTAATATGCTTTTATATTTACAAAATATAGCTAAATCGTTCCTACAAGATAAATGCAGGTTTTTGGAAGCAAAAAGCACAAATGAATAAAAAAGAGCACATTTTGAGTGGAGAACAAGCCTATCAGAAGAGACAAAGTTGTGACTGTGGGACAAAATGGTACATGGTACAACGACCTTGTCTCTCACATGCAAGCTTTAAGGTCAAGGAACAAAAAGGGGAGGGAAATGACACAAAAGGCAAGGAATTGAAGACTTAGAAGAGCTGTAACAAATTCAGCACGATCGCGCTCTGGCGTGCACGGTCATGCACCTGTCCACGATCAACAAGTCAACATTCCGAAATCAATAGAAGCAGAAGTCAACGAGCACGCCCGTGCACACCCATAGAGCACGACCATGCTCCCCTGAACGTGTTCCCCAAGGCTTCAACCGACCAAAACTGACAAAACGGTTGCACGAACAGATGAGCACGGGCGTGCCCATATAGTGGCACGGGCGTGCCAGCCTACAAACAGACAGTTTCTGCTCGCAAGGACTCTGCATCTGTACAAGATGTCGTGCACGGGCGTGCCCACACCTTGAGCACGGGCATGCTCCACCTGAAAGCATAGTTGTCAAAGCACCTACGCGCACTCAAGGCGCATAGGTCGAGCCCGGAGCCTAGGCGCAAGGCGCATAAAAAATGAGGGCTTTTTATAATTAGGCGCATATTATAAAATACATTTTTAGGGATTCTAAAGATGTTTTAGGCTTGTTTAGGGCTACTTTAGGATGTTTTAGGGTTGTTTAGGACTTGTTCATGACTCATTTAAGATGTTTTAGAGGTTTATGCAACTTTTAGCCTGAATTTGGCTGGAAATCAACCCTGATAGTGCGCCTCAGTTCCTAGGCGCAGCGCACTTGGTGCGCCTCGAGCCTAGGCGCTCGCCTAGGCGCGCTTTTGACAACTATGCCTGAAAGGTCTATAAATAGAGACCTCCACTCCACACTTTGATATCCCATCCCATCTCATTCCGCCCAAGTCTCTCCCACATGAGAGCTGTATTAAGGTCTTGTAAGTGACATTTGGAGTTTGGGATCCATCCATAATATACTTAGAAAGTGTGAGCTTTGAGAGAAACCATATAAAATCATCCAAAACCCTCTAAATCCTTTAGCAACCCTCACCATGTTTTCTTATCAAAACCTATCTAGTGAGCTTGTTGTAATGCCACTCTTTGGCTAGGATTGTAGAGTGTTGTTAGGGTGAAGACTATTTTGGTATGGATTATATTTATTGAGTGATGTTTTGTATTCTTATTTAATTCTTTCTACTCTAACTTTGTTTGACAATTTAACTAATCAATCATCTAGTATTTGGTCTTGTTGGTGTTTTGATAAGAAGTGGAAGGACTTATGAGTGTACCCGTGGTGTGTAACAACCCATATTGCACTTGTAAGCTAACCTAATTCCACGTGTAGTGATTGGCCTATTTGTGTTTGGAAACATTCACACTTTGTAGCTTAATCCTCTATTATCAAAATCTCACTTAGGGTCAGTACGGTCTTTATACTAGGTCCTAGTGATAAGCCAGGACTTGGTTTTGCAACTTAGCTTCATGGTCTATGTGTTAGCTTTGGCGCAGACCAAGAATTAGTGAACCCGTGTGTAACATCACACAAATTCTCTTTATATATATATATAGAACTCCATCGTTTATTCATCCGATTCATGCTTACAGTATCTTTACCATCCATTTTGTTAATTTTTTTGTTTTTGTTTAAATAACGACTTATAATCAATATTAAATTGGATTGTATTAAAAATTCTGATTTAAAAACGTTAAAAAAATGTTTGCCTGTGCCAGGATTCGAACCCGAGTCTCTGGCGGGCTAAACCTTAACCACACCACACCACACAAACCACTACACCATTTGGTGTTTTGTGATGTTAATTAAAACCAATTAAACTTAAACTCTTTCAAGGTCCCTTAGTCAAACCTGAAAAGTCAAACGTAGTCTCCTAGTCAAGTCAAGTCAAAGTGTTAGTAAATATGGTCTCCTAGTCAAGTCAAAGTGTTAGTAAATATGGTCTTCTAGTCAAGTCAAAGTTGTTCCTAAATTCTAGCCTAGTCAAAGTAGTCCCTAATTACAACTCCAAATTATACACTATAAATACTATAGCCTACCATTCAACTCTTTATACCATTCAATAAAAAAAACATTATTATCCCATCTCCCATATACTAAAGTTTTCATCCATCATTATCTCCTCTAGCTAGTTTCGAGTTTTCCAAGGCATTATTACTAAGTCTTTGCACGCTCAATAAAACGCACGAACTCATTATGCACCTAAGGTGAGTTTACATAGCCCTTTTTTTTTTTCTGTTTTACATTTTGGGGTGAAACATGTTTAAACATTTTATACACTATCATTTACTCATTCTTACATTGTTGAAACTGGTGATTCAATTACACTATCATTTACCCATTCTATCATTTGACTGTAACAAAAAGACACAGTACAATCATTAACATTGATCAAGCCGCCTGTTTAGATTATAGCGCTATAGGTCTGACAAACCCATCCCCCCGCATAAATTCAGGGATGATCGAAAGCAGTTACACTTTTACTAACTTGCGAGTTAGGTCTCAGTCGACACAAGCTTTGATTGTACAAAAGATGCATTGTTACATGTCGGACTCATATTCTATCATTACTCATTATTATACTTCAACTATGATTGCTATACAACATATTGTTTTCAACTATATGCAAAACCTATGTATTCTCACCAACTATTTATAGTTGACCCCCCCCCCATTTTTCCAACTTAACATGTTTCAGGTTTTATTTGCTATTGGAAGTTGTACAAGTTTTGGAACACATAGGAGCTTTGGACCTAGTTTATGCAAATCAAGTTTATGTAATTTGTATGACAAATTGTAAATTGTTTAGTAATATTCAACTTCCATTTAGTACCATGAGCTATTGAACAATCATCACTACGTGACACCTCGATGTTTCCGCCATCGGTTGGGGTGTTACACCGTGTTGGAAGCGAACGATCTTTATTCTCTTCCATTACTATATTGCCGCACAATTAGTAATAGGCCAATCACATTTTGGAAAGTTAATTAATTCAAGTAGGGGTGAGCGTGAGTGGGTCAGCCACGACTCCTCTATGATGTCAAATGGTAGCTTGTTCGGCCATGCTCCGGCCGCTGGCAAGTTATTCATAAATGTTTTGAATCGTTTGATGTCAAAATCGCAACACTGGGAGGTGGGGTTTTTGAGGTTGGGTTAACACACTCTCGGGTGATCCTCCCCTCACCGTTGAGAGGTGAGCTTACCGGTTTGGGAGACTCTCACAATAACAAATGTGAACACAAATCGTCTTTATAGTTATGCGGTAATGCGCATCTTGGACACATCACTCAATTGAACATTTACTGTTAATCCGTACCAAGACAAGTTGGATCCCTAAGCAACACTTTTATTTGGACATTGGTTTTCTTCTCGGTTACTTTCGTTATCTCTCAGTTTTATTTATCTTTAGTTTTATTTTAAGCAACTTAAAGCTCAGTAGGAAAGTCGTGGCTTAGGGTTCGATACTCAGTACTTGCTTGTGTCTATACTATACTCGATAGGTATACTTGACTATTGTGTAGGTTTAGAACGTTTAGCATTTATCGTCATTTTTATGTTTTTTTTTTTTGACTTAAATCTCTCTTTGAACAAGTTTTTGGCGCATCCTTCGGGGACTTATTTCCTTTAAAAGAAAAGTAATTTAAGTCACTAAAACCACACGACATCAGAGGCAATAACACGCGAACAGTTAGTATGCAACAGAAATTTCACCATTCATTAACGAAAAAAACAAAGTACATGTCAATCACATTGATAAGAAGAATAAAACATGACAACGAGGGATAAAGAAAACAAACGACAAAGAAGCCAAATGCAAAGAAAAAAACCTGATGACACAAAGTCATAACAAAACCAACAAAGAAGAGACAAAACAGAGTAACAAAAGACAGAAGAAAGAAGAAATAGAAGAAGTGGGGAAAAAGTGTAAAGAAAACAAACCTGAAGACAAACTATAGTAACATGCACAAACAACTTGTACCTAACTAAAAAGGTGTCACACCCTCAAATTTCCACGTGCGGGGTTTTACCGCGAGGCGTGCGACACACCAAGATCCAAGTCAACGGTCACAATAAACGACACTATATGATACGTAAAAATGACATAAGCAAACCATTAAGTTTTCATAAATGATCCATCGCTGCGAAAGCGTAAAACTTAATTACAACACGAAATCAAAATTACGAAAGTCTGAAAATACTAAATGAGATGCACATGAATCCTAGACGCCGTGAGACTCCGTGCGCCTATCGACAGCTGCTACCTTAGCGACCTGAGACAAACATGCTAAAAACGTCAGCAAATAATGCCGGTGAGTTCACAGGTTTTTAATGAATACCGACTCCAATGAATACTGACTCCCAAATGAATACCCATGGTCAATCCAGACCACATGCATGCAAAACATATGAATACCTGTTACTACTGCGATTGGAAAACCATTACTGAACTCGAATACTGTGAATGCGTGAATACTACCCGAATGAATACTGAATAATGAATGCTGAATACCTAAGAGACAATATGCACCCGTCCGACCTCCGGTCGACGAGTGGGCCGGTAACGCCCAAATAGAAATATCCACATTTCCCCCGTTGTGCATCCCTGCACATTCATGGTTCTCCCCGGGACTTCCAAAGATCGCATAGTAATATAATGAATACTCCAAAACATAATGAATACTTGAAAACATAATGAATACTTGAAAACCCAATGAATTCGTGAATACCAAAACATAGTTGACACACCTTTCATGAAAACATAGTTGAAACGCCTTTTATGAAAACATAGTTGACACACGTTTAAAGAATACAACATGTTATCTCCCCCGAAAATGTAAAACCAGTAAAAGAGTGGGGCCGTGAAACTCACCTTAGAGTGCGCCTTCAGATATTCTAGAATCCCAACACGTGTATGATGACCCAACTTAGTGACGACCTATCAATGAGTTTACATAAGTGTGATGACTACTAACCCGAAGGCTAATAAGTCCCCAAGTTGTCCAGACCGTGACCGTGTATGTTGAAAACATGTTTAAACGTTAAACCGACCAAACCAGACAATACCCGGCATCCCATTGGTGACCCGACATCCCACGTGTTCATTTCATACTCAAACATACACAAATCATGCAACTTAGTACTTAACATGTGTTAAAGTATAACGAGTCTAACACATAGGTCAAATAACGCACAAACAAGTCCATACACGTGTTACTATGTTACTAGGCATGTCACGGGGTTCCTATCATGTTCCTAGGTGTCAAATCGGGTTTCGGAATGTCAAAATACACTTATAACAGCAGTACACGCAATTAGGAACTTAGCATGCAATTAGGAAAAGTCAACATGTGATTGGGGATGGTCAACAGGCAATTAGCATGCTAATCGCCTATACAGCATGCGATTGGGATGCCAATCGCCCCTTAAGGGGGCCTAATCGCCTATAACAGCAGGCGATTGTGATGCTAATCGCCTGCTGCAGCTGCACAATGCAATTTCGCGCGTTTAACCTTCCAGATCAGATCCGAAGCATGCGTAAACACCCAATATCAATCCTAACACATTAACAAACATATTTCAAGCAAAACCCCTAAGTTTTCATCATTCTAACAGTCCGAATGCGAGTGTTTTCCCAAAATAGTAACTTATCATGTAAACATCACATCAACATGCAAGAACTTGCCCTAAATAGCAAATATCCAGATTTCATCACATAACCACGTTGTCCGATAGTACCCTACTGCTCTAGCATCATCCTAAAGCAAACCCTAACATCAAACAATCAACAACACACCTCATAGCATCCTTAATCATTCAAAATCATTCAAATGGGTCAAAACCTCAAACATCAACAATACACAACCAAAACCATTCAAACTCCTAGAACATCATCATACTAACTTGTAACAGCCATAAACACCTTATTAACACAAAAACAATCCTGATTCAATCCTAAAAGTTCTACCTTTAAACACATATAACACACATAAAGGTTTGGGTTTGTTTAAAAACGGTTTTAAATGGATTTTCAAAGACAAAAATATTTATAAGTCAGGTCTGGACTTTTAGGGAGTAAAATATAATCATTTATAGGTTTGGGTTTGAAGAACACACCTTGGATTTAAGAGGAAATGATGGGATAAGCTTGGAAATGGTTGTTTTTATGTAAAAACGAGTTCCAGAGAGTGTTTGTGTGTTGGTATGGGTTATGGGACGGCTAGGGTTGCACAAATGGTGTTTTGGAGGTCAAGGGTGGTATTTATAGGCGTTTCTAGTCGTTTAAAACACGTCAGGCGATTGTGCAGCAGTCACATGCGATTAGGGCTCCTAATCGCCTGACATTTCATGCGATTAGGGCCTAATCGCCTGATATTTCATGTGATTAGGGCTAATCGCCTGATATTTCATGTGATTAGGGCTAATCACCCCTAAGTCATGCAATTAGGGCTAATCACCCCCTAATATCATGCAATTACGCGTAATCACCTATAATGTCATGCAATTACGTGTAATCACCGTTTTAACGTATGTAAACACGTATACACATACCGATAAGTCACATAATGATTATAAACACATATTACATGAAAACAAACACGTTCACACTCATTCACCAATTCCCGGGACTCGAGACTTGCGTGTGTTAAAACCCCAATGATGCACGACTCGACTCGACTGACCCTGTCATGTGTAATGTATGCGTGACTCGCTAAGGTAGACTTACTAAGTTTTCAAAAAGTTACTAACCGGAGTTTCCGGGTGTCACATCATCCCCCTGTTGAAAGAATTTTCATCCCGAAAATTTCCCGAGGTCAAAGAGAATGAAACGATAAAAGAAAAATTTCCCCGGTCGTCACATCATCCCCCTGTTGAAAGGAATCTCGCCCCGAGATTCACTCTTCGACAGCGATGAGTGTCGACCTAACTCAAGTAACGTTTCCCAGAACGCAAACGAAATGATAATCATGAACGAAAGATGATATCAATAGATACTCTATGCCGGGGAACCGCCCTCCCCCAAAGCGAATACAAAACAATGAATCCTCCTGGTCGAAGGCCTACTAGAGACTACTGTGATCGGTATAAATGACACACCGGTACCGTCCAAGTAGCATCTCCAAAGGACTTACACCAGACCCATGAATGCAAAACGATGACCAAGTACCAAACTGAAAGCACACAATGAATACAAATCGCCAAACAATGTGAACGAGAATGAATACAAGTATAACGAAAATCAAGAGAGGAATACTCACCAGTAACAGTATCAGGATCCTCACGGGTCTCCCCCGAACCAACGACGAACACACGAGCATTCCGACCGCAACCTCCGTTACCCTTACCATCCTTAATCGCCCCGGTTCCACCTTGAATCAATTCTGGGCAATCTCGCCTGCAGTGTCCTGTTTCGCCACAATGATAACATCCTCGTTTCCCTTGAGGAGCAGGGGTAGGGACAATCTCCTGAGTCTGAACTGGCCGAAGATTGACTCTGCAGTTCTTAGCAACATGACCCATCTGGTGGCAATGTTTACAACGGAACGTCTCACAACTACTAACATGATGGAACCCGCATTGATTGCATTCCGGAAGTTTCCCCGTATATCCTCCTTGTTTTCCAGTGCCTTGAGGGGGCATAACACCCTCTTTAACCTGTCTTAGTTGAGGATTGATCCTACAGTCCTTAGCCCAGTGGCCAAGCCGATGACAACGGTTGCAGCGAAACGTATCGCAACCCCCAACATGATAGTACCCACACACGATGCACTTTGGACTCTTCCCAGCATACCCACCGTGCTCCCGACCAGACGATGAACCCGAAGCTTCGAACTTCCTTATCAGCCGCTGTGGCTGGTTTGGAACCAGGTTCTCCTCGACGCTCTCCCATTTCCTTTTGTTATTCCCAGTCTCACTAAGGATGTGGGGCTCGTACTCCATAAACACCTTGAAAGTACACACCTGCTGACCCAGAGGAGGCGGTGGTGGGGGATGAACGGCATTCCCACCGAGGCCTTGCTGAGCGGTCTGGTAGGCAGTAAGAGCGGCAGACACTCGTTGTTGGATTAGATTGTTCAGTTCCTCCTGGGTCATGGTAATGTTACCACCACTACGACCCCTAGTACGACCGCTACCGTCACCGCGGCGCCCACCAGTACGTCCACCGGCACGACCAGACATGTTCTGCCACACATGAGACAAGATACTCAGCATCACCACTAGATCAAGCTACTAGTGACCAAACGAATTTAGAATAGGGTTCCAGCATGATCGTCCATCTGAACTCGAAGTCCACCAAGATTTTCATGCATTTCGATTTATGATTTCGTGTGCACCCGAAATAACAAATCGCTCTACATGGTCCTCTAGGCGTGCTCCTAGCTAGAACTTCCAATCACCCGACACCCACATTCCTAAAAGAAACCGTTATCGCACAAAGGTCCCCAAAGTGAACAATAACTCAAGGGTGTACTATGACAAGTACTAGTGCAGGATAGTATGTGTGTAGACAAGTATGTACATTAGAGCATAGAGGGGAGATATCCAAATCCCGGAAAAATCTCAAGAATGTGCCGAAGCCACTCCAATGTACACTACTGCCAAGTATAAGCGATAAGCCCCTTCATCTTCAAACCCGAAGAAGAAGGTAGAACCAAGGTAGGAATAACAAAGGATAGATAATGTGATACTGTGTGATGAGGACACTGACACCCCGACAAGATTAGTATGTTTACCAAATGACACGACTCGTAACTATGTGTGACCGTCTAACGTGTGTGATACTCCGCTATAGACTAGACTCTACATGCAGTCCTAGTTCACTATAACCATTGGCTCTGATACCAATCTGTCACACCCTCAAATTTCCACGTGCGGGGTTTTACCGCGAGGCGTGCGACACACCAGGATCCAAGTCAACGGTCACAATAAACGACACTATATGATACATAAAAATGACATAAGCAAACCATTAAGTTTTCATAAATGATCCATCGCTGCGGAAGCGTAAAACTTTATTACAACACGAAATCAAAAGTACGAAAGTCTGAAAATACTAAATGAGATGCACATGAATCCTAGACGCCGTGAGACTCCGTGCGCCTATCGACAGCTGCTACCTTAGTGACCTGAGACAAACATGCTAAAAACGTCAGCAAATAATGCCGGTGAGTTCACAGGTTTTTAATGAATACCGACTCCAATGAATACTGACTCCCAAATGAATACCCATGGTCAATCCAGACCACATGCATGCAAAACATATGAATACCTGTTACTACTGCGATTGGAAAACCATTACTGAACTCGAATACTGTGAATGCGTGAATACTACCCGAATGAATACTGAATAATGAATGCTGAATACCTAGGAGACAATATGCACCCGTCCGACCTCCGGTCGACGAGTGGGCCGGTAACGCCCAAATAGAAATATCCACATTTCCCCCGTTGTGCATCCCCGCACATTCATGGTTCTCCCCGGGACTTCCAAAGATCGCATAGTAATATAATGAATACTCCAAAACATAATGAATACTTGAAAACATAATGAATACTTGAAAACCCAATGAATTAGTGAATACCAAAACATAGTTGACACACCTTTCATGAAAACATAGTTGAAACGCCTTTTATGAAAACATAGTTGACACACGTTTAAAGAATACAACATGTTATCTCCCCCGAAAATGTAAAACCAGTAAAAGAGTGGGGCCGTGAAACTCACCTTAGAGTGCGCCTTCAGATATTCTAGAATCCCAACACGTGTATGATGACCCAACTTAGTGACGACCTATCAATGAGTTTACAAAAGTGTGATGACTACTAACCCGAAGGCTAATCAGTCCCCAAGTTGTCCAGACCGTGACCGTGTATGTTGAAAACATGTTTAAATGTTAAACCGACCAAACCAGACAATACCCGACATCCCATTGGTGACCCGACATCCCACGTGTTCATTTCATACTCAAACATACACAAATCATGCAACTTAGTACTTAACATGTGTTAAAGTATAACGAGTCTAACACATAGGTCAAATAACGCACAAACAAGTCCATACACGTGTTACTATGTTACTAGGCATGTCACGGGGTTCCAATCATGTTCCTAGGTGTCAAATCGGGTTTCGGAATGTCAAAATACACTTATAACAGCAGTACACGCGATTAGGAACTTAGCATGCAATTAGGAAAAGTCAACATGTGATTGGGGATGGTCAACAGGCAATTAGCATGCTAATCGCCTATACAGCATGCGATTGGGATGCCAATCGCCCCTTAAGGGGGCCTAATCGCCTATAACAGCAGGCGATTGTGATGCTAATCGCCTGCTGCAGCTGCACAATGCAATTTCGCGCGTTTAACCTTCCAGATCAGATCCGAAGCATGCGTAAACACCCAATATCAATCCTAACACATTAACAAACA
The DNA here is from genome assembly GCA_030844895.1 of Ambrosia x helenae. Lineage (NCBI taxonomy): Eukaryota > Viridiplantae > Streptophyta > Magnoliopsida > Asterales > Asteraceae > Ambrosia > Ambrosia x helenae. Next base: position 13,436,893 of record CM061224.1, on the reverse strand, counting down.
TATTTCAAGCAAAACCCCTAAGTTTTCATTATTCTAACAGTCCGAATGCGAGTGTTTTCCCAAAATAGTAACTTATCATGTAAACATCACATCAACATGCAAGAACTTGCCCTAAATAGCAAATATCCAGATTTCATCACATAACCACGTTGTCCGATAGTACCCTACTGCTCTAGCATCATCCTAAAGCAAACCCTAACATCAAACAATCAACAACACACCTCATAGCATCCTTAATCATTCAAAATCATTCAAATGGATCAAAACCTCAAACATCAACAATACACAACCAAAACCATTCAAACTCCTAGAACATCATCATACTAACTTGTAACAGCCATAAACACCATATTAACACAAAAACAATCCTGATTCAATCCTAAAAATTCTACCTTTAAACACAAATAACACATATAACACACATAAAGGTTTGGGTTTGTTTAAAAACGGTTTTAAATGGATTTTCAAAGACAAAAATATTTATAAGTCAGGTCTGGACTTTTAGGGAGTAAAATATAATCATTTAAAGGTTTGGGTTTGAAGAACACACCTTGGATTTAAGAGGCAATGATGGGATAAGCTTGGAAATGGTTGTTTTGATGTAAAAACGAGTTCCAGAGAGTGTTTGTGTGTTGGTATGGGTTATGGGACGGCTAGGGTTGCACAAATGGTGTTTTAGAGGTCAAGGGTGGTATTTATAGGCGTTTCTAGTCGTTTAAAACACGTCAGGCGATTGTGCAGCAGTCACATGCGATTAGGGCTCCTAATCGCCTGACATTTCATGCGATTAGGGCCTAATCGCCTGATATTTCATGTGATTAGGGCTAATCGCCTGATATTTCATGTGATTAGGGCTAATCACCCCCTAAGTCATGCAATTAGGGCTAATCACCCCCTAATATCATGCAATTATGCGTAATCACCTATAATGTCATGCAATTACGTGTAATCACCGTTTTAACGTATGTAAACACGTATACACATACCGATAAGTCACATAATGATTATAAACACATATTACATGAAAACAAACACGTTCACACTCATTAACCAATTCCCGGGACTCGAGACTTGCGTGTGTTAAAACCCCAATGATGCACGACTCAACTCGACTGACCCTGTCATGTGTAATGTATGCGCGACTCGCTAGGGTAGACTTACTATGTTTTCAAAAAGTTACTAACCGGAGTTTGCCGGGTGTCACAAAAGGAAGCATAAAATGGGCGTACAATTTAAATATTGAACACTCACAAAAGAATTTACTAAGTATACTATATTATGCAATATTAGTTTTCAAATGTTATGAATACCGCGGCTGTTTTTTAACGTTTTTAAAGGTATTTAATTGTTATGTTTCATTTCTTATAAAAAAATGTCCTCGGCATGGTTGGTTTAGTTGTGTTGTTGGTTTAGTTTCTAACTGTTTTTACCCGAAAGAGAAGAGAGAGAAAAGGAAGAATGAGATAGAAGGTAAAGGGGTGGAGACCGGAGGTAGACAAATCTAGTAGTGGTAATGGGTGGTTCGATTCAACAGTGGTGGTGATGATACACAAATGACGTAAAGGAGAAGGATTGGAATGATAGTGTGCTCGTCTAGGTTTTTGCAAGGATTTTTTTTGTAATTATCTTTTTAATTTGTTCTTTATTTATTTACTTTATGTATGTTGTTTGTTGGCATGATGTTATAAGCCTGTTTTTTTGCAAATAATCGTCATGGATCATATTTTAAAACATCTACAGTCTACAATAATTTGGTTGTTGAAATGTAACTTTTGTCACTAGAGGTGTGGTTGAGGGTAGTCTTAGGAGGACTACGCACCACGTCAGCTAGGGGTGTTCATCGGGTTTGGTTTTCGGTTATCGGGTTGTTCGGGTTATTTGGGTTTTCAGTGGTGAAAATATTACCCGATAACCGACCCAATCTAGTTAAATGGTTATCGGTTATGGGATTAATCGGGTTCGGGTTTTTCGGGTCGGGTTAAATGGTTATCGGTTTAATAGTTCGGGTGTTTGAGTTACATATTTCCAACCATTTGGGTTGCGTATTTCCAACTATCTGGGTTGCATATTTTCATCCATTGGGGCTGCAACCTGTGTAAATTAAAACCACAACATGGGCTACAATATTTAGCTATAAAACGACTAGCAAACTAACAAACATCAATAGTCAAATAGAACAACTAAACATTAAAAAGTAGCAAACTTCAAGTTAATAAAACAAAATAACCATCTCAAATGTTTCAACCAATCATTCAAACAAAAAATATATTGAAAATAGTATTAAATACATAAAAAAGAAGTCTCAAATTTGTCTTCACTCTTCAATTTGACATTGCCAGCTTCATGTATGCTCCTCCGTATCCAACGCTATGTTAGGAAAATATTCAAATAAAATAAGCGCTAGCCAGGTTGTTTATTATAAAACAAATAAAATTATAAAATTAAAATATTAAAACATACCTTTTTCGATTTCTTTGATTGTGTCCCAATCTTTTTCCGTTAAGAGACTTTGGCTTGAAGTAGAATCATCCTGAAGCCAATTTTGTGTACAAACTAAACTTTGAACAATCCTAGGAGTCAAAGAACTCCTATACGGATCCAAAACCCTCCCACTTGTGCTAAAAACAGATTCAGAAGCCACTGTTGACACTGGAATGGCGAACAAGTCTCTAGCCATTAAGGATAAGATCGGGAATCTTGGGCTATTAACTTTCCACCACTCCAAAAGATTGAAGGATAATACTAGATGTTAGTTAAACGCTACATATGTAAATAAAACACTACATAAGTAAATAAAGCACTACATTTGACATTTAAAACAATAAAAATGTCAAAATAAAAGCACTAGTTCTGTAAATAAAAACAATTATTATGTCAAAAAACAATGTTGAACAAAGAACACTTTCTAAATTATAAAAACGTAACAATCAGATATTTGTTATTTGGTATGAGGATGTTATGAATCTTATGAAAAGAAGGAATAATAAGTTATTTTAGGATGATAAATTCTCATAACTAACCAAATTAAGTTGCTAAATTAGTGGGTTTGAGCTAATTAAAAAAAGGGTCAAAAAGTCTAAAATGACCTTTATCTAAAGATTTAATCAGATTTGATCAAACAGTTGAAAACACTTCCTACACTTTCTACACAAAACAATTTTCCTACCGGATCCTCTACCTATATATATATATAGGGGGCGGTTATTCTACAAAGTAAAAGAAACGTGCGAAGGATGCGAAGATCTTTGTACTTGATAATTACGTAATGATAATTACGTAATGTTTTTTATGTTCATGAAAGCATTACGTAATTATCATTACGTAATTATCATGCACTTTGTACATGATAATTACGTAATGATAATTACGTAATGGTTTTGTATGTTCATGAAGGCATTACGCAATTATCATTACGTAATTATCATGTACAAAGTGATCCTTCGCATCCTTCGCACGTTTGTATTACTTTGTATTTGATCCTGCCCTATATATATATATATCTATACTATATATAATATGCATATAGGAGGGGCAACTTTGGTCATTTGCCAGGGTACAAACCTTGAAAGCATATTGTCCAATCATTCGGTGCACAAAAACTCTTAATCTTCTAAAGATGCAAGTTGTGATGCATGTTGTACAAGCCTCTTATGCAAAAAAAAAAAAAAAAAACCAGGATACTTCATCAAATTAGGGTTTCTTTCATCTCATATCTCACATCATAACCTTATCCGCCCCCTCTCTCTCTAGCGATTCAAGAATGTAGGTGATTTCATCACCAGATCGATGAATGTTTCCCAAGATCAACGAATATTACAACCTATGTTAATGGTAAGTTTTATAAATATTGTAGATCCATAGATGTGTTATAAATATTGTTCCACGAATATTTGTGATGTTTGGTCCCCTCACTCTCTCTCTATCTCTCTCCAGATTCAAGAACACTAGAGATCGGGTTTCAACTTTCAAGATCTGTTTCATCATCAATTCGTAGTCACCATCATTTGTTCAGCTTTCAAGATCCGTATCAGCATATTTGGATCTCTGACTCTGTCTTCTTCATCACGATTAGGGTTATAACTTTCATTTCTGTGAATCATTTAAGTCGTTCTCTGCATAACCCTAACTTTAGATTCTGTGTAAGTTCATTTCTTTACCAAAAATTAAGACTCTGCGTTGATTAACTTGTTAAATTAATTAAAGTTCTGGATTTGCTTTGGTGTAATACTTTCAGATCGCCTTCTCATAAATCGTCATTGGATCTTGAAACGTTTGGTGCCATGGAGAACGACTTTTCCTTGAAGATGGTTAATGCGTTTTGCTTTAAGAATATGCAGGTAAGCATTATGTTAGGGTTTCAATGTTAGTACATAGGCTGTCAGAGATTTTCTTACACTTTGAGCCTTTGATTGATGAATATTGTAGTCTTGGGATTTTGATGTGCATAGTTGTGCATCTTTCCGTGCAATCAACCTCGCCTCTAGCTGTACAACGTTTCATTGACTTGAATTGTGCTATGTGTTTGGTTTCATTGTGTCAAGCATTCTAAATATATTTTCTGAAATTAAAATACCTGGTTCAGGTGTAGTTCATACACATTACTTAATATTATTATTGTTGTTGTTATGATGATGATGATTATTGTCGTTATTTTATTATTATTATTATTAATGTGAGATAGCTAATAAGTTTTGTACACTATTTTTGTAGTTGGAGTTGATGCAGATGAAGAATGAATTGAACTGCTATGGTATGCGATTTCTATGTAGACTAAGCTAAACATTCACAGCTTGCAAAGTTTAAAAGAACGGAAACGAGCTTTTATGGCGTTTTCCCTTTGGTTCAGAGGCGTAGGTTTTAAGGCGAACCTTTAAGGCGAATCTTATAAAAAATAAAATATTAACTAATCACATCATCATATTCATCAAAAAGTTCAAAAACACAATAAAAGCATGAAATGTTTGAAATGGGTATAAAAAGTCTAAAACATCAAAAACAAACATCCAAACCCCATGAGGCGCAGCTTTCCTTAACGCCTCAACGTTATGAGGCGCACGTACCAAATACCCTCAGACTCGATTTCATACCGAATCGCCTTGAGGCGCGCCTCAAGGCACACGCCTCGACTGTTTTTTAAACCATAATAGCTAGGGTGGATGTATAATAATTATATATGCGGTCATGTTTAAGTTGTTAGCTACTTTTTTATTAGACACTTAGGTGTTCATTTAATATATATGGCTACATGTGCAACAGCTCTTGGTGTTGCTGCACACACCAGATTATCGAGCAGGCTTCCAACGTTGATTCGATGGATACTAATGCAAACTAATCTTCACTGCGTTTCAGCTCAAAGGTGAATTTAAGCTATGACTATCTCTAATGACACAAATTACCTGTCTTTAGTAACGTTTATTGATGCGATTTGTTGTGGTTGCTCTTAGGGTGTTAGACCTACCGAAGGGCTCACTTGTCTTCATGTGCACAAGACATGAATTGCTGGCATGACACAAAATACTTACAATGACGGTTGGTATCTAAGCTATGGTGAATAAGACTCGCTAGAAGAGGGAAAGGAGTACCTAGCCAACATGAATCTGTACTATGAGGACACCCAGCATGGTTTTGAACATACGCTGAAGTGGCTGAAGCATTAGACTTATACAAGAATTGTGAAGCGTATTGAGCTGCATGCCAAAACATGCCAGTTCTGTAACCCCAATAAATCAAGATGTTCGTTCAATCAAGTAATATTTTTAGTAAGATGCAATGATAATCAAGGTTTAACATCGTGTTTTCTTATCTATATTGTGTTTGTACTTTCTTATGAAAGTTTCGTTTGAATGCATTTTATCTTTGTAAAGTTATGTCTAGCTATATTACCATAGCAGTTACTATGTAGTTGATGGAAGCATAGTCATTAAGTGTTCAGCATGAGCATACCACTTTGCAGATACCACAAGCTTAACTTGGACCTGAAGATGCACTTGAAGTCGGATCCAAAACTGAACGAGAGCCAGCTGCATACGGTAGGCCTACAATGTGATGATAAAAGTGAGTAATTAGGAATCATCGTTTATAATTTAGACATTTGTATGTATGTTTATAACTGTAAACATTTCAATCCATTCAGTTGAATATTAAAGTTGCATAACATTGCTGATCTTTGCCTAAATTTGTTAAAAATTCAAAGGTTTGAAGACGCACAGAAGCCGGCTAACGAGCTGTTTTTACCAAGGTTTATCTACGCTTTTCTATTGCTTGTTTGACCTTTCTTCCTCCAAGCTAATGAATGCATCACCATCATCATCTCATCTGCCGCAGCTACTTTGGATTGTTAATGAGGTTAGCTGCTGACATTATATTTTGCTTCAAAATTATTATTTAACTTCCTATAAGTTTTTCAATGATGCCAAGGTTATCATATAAACTTCTAATAGTTTGTCAATGGTATCATGCATGATTATTAATCATTATTTACTAATTTCTCTTAGTGTATGTGTTTGACTATATAGTTAATTATATTTATAGTTTTGTATAAATTCTTGTTACATGGTGCTTGTCAAATCTATTGGTTTTTGGATAAAGATGGTTGATGGATCTCCTTCATGATAATCCAAGGGTTCTTGAAGAACTAAGAGTAAGCTTTTAGTTACTCAAAAATCGGATTTTTATCCATGTTTTTTTTTTTCCATTTTAAAATTAATTTACTTATAATTATAATTAGATAATGATTCTTGCATAGTTATAAAAGTCATCACCTTGATTGCCTAGGCGACCAATTTCCTAGAAGCCGCCACATCTCGCTTTTCCCTTCTAGATAAAAAAGCCACGATCTGATTTTTAAAACCAAATCCCCTGATTAATATAATCGACCAATACTTACCAATTTATAGAGATATATATATGTCAATCAAATCTTTTTTTTAAATATATTTGATTTTTAAAACACTTATAGATATTGGAGTATTCTTCAATATATGAACACCTCAACTCATTGATTTACCATTCACTGATTTTGTCTTGTACATAGTTATCAAAGGCGTGTTAATCCTTTTAGCATGTATGGCTAAATAAGTTAGATTATATTAATATTATTTTATAAAATGATTGTTATTTGTAATGATTTGGTGATTTTTTTTATTTTTTTATTAACGCTTTTTTTCCTCAGGCCACGCTTTTTTTGCGCTTTTCGCCTTGGCCACAGGCGGAGCCTAGGCGCCTTGAGTGAGCCTCACGCCTTTGATAACTATGGCTTCTTGTAGAAAGAACATTTATGAAAGAGAAAAATGGCGAAGGACCTAGCTACTTAACTGGAATACAAGTCCTCGAAGTTCATTTGTACGGTAGGTTTTGATTATTATTAACTCTTAACTAATGCAGGGACTTGACTTGCCTCATTTAGGACACTGCCTCAGTGCCTCTGGATTCATGACTCCCAAATGGATCAAAATGGTCCCTCTATTTATCAGACATACTTAAATTATATTGTTTGATCTTGTTTCTTACCACCTTAAAGTTCCTTTTTTTTGAACAGTCCTGGTAAATCTGCCTCACTAAAAGTATGACTGGGCTGGATTTTTCAAAGAAACCGGACGAACTCAAGAGATTGTTGCTCAAATACAAAATGCAATTTTGAAAGTTTGCTCAAATACAAAGAAGAGGTAGAGCCTTACAAGAGGGGTCTCTGGGAAATCATAACCTTGAAAACTCAAGTCAAATGGGGCTGAAACACTCAAAAATTGTCAACTGAATCATCCGGTGACATGACAAATTTTCTGCCAAGTCTGTTTTTTTTGTTTTTTTTTCATTTTTAGTGAAAGATTCTTTTTCTGTATTCTTTGGGGGTAGAGTGCAGGTTTCCTTTTATTTTGCTTAGTTTAGTTCAAAAGTTATCTTTAGATTATTTTTTTAATTTTATTTGACCAGTTATTACATTTGATTATTGATTTATTTTTCTACTGATTAATAAAAGATAGATACATTATATTTCTTCATGTACTTTTTTCTATTTTATTTGACTATTAACTTTTAAAGTATATTTATTAAGTAGTATTAGTTATATATACCTATAAGGTATATCTTTTATTCTTGCGCCTTGCTTTTTTGGTCATGTTTTTTTTTTGCGCCTCGCACCGACAAGGCCTATCCACCTTAGCCATAGAAAACATAGGGGTTTGATACTATGGTGTACATGAAACGCAATATTAGCAATATGCAAAGAGCATGATTTGGCGTATCAACTAGAAGTTCTCCATTGCTTTTGTAGATTTTGTCATGTTTGTATGACACTAAGAGGAAACATAAATGTGATTGTGTGATTTTGTTAATTTGATTGATGAATATGAATTTGGTTTATAGTTATCCCAATATCTTTTGTTATATTTTCATTTGTTGCAACTTATTTTATTAGCAAATGCTTAACTCAGGAAGCTACGGAGTAGCGTAGAAGGATGTCAAGCCTATGAACCAAACATGCGTGACGCACGCAATATTGAAAAGATGGGTTGTTTTTATGAAAACTCTTTAAATATAGCTTCTATCGTTGATATTTTTTTTTAAGTTTTTAGTATTTCTTAAGTTTCCAATTTTATTTAACGAAGTTACAAAGATCTTGTCCTCCCATGTCTTGCATTTAAAATGCATAATCTCTCTTCCAAGAATCCTTCTACGTTATATTGCTCAACAAAAATGTGGCTCTCTTAATTTGTTTATTTCGGATTTATATAAGAATAAAGACTCACACCTAATGTAGCATGTGAGGATTGATAAGTTTACTTAACTGAGTTGTAACATGTAATACAAACAAGAAAACTAGCTAGCTTAATTATTATGCAATATATCACAAGATTGTTAATAAATTAACACAATAGAAGTGCCGCGTTGTAATTTACTGCCGCCGCCGCATCGCGCGGGTTTCCTACTAGTATATATATATATATATATATATATATATACTAGTAGGAAACCCGCGCGATGCTGCGGCGGCAACAATTTATAACAAGATACGTGTTTTCTTTTAGTTTATCTCAATCATCTCATTATATATATTGTATAGTTCTTTCGTTAGTTTTCTTATCCGTGTAATATTTTAAACTCAGACCTCAGTTAAGTTAAACTATCAATCTTCACATGCTACATCCGACGTTAGTTTTCTCATCCGTGTAATATGATAAACTCAATTAAGTTAAATTATCAATCTTCACGTGTTACATCCGCCATATGTATTCTTTCTTATGTAAATTAAAAATAGACAAATAAATAGACATACATTTTTATCAAGCAATATAAGGTACAATTTCCTTTCACCATCCACCGACCATTTGGAATTTACCCAAACAAATAAAAGAGTATGCAAAAGTACTCCATGCTACGTCTCACCCAAGGTATCAGATTATACAAGGTGTATAGCACATGGTACCAACTTCATATGTATAATTAAATGGTTACTAAACAAGTTGTTTTTCTATTTTAAAATTGCAATATACAAAAATCGACATTTTTCCAAATACTTGTGGGTTTTATTAACGGTCTCTTTATGCTTGCATACTCTCTTGAATATTGCAAAGTCAAAAATCAAATTGGTCAGAAACGTGAAAATACAACTAGTTTCATATATATTTTTTTGAATAAAAATTGTCTAAAACCCTTCACTACACATTTATCATATAAAAACCCTTAAATACAACCTATGTGCATTAATCTTATAAAAAATAAAAAAAAACATGTGCGTTCATTTAAAAAAAAATAACATAGGAAAGCATGTACATTTTTGAAATGCAAGGCTTTCACATTCAAACCAAACCACCCAGCAAGGCATTGGGCAAATTACAACATACATAAAGAAATAAAAAAATGAGAGAATATACAGGGGAAAAAAATACAAACGACACAACCCTACACACAACATACAAGAGGACCATAAGACTGAACTTGACCACCACCAATTGTAGTGCAGAGGAATAACCGAACTTTTCAACGTCCAGCATTTGGCCTCCAAGCTTGTACCAAATATAGCAGCTCCGAGAGGTAACAAAACAATAACCCCTACTTTAACTTCGACTCCGGTTTAGACCATACGGCCTTGTGTAACGAACCCTTGGCTTGCTCTGTTTACTAAAGACGCAATCATAAATTAAAGAAATTAAACATGCAAATGGTTCCAAAGAAATTAAACATGTTGAGCCAAACCCAACTCCCATGGGTTGCCCAAAACTCCCTCCCATGTTATACATGTTCGGGTCCCAATTATAGGGTTGGTTTAACATGTTCATTAATAGACTGAAATAGCGTTGCTTAATTATAGTATGATGTAAATATCATTTATGGTAATTATTGTATTGATTGTAATTGCAATCTACCTAAAATAGGTGATTGCCTTGTAGCCTTATAAAGGCATGTTTATTTGATAATGAAAACCATCTTGAATAATATTACCTTACATGGTATCATCCTTGATCCTGTAACCCTAAAATCTCTTCTGCATGTGTTCTGCCGCCGCTGACAGCTTATGTCCCTTCTTCCTCAGCCGGCTGCAACCATCTGCCTCCCTCACATATTCAATGGCCGATCTTAAACTTCACCCTGCCGTCACTGTAACCAACATCAAAGCCTTCATACCCATCACCCTCGATAACGAAGCATCAGACTACAATCTGTGGTCTGAACTATTCCGTATCCACTTCACCGCCTTCCTTGTTTCTGACCATCTTGCCCCTCGCCCCCCACCACCTGCTGCCGCCACTAACCCTGACAAACAACCTGCTTCTTCCGCCTCTCCTGATTCCTGGGAAAGATTGGATGCCATCGTTCTTCAATGGATGTATGGTACCATCTCCCCAGGCCTCCTTAAAACCGTCATCACTAAACGCACCACTGCCTATGATGCGTGGAAGGCCATTGAATCTCAGTTTCAAGACAACAAAGCCACTCGTGCCTTGTACCTGAAACAGAAATTTTCCAACACACGTCTGGAAAATTTCTCCTCCATGACAGCCTACTGTCAAGAGATCAAAGTTTTATCCGATCAACTCGCTGGGTTGACGCTCCTGTGGATGAACAGGATCTCGTTCTTCAAACCATTGCCGGTTTAACCGAGCAATATGAAACCATCGGCACCATTCTTCACAACACCAAACCATTACCTTCCTTCTTCGAGGTTCGCTCGCAGCTATGTATGAACGAAACCACGAAAGCCAATCTTGCCAGTGACGTGCTTGTCGTGGTACACGTAAAATTTCCCAATTACAACTAAAGATAGTGGTAAGAAGGGTATCGAACACAGGGAGTTTGTGGAAAATGTGAGAATTAAAGTTTTGTAATTAAACTACTATTTAACAACTAAGAAAAATAAAGATCAAAGATTGTTTGTTGGTTTTGATTTAGATTTAAGAAAAGTAAACTAAATTACTGAATTGAAATAAGATTGTGTTTATCAAATTTAGAAAGCAATGACCATCCCTGGATCCATTTCCCTTGAATCTTTATGCCAAAAGTCTCACTAGAAAGAGTTACATAGACATAACTCGTATTTTAACAAATGTTGTGATAAAAGGGAACAAAGTACTCGGATTATATTAATGCGAGGTTGTTTCCCGATGACCAATTACTCAATTTACCCAACCCAAATCCTTTCCGCAATATCCCGATTGTTAGCAACACCAAGAACGTGCAATCAAGAAGAGAAATTGATAAATTAAATAACCACTACAACCAAATGTTCAAATACCATAACAATTCAACAAAACATACCAAATTGTTATTCTAGAAATCATAAGACAAAAGCATAAATAGTTCAAAGAAAACTTCACCAAGGATGACCATTAAAGGTTTAGCCAAGCATCACCAAATGGGTCATCATAATCTTCAATCTATTGTTCATATGAATCAAAGATAATAACCTAATGATTAGCAATGTTCTTCAATGATAAGTTGCAGCCAAAAACTCTCCCAAGATGATCAAAAAACGTTTAGAGTGGAAGGGTCTTTATTAATCTCCATCAAAGTGCTCTTAATTGCATAAGTTACAAAAACCTCTCAGGTCCACCGTACCCCTACTCCAGGGCCGTAGGGGAACGGTCACTCAAATGGCTCAGCACTTCAGGTCCACCGTACCCCTACTCCAGGGCCGTAGGGGTACGGTGAAGTACAAAATCTTGACGGCCTTCAGGAGCGGGTATACGGCTTATTAAAATGGCCACAGGCCACCGTAGGGGAACGGTCCCGCCGTAGGCCTACGGTGGACCTGTTGAAAATTTGATTTTTCTTCTTCTTTCGTTCCACTTCGTTCCAATGCTTCCGATCCGTTCCGAAAGCCCGTTTTTCGCCGTTTTTAGCTCCTTTATCATCTGCAACCATAATGACTGTAGTTACCCAATTCCAAGCAATAACATGGATAAATGTGAATTAAATAAACATTTTAACATTATTAAAGGGTGTTCGTTGAACCACCCGTCACATCCCCACACTTACCCATTGCTTGTCCCAAGCAATCTACCAAAATCACTTTTTCGCAAAACAACCATTTTTAAATCAAGCATTAACGTGCAATCCATATACTAACCCGACCTTAACACCCGAATCAACACACCCCTCACAATTTCTCTCCTCTCGGTGACAACTGAAAACTAGCAATTAGGAGCTAGGCACACAAAAGGCAAATAAATGAGTATGCAACCATAAGCTTGTACCTGAATCAACCCTCTTCTTACACGCTAAACATAAGTGCAAATCAAAGGGGCTTGTCGGGTTGTAATATGGCTAAGTGTAAAGGTAGGAAATGGGGTATATTTTTTAGTAGCGCATAACTTTACCCGGTCTTTTATTACACAACGACACACACACACGCACATCTAACACACGCAAACGCAAATACTAACACAACTATAATAGATATCACACATAAACTTCCCTTTTTTTTTTTTTTTTTTTTTTTTTTTTTTTTCTTTTCTTTTCTTTTTTTTTCTTTTTCTCTTTTTTTTTTTTTCAATACATCAAACAATACTAATACATACACGTACGAACACACTCAACTAAAACTTCAACTTATAATACTAACATAACACACTAACACTTTATTTAGACACACAAGACCGGGTCAAGTTTGGTATTTATTTAGGGAACTAGCTAAAGGGTTAACAATCGATAGGCTTTTAGGCTCAAAATTGGGCAACTAAATGTCCAAACCCCCGCCCCTCTCGCTACCAAGCTCATATATATAATGCATGAGGTCCAACCCCCCAATTCCCACACTCTCACTCAAACTAACAAGGCTACCTAGCTTCCTAGTGCCCTTATCATCTCTACACTTATGCTCACACAAAGATTCAAGTCGCATTCAAGCACAAGTTCTAGTGCACCCCCACCCATTGCCACTCTCACAAAGAAAGATATATCTATATATATTGATTCTATAACTGTGGCTCAAATCTCACCAAGAATAAAAATGGGTTAAGGGTTACCGGTGTGCCTCTCGAGGTTAGTTCAAGGTGTTCCAATTCTCACAACGCTACGCTTGATTTTTTCAAAAATTTTAAAATTCTTCAAAATTTTCCCCCATCCCCACACTTGGGGTACATTGTCCCCAATGTGCGGTTTTTGGAAGGAAACGCTCCAATACTCAAACCACAAACTTCTTTTTGGATTTTTCATTTTATATTTTTTTTTAGATTTTTTAAATTTTTAAACACACACACACTACTACCACAACCCGAACTAATCATCATCAATCATAACACCACCCAACCACCCATTTCCCGAAACATAAAGAAATCAAACAAAGCAAAATATACACTATGTACAAAGGAAAAAAACACGACCTGGTCAATAGTAGCGGGGTTGAGGTGGCCCGAACACAGAGGTCATCAAATCATTCCACTCTCCAAACCCAAATGCGCCACTGCTGCTTCCACCTTGTTCCGATGCTTGTGGCTGTTGTTGTTGCGGGTCAACCCATTGGGAATGATGAAGTGGTGGTGTCGGATATGACACGCTCCCATCGTACGGTGGCAAAGACCCATAATCCACCGGTTGTGGATTTGCAACTACGGGTCTTCCCGCATGCCAGTCGTCGTTCATCCTCCTGTTTTGGTCATCAACATACCTATGATTAATTTCCACCTCTTGGGAATAGGCGTGTGCCCTATTCCACATTTCTTGCCGCTCAAACCCTTGCCTCATAGATCTCTCCACAGATGCGCTCATCATAGTTTGGTGGTCGAATAATGTGCGCTCTGATCCCGACCACGTCTCAAAGATTGATGTGGGTGGCCGCTGACTCTCAATAACAGATTGCATTGACCCCGCAAAAGCCCATCCATCCGCATACTCCCTTGTAGAAAAATCATAGAAACTTCCACCATGCGCTCCACTACAACTCCCCTGTCCAACATTTAACTGTCCTTCAAATGGGTTATCTTCTTCATCCTCGTCATCACTCGGTGGTCTTTCATCCCCACTCTCGGGTTCATCCGCCTCGCCGGGCAAAAGTGCCCGCGCATCCTTCTTTAACACCCTCCATTTTTGGCCACCATTCTTCAATTTGTGGTACCTTTCAGATACAGAGTACACCCAAGCAGACCCCATTGTAGCTAAATCAATTGGCTTGAATTTCTTTCGTTTCCTCCCTTGATCCTCTTCAGTGATTGCGCCTTGTTGTTTCAATAGCCCAGTGATTATTCGACAATATGGAATAATTGTCCTTTCCTTTGAATTTCTACATATCCATACGTGATTCATAACCAAATACCGGAAAGAGAATTTCGGGCTTCCATTCGTCAAGGCATATAAAATGGGGACCTCGGGAAAACGAACTTCTGCCTTGTCAGCACGTCTCGGTAGCACATTCAGAGTGAGAAAATTTAGCAACAATCTAGGCTCTAACTTCAAGTTCCGTCGATATAAAGTACCAGTATAAGTGCCTGGCAAGAACAAAGCTTCCAACATAAGCATCCACCGTGGATGTTTTTCTGGACAGATCAGCAAGTCATTGATATGCGGGTTCTTATACTCTTTTGCTGGTAAACTGTCGAACTTAGCGAGCCTCCTTAATGTCTCGTAAGACATCTCCACTTCTACTCCGTTCACCTCACCAATTAACTTCATTTTAGATGCTGAGTCGTATCTCGGACATCGTAAGGTAGCCATCCATTCTTCTATTTCATCCAAAAATACCCGCTTTTCCTCTCCATCATGGCAGTTGAGCGCAGCTTCCCATCCTAGTGCCTTAAACCTGTCAAACACACCCAAACACTCAAAATCTTTTCGGCTCACCTCCCTTTCATAGATAAAGGCCCCTCCTCTATCTTGCAAATTCTTCAGCTGGTCATGAAACAGGGTAGGTTGCCAAATCCTTGGTTTATCACTCAACGGTCCCGACTTCCATTCCGGCTTATCAGCCGGGTCTAGCCTTGGAACCTCCGGGACTTGAGGTGCTTGAGGTGCTTGATCCATCTCCTCATCAGATCCATTGCTTGGAGGAACATACTTTCGTCTTTTATATTGTTGAGCGGGTTGTTTCCCCTTATCCTTGGCAGCAGACGAACTTGACCCCGCAGCTTCTCCAGTACGTGCCATTACCTATACAATGTACAACAACAACACAAAGACAAAACACACCAAACCAAACAAAACAAATCAGTAAACACAACCAAAATATCCCCACACTTGCTTGTTATTATGGTAGTAAATATTTGTGAACAAAAATCATCTTTGATTTAACGAAAATTGGGCATGACGCCTCTACAATCTTAACATACCAAAAGTTCACAAATACTTCTCAAAAGTACTTCTACTACCATATTATTATCAAACAACCTATTTACATCCTATAACATTAACAAGCAAGTGGGTCAAAACTAAACCAAAAACATAAACCTAAAAAATCTTACAATGTAACATTAAAACTCACAAATGACATACATACCTTGGAGTAGAAGATGTTAGAACACTAGAAAACAAGAAAACAAGAAAACCCCCAAATTATGCGATTTTTAGGGTTTGAATTCGAACCCAAAATCGTGTTTTTCTTGCAATATACCTCCCACAATCGGATTCCTTATGAAATTTAAGCCAATTTAGACCCAAAAATCATGTGATTTGGTTAAGTATTGTGGTTTCTATGAAGGATTTAAGGGTGAATAGGTTGGTGTTCTTGTTGGGTGTTCTTGGGAAGAAGAAGAAGATAATGAAAGAAAAAGGTGAAAGACCAAAAGGTTAAAAAAACCGTGAAAAGAAAAAATAAAATTTTTTTTTTTTTTTTTTTTTTTTTTTAAATAAACGCCCAAATCTGCCCAGCCCCCACCGTATGGGAACGGTAGGGGCGTACCCCTACGGTGGCCTCTTGACTCATTGTTAAGCCGTAGACCCGAGCTTAATAACCGTCAGGATTTTGATCTTTGCCGTTCCCCTACGGCCAGGCCGTAGGGGTACGGTAGTCCTGGGCCTGAAAAATTTTTTTTTTTTTTTTTTTTTTTTTTTTTTTTTTTTTTTTTTTTTTTTTAAGCATAATTTACACACATGGAAATTACCCTACCCCCTCGAAAATCCCGTGTTGTCCTCAACACAGTGCTATAAACGTTTTGTTACCGGTACGTCCCCACACTTGTTTCGAACACGGGTTTCGATCAAAACTGAATTATACAATAAAACAAAATAAGATAAAGTAAAAATCTACTATTTACACTATCAAACCTGAGCCTCTTGATCATGTCTCCTCAACCGGGCTTAGAATGTAGCCCGATTTATCCATCTCTAAATAATTGATATCATTGCCCTCCAAATACGGTTTCAAGCGGTGTCCGTTTACCGTTTGTTGCTTGCCAGTAATATCGTCTAAAATCTCAACATCACCATACTCACCAACCCGACAAACAATGTAAGGACCCATCCACTTGCTTTTTAACTTCCCCGCGAACATCTTGAGTCTTGAGTTGTACAACCAAACCTTTTGACCCACTTCAAAGGTTTTCTTCCTCAACTTGGCATCATGCACTTTCTTGAGTTTATCTTTATAGGCCGATGCACATTCGTATGCCTCATCTCGAATTTCCTCAATCTCACTCAGTTGTAATTTCCTTGTTTTGCCCGCCTCATTATAATCCGCATTCACCGTCGTTACTGCCCAATGCGCTCGATGCGTTAACTCCATCGGTAAATGACAACCCTTTCCATATACCATCCGATAAGGCGTTGTACCAATGGGAGTTTTGTAGGCCGTTCGGTACGCCCACAAAGCATCATCCAATTTCCCCGACCAATCCTTCCTATCAACTCTTACCGTCTTCATTAGAATCTCCTTTATTTGACGGTTGGACACTTCGACTTGTCCACTTGTTTGTGGATGGTACGGCGTAGCAATACGGTGGTTCACACCATATCTCTTCAATAGCTTCCCGAAATTAAAATTCTTGAAATGTGAACCACCATCGCTTATAATCACTCTAGGCACACCAAACCGGGCAAAAATATTGGATTGAACGAATTTACAAACAACCGAATGGTCATTTGTTCTTGTGGCAATTGCTTCAATCCATTTGGAGACATAATCCACCGCTACTAAAATATACAAAAACCCGTTTGAATTTGGAAACGGCCCCATAAAGTCGATGCCCCAAACATCAAATATTTCCACAACCAAAATAGGTTGCATTGGCATCTCATCTCTCTTTGATATACTCCCCAACCTTTGACAATTTAAGCAATTTCGGGCGAACTGACAAGCATCCTTAAAAATTGTAGGCCAATAAAACCCACATGAAAGCACCCGGTAACCAGTTTTATGCCCACTAAAATGCCCACCACACGCGGAAGAATGAGCATGTGTCAAAATTTCTTTAACTTCCGCCTCGGGGACACATCTTCGAATCACTTGGTCGGGTCCAATCTTGAAAAGATCCGGCTCATCCCAAATATATTGTTTCACTTGGACCATGAATTGTTGTCGTCGTTTCTTGGTCCAATGATCCGGAATAGCACCTGTGGCCAAATAATTAACATAATGAGCATACCACGGTGCGGCTTGGGTTGATATGGCTAAAAGTTGCTCATCCGGAAATCTTTCATTTATTTCAGTCATATCGTCACTCCCTTCCATCGGAATTCGAGACAAGTGATCCGCTACAACATTCTCGCTTCCTTTTTTATCCCGAATCTCCAAATCAAACTCTTGGAGCAACAAAACCCATCTAATCAATCTCGGTTTGGCGTCTTTCTTCTCCATCAAATATCGAACCGCACTATGGTCCGAATATACCACCACCTTGCTCCCCCAAATATATGAACGAAACTTATCCAAAGCATACACCACCGCAAGTAATTCTTTTTCGGTTGTGGTGTAATTGAGTTGCGCTTCGGATAAAGTTTTGCTTGCATAGTATATCACCACCGGCTTCTTGTCAACTCTTTGACCCAAGACCGCTCCAATTGTTGTGTCGCTTGCGTCACACATAATTTCGAATGGCTTCGACCAATCCGGCGGTTGCAAAATAGGAGCCTTCACCAAATGTTCCTTCAAAACATTAAACGCTTGCAAACATTCATTAGTAAAATCAAATGGAACATCCTTCAATAATAAATTACATAAAGGCTTTGTAATGACACTAAAACCTTTAATAAACCGTCTATAAAACCCGGCATGCCCCAAAAATGATCTTACCCCCTTGACATTTTTCGGTGGTGGCAATGATGAAATAACACGAATTTTTGCCTTGTCCACCTCCATCCCTCTTTCCGAAATCACATGCCCCAACACAATACCCTCTTGCACCATGAAATGGCTTTTCTCCCAACTTAGCACCAAATTTTTCTCAACACATCTTTTTAAAACTTTTTGTAATTCGTTGAGACAAGAATCAAAACTAGTACCAAATATTGAGAAATCATCCATAAACACTTCTAGCGACTCTCCAACCATGTCCGAGAAAATACTCATCATACATCGTTGGAAAGTAGCTGGTGCATTGCACAAGCCAAATGGCATCCGCCTAAAGGCAAAAGTACCATATGGACAAGTGAAGGTGGTCTTGTGTTGGTCATCCGGGTGAATTGCAATTTGATTATAACCCGAATACCCATCTAAGAAACAATAGTATTTTTGACCCGAAAGTTTTTCAATAATTTGGTCAATAAAAGGAAGTGGGAAATGATCCTTAGAAGTGGCGGCATTCAATTTGCGGTAGTCAATGCACACTCGCCACCCAGTAACGGGTCGAGTTGCAATTTGGTCACCACTTTCATCCTTGACTACTTGAATGCCGGACTTCTTAGGTACCACTTGAGTAGGACTTACCCAAGAGCTATCCGAAATAGGATAAATAATTCCCGCATCTAACCATTTAATTACCTCCTTTTTCACTACCTCCCTTAGATTAGGATTTAACCTCCTTTGTGCTTCTCTTGTGGGCTTTGCATCTTCATTGGTAATAATCTTGTGCATCACAATGGATGGACTAATTCCTTTGAGATCGGCAATTGTCCACCCAATAGCCCCCTTGTTTTCTTTCAACACCTTCAACAATGCTTGCTCTTGAGCCACCTCCAAATTAGAGGCAATAATGACCGGTAAAGTGTCATCATCCCCTAGGAAAGCATACTTCAAATGGCTAGGCAAGTCTTTGAGTTCCAACTTTGGTGGCACCTCCAATGATGGTTTGGTGCCCGAATCAATCTCCACTGGCAAGTTATCAAACTGGTGGGACCATGGTGGTCGGCCCTCCTTCAAGGCTAGTACATCTTGCGTCTCTTCCTCAATCTCCAAATCCAAAGCATGTACCTGTTCAGAAAAATTACAAGCACACAATTCCATTCCATCTTGTTCATACTCACTTGGGTTGCATCCTTCAATAACATCTGCCATAAAACATTCTTCAACACCGGAATCATTAGTATTGTTAGTAAAAACATTTAAACGCATTTTCCGGTTTCCAAATGTCATGTCAACCGTTCCAAATCTACAATCAATTACCGCATGTGCGGTGTTCAAAAACGGTCGACCCAATATGACATTTTGTTGTTGTTTTGACTCGGCGGATGAATAATCCAATACCAAAAAATCAACCGGGTAATAAAATTCATCAATTTTAACAATGACGTTTTGAACCATCCCCCGGGGTAACTTATGAGACAAATCGGCTAAAACAACCGTTGTCTCCACCCTAGCCAATGGTCCAAAGTCATATTGATCATATAACCCACCCGGTAAAATACTCACCCCGGCTCCAAGATCTAGCAACGCCTTTGCCATTTGAAAATTTCCAACTTGAATGTTTATTAATGGCGTGCCCGGATCTTGGAGCTTAGGAGGAAGCTCCCCGTTCAAAACTGCACTCACTTGACCCGTGACATTCACCCGCTTAGGCATCTTTTTCTTTTGTTGCCTCTTTTGTGTACATAGTTCTTTTAAAAATTTTGCATATGCGGGTACCTGTTTTATTGCATCAAGTAAAGGAAGATTTATTTTAACTTGTTTAAACATGTCCCACATCTCTTCTTTTTGGGGACCTCTTGATGCAACAAAATTTTTCTTACCCGGGTCAAGTAGAGCCGATGGAAATGGGACTTGACTCGGCTCATTTTCAACTTTCTCACTCTCACTCACTTCCGGTTTTTTAACATTTATTTCTTTTTGTAAAACCGGTGTACTTTCATCATTGTCACTTTCTTCACCCGTGACATCTTCAACCACCCCCTCGACAAAACTTGGTGACAAGTCTGCCTTAAATTCTTTCCCACTTCTCAAAACACTTACATGATTAACATTAACATTATTACCTCGTGACGAGCCATGTGACGGGTTTACCTGCGTATCGCTAGGAAGTTTGCCTTTACCTTTCTTCAACTCCGCCACATCAGTTGCCAATTGACCCATTTGAGTTGTTAATGCTTGAATGCTTTTGTCACGAACTTCATCCTTTTGTATTCGTGCTTCATCAAGTTGATTTCGCCTTTGCATGTCTTGTTGCATGGCCTTAAGCATCTCCATGACCTCATTTCCACTTGACGAATCATGACCCGAATTTCTTTGTCCAGTTTGAGCTTGCCCTTGGTAGCCACTGTTGTAACCGCCTCTATAATTCCCTTGGTTGTATTGTTGACGAGGCACAAAGTTACCTTGAGCAGCTTGAAAATTCGGGTTAGCTTGATTAGAAGCATTCCCATATCTGAAGTTGGGATGATTTCGTAACCCGGGGTGGTAAGTGTTGGAGTTCATGTCATAATTTCTCCCACCCCCTTGAATAGCATTCACTTCTTCACTTGGTGTTTCTTGCACACCCACTCCACAAACCTCCGCCGTGTGGCCTATCTCTTGACAAGTGCTGCAAACATTATACAATTGGTTAGAATTTTGCACATTACCTCCCTCAACTGCGTGTACCTGTGGTCTTTGAATCACATGTCTTGCCCTTCTTGAAGATTGGGCCTTTCTTTTTGAGGTCACCGCCATTTGCTCTAAATATGCCCAATCATCTTGTTCAAAGTTTGTACCAAAAGTACCATTTGTGATGGACATAAGATCCCGTGCATCCTCCGATGTCAAACCTTCATGAAAAGCATTTAGCAACTCCCATAGTTGGATACCATGGTGAGGGCAATTTCGTAGCATCATGTTAAACCTCTCAAATGCTTCATGAAACATTTCTCCCGATTGTTGTTGGAAACTCCTCAAGCCTCGTCTCGCATCATTAGTCTTTTGCGAACTATAAAACTCATCTAGAAAGATTTGTTGCATGTCAGCCCATGTGTAAATTGATGCGGATGGTAGAGTGTGAAACCATCTCTTTGCTTTATCTTCCAATGAAAATTGGAAAAGTACCAACTTGACATCATCCGGAGTAAACCCTTGGCCCCCAATAGTGTTGCAAATTGAATCATAAGTTTCCAAATGGAAATAAGGCTCTTCCGTTGCTAGCCCCTTGAACTTTGGTAGACTTTGAAGTGCGGTTGTTCTAACCTCAAAAGTTCTTCCATTTGCATTTTGTGGAATCACTATGGGTGATGGATTATTAGTGATGATAGGCCGGAAATGTGCCTCAATTCCCCGTACAACATCACGGTGGAGTCTTCTAGGTGCTCCCAATGGCGCTCTTGGTGGACCCATTTGCCCTTGCATTGCACCTTGTGGTGCAAATTGTTGATGTTGATTCGGATGCATCGGTGGTTGTTGGTGATTTGGCCTTTGATGTTGAGCTTGCATATTTGGAGGCCGCATTTGATTTAGTGGCGTAGGATGCTGAAACTGCAATCCTTGTGGTCTAACATGTTGTACACCAACCGGTAGTCTTGACGGGTCTTGAAATTGCAAAAGTGGTTGACTTGTTTGACCCGTTTGAGCTTGTGAATCCACATATGCACCTTGTCCTCCATAGTAGTAACCCTCTTCATTGTACCCTCTAAACTCTTCATCATCATACCCCTCGTCATACACATCCCTTTGAAATCTTGAATTTAGATCACCTTGAAAAGATGAATGGTAAAAACCCGATTGATTAGGTGGTTGATAAGAAGATGTGGTGTGGACAATTGTCGAACCTTGTCCTTGTGGGTGAGGGATGGTAGAAGATGATTGACCCGTAGTTGGAAAAAAATGGGAAAATGGTGGAATGGTACATGATGGATTGAAGTTAAGGTTTGGATCAATTTGGGTGGAAGTTGGTTGAGTGGTATGGCTTGGTGTCTCAGGATTGGTGGACAAGCTAGGTAATGTGGTGTTGGGTGAAATGTGTGAAGAAGAAGGCATAAATGGTGAGGTCGTTTGACCCGTTGTTGGTATTTGAGAACCTTGCATTATGTTTCTTGGGGTGAACGGTGAAGTAGGTGAATCGATGACTTTGTTTCTTCGAATTAAAACTCTGTTCTTTCTCAAAGTTCTTTCAATCTCCGGATCAAACAAAAGTGGTGATGACTCGTGAGAGCCCCTAGTATGCATACACTTGATGTACCTGCACACTAAACACAACCAGTGTAAACCCGAAAATAACAAACAAAACTATTAACTTAACACACGTTGCGCACTACTCCCCGGCAACGGCGCCAAAATTTGACGTGCTTGTCGTGGTACACGTAAAATTTCCCAATTACAACTAAAGATAGTGGTAAGAAGGGTATCGAACACAGGGAGTTTGTGGAAAATGTGAGAATTAAAGTTTTGTAATTAAACTACTATTTAACAACTAAGAAAAATAAAGATCAAAGATTGTTTGTTGGTTTTGATTTAGATTTAAGAAAAGTAAACTAAATTACTGAATTGAAATAAGATTGTGTTTATCAAATTTAGAAAGCAATGACCATCCCTGGATCCATTTCCCTTGAATCTTTATGCCAAAAGTCTCACTAGAAAGAGTTACATAGACATAACTCGTATTTTAACAAATGTTGTGATAAAAGGGAACAAAGTACTCGGATTATATTAATGCGAGGTTGTTTCCCGATGACCAATTACTCAATTTACCCAACCCAAATCCTTTCCGCAATATCCCGATTGTTAGCAACACCAAGAACGTGCAATCAAGAAGAGAAATTGATAAATTAAATAACCACTACAACCAAATGTTCAAATACCATAACAATTCAACAAAACATACCAAATTGTTATTCTAGAAATCATAAGACAAAAGCATAAATAGTTCAAAGAAAACTTCACCAAGGATGACCATTAAAGGTTTAGCCAAGCATCACCAAATGGGTCATCATAATCTTCAATCTATTGTTCATATGAATCAAAGATAATAACCTAATGATTAGCAATGTTCTTCAATGATAAGTTGCAGCCAAAAACTCTCCCAAGATGATCAAAAAACGTTTAGAGTGGAAGGGTCTTTATTAATCTCCATCAAAGTGCTCTTAATTGCATAAGTTACAAAAACCTCTCAGGTCCACCGTACCCCTACTCCAGGGCCGTAGGGGAACGGTCACTCAAATGGCTCAGCACTTCAGGTCCACCGTACCCCTACTCCAGGGCCGTAGGGGTACGGTGAAGTACAAAATCTTGACGGCCTTCAGGAGCGGGTATACGGCTTATTAAAATGGCCACAGGCCACCGTAGGGGAACGGTCCCGCCGTAGGCCTACGGTGGACCTGTTGAAAATTTGATTTTTCTTCTTCTTTCGTTCCACTTCGTTCCAATGCTTCCGATCCGTTCCGAAAGCCCGTTTTTCGCCGTTTTTAGCTCCTT
This sequence comes from Ambrosia x helenae, assembly GCA_030844895.1. Classification (NCBI taxonomy): domain Eukaryota; kingdom Viridiplantae; phylum Streptophyta; class Magnoliopsida; order Asterales; family Asteraceae; genus Ambrosia; species Ambrosia x helenae. The sequence goes on along the minus strand of CM061224.1, from coordinate 13,412,727 downwards.
TATCATCTGCAACCATAATGACTGTAGTTACCCAATTCCAAGCAATAACATGGATAAATGTGAATTAAATAAACATTTTAACATTATTAAAGGGTGTTCGTTGAACCACCCGTCAGCCAGCCACTCCGCCTCCCATGCTGCCATAGCTTTACTAACCCAAAACCGCACCACCCCTTCATCTGCTGCCACCACCACACCTGCTTCCAACCCTCCCCGTAACCCTAGCCAAGGCCGTCCCAAAGGTCAGGGTCGCCGCCCCCTGCCTCCTCTCAAAACAGGAACCGGACTCGCACCTCTTCCTTTTCCCCACAGCCGACTCACCCATACATTGTCTTTCCTCAGGCTTGGGCTCACAATCAGTGGTCTGCTCTGTTCAATCAGGCCCAAACCCAAAGCCAATCGGGCCAGCAAACACCACCCTGCCCATACCCATCTACCCCTCGGCCTGCTTCGGGTCAGGGAATTCTTGGGCCGGCCCCAGCCCAGGCCCACATGGCTACCTATTCTCCCACTCCCACCGATATTGCGCAGGCACTTTATACCCTCTCACTGAACCAGCCAATAGACCCGGTGGGTTACATGGACACAGGTGCATCCGGACACATGGAGCAACCAGGTAATTTCTCCCCGTCTGTTTTTAATTCTAGCACTAATAAACAAATCATAGTTGGAAATGGCACGACCATCCCGGTCATTGGTCAAGGTAACAAAACCTTACCCCCACCCTTTCCACCCTTTAAACTCAACAACGTCCTATATGCCCCACAAATAATTAAAAACCTTATATCCGTTCGTCGCCTCACAACGGACAATTTATTATCCATAGAATTTGACCCTTTTGGTTTTCTTGTGAAGGATCTCAAGACCAAGGAACCCATCCTACGATGCAATAGCTCGGGAGACCTCTACCCTTTGACGACCAACTTTATCAAGTCACCCAAGTCACCTGTTGCTCTCACTGCTGTTACTCAAGATCGTTGGCACCAACGCCTTGGGCACCCGGGCAACAATTTATTGCATTCGTTAAAATCTTGTTCCTTTATTAAGTTTAATAAACCAACTTCCACGCTTTGTCAGTCATGTGTTTTTGGCAAAAGCGTCAAGTTTCCATTTTCTGATTCTATTAATAAAACTCAGTTGCCATTTGATATTATCCATAGTGACTTGTGGACATCACCTGTACTTAGTACCGGTGGTCACCGTTATTACATTTTGTTTGTTGATGATCACACCGACTTTCTATGGACCTACCCCTTGACGAATAAATCCAATGTCTATTCAACTTTTGTCCAATTTTATAAACTTGTCCACACACAATTTCAAAGAAAAATTAAACAGTTTCAATGCGACAATGGTACTGAATACACCAATAACCAATTTAAACAATTTTCTCATTCGAATGGTATGCATTTTCGTTTTTCTTGCCCTCACACCTCCCCTCAAAATGGAAAGGCCGAGCGAACCATCCGCACCTTAAATAACATGATTCGCACCATTATGGCCCAAGTCTCCCTCCCTCAATCCTATTGGCATCACGCTCTTGAGACTGCCACATATATTCTCAACATCCTACCTAAAAAGAATCACAACTTCATGTCTTCCACCACCCTACTATATCATGTCTACCCCACCTATGACCACCTACGGGTATTTGGATGCCTTTGCTGTGATACCCCGAAAATTCAGGTTCTCACTTTAACTAAACTCTAGTTACATTCCTTGCATTATACTTAACTAGGGTTAGTTAGATAAGACATACGTGCATGGTTGTGAGTCAATGTGTGATTGCATGATTAGTGAACCTCGGACGTTGGTGAAAAACAAACTTATGTGAAAACCATACGTGATTATGTGAACCTAAACCGAACACGTTAATAGAAATCATTAAAAGTGGAGCATGAGGTTGATTAGGGTCTTAATGCATGGGGTTACACTTGTTACGGTCCGAAATAACGAAAACATCGAAGGATAACGCGTCGGGAGACGAAACGAAGCAAGAGCGCGCCACCCGGACCTGTGAGCGGCCGCTCACAGGCACCGAGCGGCCGCTCGAAGTGACCTGACGGGTCTAAACCGCCTCAAACTTATATTTAAGCATCCTAAACTCCCATGCAACCCCCATACTCAACCCTAATCGCCCCCTTACTGCCCCACACGAATATTTCACTCAAACAACCTCTGCTAAGGCTCAAGATCATCAATTGGGAGGCTCCAAGGCGCGCGATTGATCGATTGAGAGAGCTAAGGGTATATCTTACGATTTCTTATGCTTCTATCTTGTGTTTTCATTAATAAAAATCATATAATAAGTTTGTCCAGGTCTGAATGAGTATTATAAAACATTAAAGCATGAATCTTTTTGAAGATTAAATGGATTAAACATACTCATAAACGCTTAGTAACATCGTAGGATACTTGTTGCGCAAGTAATTGGTGTTTTGATTCTTAAAGCTTTGATCTTGACATGTTTAATCATAGAATCTGATGAAATAGGTATTAGGAATGTTTTGTGTTGATGATTGATGAATGTTAATAGTTTTTGTGCACACGGTAGGCGATTAAAGTATGATTTAGGTGAAACTAAAATCTGGACAGAATGGTTAGTCAAATTTGTAGGAGCTGTAACACGGCTCTAACATAATAATTTTAGTGTCTTCTTGGCATGGTTAGGTCACACCTGGTCTTAGCTTTTCATAATGGGTAAAATCATGTGTTTTGGACGTCGGATGAGTCGTTTTTGGAATTTTAATTGATTAGGGGTCATATCAGATTTTCGGATTTGTAAATTGGGCTAACTTTAAATGGCCATAACTTGAGATTTACAAGGAGTTAGGTTATGAAATTTTTACAGTAGGTCAATACTGGAAAAATAGAGCTTTTCCAAGTAGATTCATCTCGTTTGGATGAATACACAATTTTTAAGAATTTTCCTACTAAACTGACCTGTTGTGGAAATTTTCTGAACACTGCTGTGTTGTACGAATTTTTATAATTTTTGTGTTTGGAGTTAAGACTAAACAAAAATAGGTATTGCCAAGTGAATCCCAAAGAAAATTCAGTAAAAATTTGGGAGGATAACTCACTGGTTTATTATTTTAAATAAATTCGTTTTGACGGCGCACAATCTGTCCTGAAAACACAGATTGTGTATTATGTACTTATGTGATTACTTGGGGTCTTAGGTGATCTAAAATTGACATATAACGGAAGTACACATGTTTATGACACATACGGGCTGTAGAAACTAATTATAACCAACTCATTCACCAACGAGTCCGTAGGGTTTACTATTGCATGTAGAATCACTAGGCGTCGCATACACACTTTTGAACATTAAAACGCCTTGGACAAACGAGTTATATGGTGTAATGATGTTACGCCTATACTCACGTAGTGACACTGTTATTAGGGTGTCGGTAGCATATAATACTTGCTGTTCGGATTCTTTGCTTACGCGATAAGGTGAGTTTCACTACTCTTTTCTCAAAAGCATGCGTCTCGGGTTGAGACAACTACTTAACGTTTCTAGTCCGGTTCGGGACTACTTTTACACATATCGGGTTTGGGGTGCATGGTTCACGTGGTGAATCTATTTTTACTAATTCATATATATGTCCTTGATGAACTAAACCAAACACATCGTTTAAGTCCTTCAAAATACCGAATCAATTGCCGGTTGGGCAAGCGGGTTAATTAGTTGATAGCGCTATTAGGTCTAACAAACCTCACATCGTGCTGGGGGCACGGATGTGAACTATTAGCTTCAAACATAATCATTGTCGATGGACAATGATGCAAGGCATCTTTATCCCAGTTATGGGAACTTGTTCATTAGTAGTTCGGTATTCGCCGGTTTTAGTTATCATGAGTGGGCTAGCTACCCCTGACATTTGAATTAGCTATTTACTTGTGGCCAAGGAGGCCGACGTTCTTACGTACTGTTATGTGGTCTGGGAGACCGACGTTTTCATTTGGTTACATGGTTTGGGAAACCTACGTTTTTACTTACTCACCTACTTTACTCAGTGAACTCACCAACATTGTTTGTTGACCCACGATTTACATGCTTTTGCAGGTAGTTAGCTTCCGGTGCCAGGATTAGAAAGCACTGTACACTTCACTGCATTTGGGCTCTCGGGCATACACATAAATTATATATATTATGCTTTCGTATGGTTTTAATTTGGGTGCGTTGTTTTGCGCATGGTTTTAAAAGGTTTAAATTTGGTTTACGCTTCCGCAGCTTAACTAAACTTGGTTTTCGAAAATGAACTAAATGGTTTGGGCATTTAGAGTTCGTTCCTGTGACTTATGGCTATGGGATCCTGGTTTGTCATGCGCCTCGCGGTATAAACCCCGCAGTGGAAATTTGAGGGTGTGATAGATTGGTATCAGAGCCATTGGTTATAGTGAACTAGGACTGCATGTTGAGTCTAGTCTATAATCATCATAGCATAAGTACACTCACAACATAAGTGCACAACTAGCTATTAGCTACATATATCTACAACATATGATTTCAGGAGATATGTTATCTTCTAGTTCTAGACTTAATTCTTAACACGTCAATGGTGGGAACCTAGGGTTACACCAGGTGGCGCATTACTGGGAGTAATATCCTAACTAACCTCATGGACGAGGAGACAACTATAGTACAAGGGAGGGAGCCCTTGCGAGCGTTGTGGCGCACGTACACAGGAAGCTGCACGATGCGCATGACGTGGTACCATTAAATCAACTATGAAGGAATTCGAATGCTGAAACTTATCCTTTGTCACTTAGCAGGGAGACAGTTAGTTTCTGTTTCTTGTTACTTGACCCTTCTTACTTCCATTCGTAACACAGACGGGACTGGAATACACAAGTAGAACTTATTTCTTACCTTAGTACCTTACGCCTAGTATGAGCGAGTGAACGTATGACGGCATATCCTCGTTTTCTCATAAGTATATGGTAGATTCATGGGAACACATTAGATCGGGACTTGTTACACACACTCTTGGGGAGTTACGTAAAGCCTGCGATGTAATGCAACATCACAAGGGAGGATGAAACCTACTAATTGCTGATAGCCACGATTGGAGGAACGAGTGGTACAGCTTACCACTAAACTGGTTCACATAGGACTAGAGAAAGAGATTGTACGTGATGAGAACCATATAACACTGACATCGCAAAAGAGGAAGGATAAGAGATGGAAGGGGAACCTGAGCAGGACGAGCACATGGAAAGTGAGGATGAAGGCTCTACTATCTAGACAGAGCATGGCGACGATTGGCTCTTACCTTTTCTTACCTACCTTTTCTTTCATTTTCCTTTGCTAACTTATATAAGACTGAGTTCTTATGATCAACGATAGGGTGGTTGAGGCCCTCGCATCTTTCCAAGCTAGTAAAGATCTATTTTGCTAAATCATTCTTTTCCCCTGACTTCCACATTTGAACTTTCTTATACCTTGAACGCACATCGTATTTTCAAGCCTTCTATTGGTTGTAAACCTCGATAACTCCAACGGAACTGAAGGAGACCGTCTGATTGCTTCGGTAGTATAAGTCTTTGCTCTGTGCATTTGCCCCCAGGCAGGATGAGGTAATGTATGCCACATGCACACTCGATGAGTTACAGATACTTGGGTGGAGAATGTAACCCCCATGACGAAATTTAGAAACTTGTTACCTAAAGACGGATGGGTCTGAAATCGACGCCTACACTACCAAGCTACAGGAGTTAGCTACTACATGCTCACACATATTTAACCTACATTACAAACGGATCGAGCTTCATACCAAAGGGGTTATCCCACAGGTTCGTAGCATGGCTACTACGGCTCACCTACCCAGAATATAACAAACCTTTCACCTGGCTCACAAACTCACCGACGAGGCTGTTGAGCATGGTACTTTTCCGAAGCAGGGTGCTTCATCTTCTACTTTTGGTGATAACAAGAGAACGTGGGATAGTATGCGGTATAAGTCCTTCAACAATAACCACAACAGTAACAACAACAATGGGGCTCGTGGAGGAGCATTCGTGATGGGCTCTGGGGAGGCCAGGACTGATAACAACGGCGTGACGGATACGTGTTCCTTAAACGCCACTCTCGCTTCTGTTTTATATGATGCTGGTGCAGACTATAGTTTTGTGTCATCAAAACTTAGCAAACAACTAGGGATAGTTCCTACACTTCTTAATACCCCGTACTTTATAGAGTTAGCTGATGGGAAGCCTGTTAAGGTAACCCACATCCATCGTGACTGTAAGCTCGAACTAGATGGACAGTTGTTTGCCATCGACCTCTTACCTATCACCCTAGGAAGCTTTGATCTCGTGGTTGGCATGGACTGGTTGTCCAAGCAACACGCTGAAATTCTCTGTCAAGAGAAGATTGTTCGTATCCCTCTCCCTAGTGGAGAATTCTTATCTGTCCAGGGTGATCCTGGTGGTGCCATGATGGGCATCATCTCTTTCCTGAAAGCCTAGAGGTGTATTCGGAAGGGGCTACCCAGCCATATTGGCTAACATTTCTGATACTCGAGCTGAAGTTGAAAAAAAAAAAAAAAAATTGAGGACATCCATGTAGTTCAGGATTTTCCAGATGTCTTCCCGGAGGAATTACCCGGACTTCCACCTGTTCGACAAGTGGAATTTCAAATTGACCGTGCACCAAGAGCTGCCCCAGTTGCGCGTGCACCATACCGCCTTGCACCAGTCAAACTTCAAGAACTATCCACCCAACTCCAATAGCTATTAGACAGGGGTTTCATTAGACCTCGTTCTCCACCTTAGGGAACTCCAGTCTTATTTGTTAAGAAAAAGGATGGGAGTTTCCGTATGTGTATCGATTACCGGGAATTGAACAAGGTGACAATTAAAAACCGCTACCCTTTACCTCATATTGATGATTGATTCGACCAGCTCCATGGGTCGAGTTTCCATTCCAAGATTGACTTGAGGTCGGGATATCACCAACTGAGAGTCCGAGAGGAGGATGTGCCAAAGACAGCCTTTCGAACTCGTTATGGGCACTATGAATTTTTGGTAATGCCCTTCGGGCTGACCAATGCACCAGCTGTGTTCATGGACCTCATGAACCGTGTGTGCAAACCCTATCTAGACAAATTTGTCATAGTGTTCATAGACGACATTCTGATCTATTCCAAGAGTAGGGAAGAGCACGAGCAACACCTACGACTGATCTTGGAACTTCTGAAAAGTGAGCAGTTATATGCAAAATTCTCGAAGTGCGACTTCTGGATTCGTGAGGTCCAATTCTTGGGTCATGTGGCGAACAAGGCAGGAATACAGGTCGATCCCGCTAAGATTGATGCGATTAAAAGATGGGAGGCCCCTAAGACTCCCACGGAGGTCCGACAATTCCTCGGCCTTGCAGGTTATTATCGCAGATTCATTCAGGGATTCTCAAAAATCGCTCAACCCCTCACTGCTTTGACACAGAAGGGGATTACCTACAAGTGGGGAGATGCCCAAGAGGCTGCTTTTCAATTACTAAAGACTAAACTTTGCAGTGCTCCAATATTATCACTACCTGAGGGTACGGAGGACTTTGTGGTGTACTATGATGCATCTATCCAAGGTCTAGGGTGTGTTTTGATGCAACGCGAAAAGGTGATCACATATGCTTCACGACAACTAAAAGTTCATGAGAAAAATTTCCCCACTCACGACTTGGAACTGGGAGCGAAGGTCTTCGCTCTCAAAATTTGGAGGCACTACCTCTACGGGACAGAGTGCATGATTTTCACAGATCATAAAAGTCTCCAGCATATATTCGACCAGAGGGTGCTAAGCATACGACAACGCCGATGGGTCAGACTCCTGAATGGTTATGACTGTGCCATCAAGTAACATTCAGGGAAGGCTAATGTAGTAGCAGATGCCCTGAGTCGTAAGGAAACAAAACCCAAACGGGTGCAAGCCTTGCAACTTACCCTACAATCTAATCTTCATGTTAAGATACGTAAAGCCCAGGGCGTGGCTTTGAAAAGGAAAACATCGGGCTTGAAACCTTGCACGGTGCTGATAAGCACCTGGAATGGAGGACATAGGGTCTTCAGCACTTCATGAATCAAGTCTGGATTCCACGTGTTAGAGATCTCAGACAACTAGTGCTCGATGGGGCACACACCCCTCGTTATTCGGTACATCCTAGTTCGGATAAAATGTACCGAGATCTCAAACTCTTTACTGGTGACCAAACATGAAAACTGAGAAAGTCACTTATGTTAGTAAGTGCTTAACGTGTGCCAAGGTTAGGATTGAATATCAGAAACCTTCGGGCCCACTTCAGCAACCGGAAAATCCCATGTGGAGATGGGATGGTATTTCCATGGACTTTATCACCAAACTTCCTAAAACGCCCAGCGGGCACGATATGATTTGGGTCATTGTTGACCGTTTGACCAAATCAGCGCAGTTCATGGCAATTAGAGAGGCGGACATGTTGGAATGTCTAGCCGCTTTTGTATTACGAAAATTGTCTCTAGGCATGGGATGCCAACTTCTATCATATCGGATCACGACGCGCGATCTACTTCCCATTTTTGGGAAACTCTCCAAAATGCTTTGGGAACTCATTTGGACATGAGCGCAGCCTATCACTCCCAGACGGATGGATAGAGTGAACGTACCATCCAAACACTAGAAGATCTACTGCAAGCGTGCGTGGTGGACTTTAGAAACAGTTGGGACAAGCACATGCCTTTGATTGAATTCTCTTATAACAATAGTTATGACACTTCGATCCAGTGTGCACTTTTTGAGGCACTTTATGAACGGGAGTGCAAATCCCCCATATGTTGGACTGAAGTTGGGGATAGCCAACTGACAGGTTCCGAACTTGTGAACCAAACTTCTGAGAAGATAGTGCAATCAGAAAACGGATGGCTGCTACTCTTGAGCGACAGAAAAGCTACGCTGATAAGCGTAGGAAACTTTTAGAGCTCCGGAATGGGAACAAGGTACTATTAAAGGTGTCACCTTGAAAGGGTGTGACACGCTTTGGAAAACGGGGGAAGATGAACCCGTAAAACGTTGGACCATTCGAGATGGTTGATGGGATTGGTTTGGTAGCTTACAGGTTAAACCTGCTTAACAAACTTGGTAGGATACACGATGTATCCCACATATCGTACCGAATCTATAGAAATGCCTGTTGGATACAACACTGATGGTGCCACTGGAGGAGATCCAGGTGGACGATCGGCTACGGTTCATGGAGGAACCAGTGGAGATTCTTGAGCGGGGCGTCAAGAAACTCAAACAGAACACTATACCTATTATTAACGTACAATGGAATTCCCGTCTAGGACCGGAATACACGTGGGAGCGCAGAGATCAGATGCGGCTCAAATATCCACACCTCTTTTCTGAACCTGAACCTGTGCATAGATCAAATGCCGAACATAAAGCAGCTCGCTCAAAGTGAATTTCGGGGCGAAATTCCTTTCAACTTGGGGATGATGTGACATCCGGAAACCAAGCATACATTTTTTTTAGCTGGCTTTACTGTTTACTTGCTGAATTTCGGGACGAAATTCTTTTCAACTTGGGGATGATGTGATACCCCGAAAATTCAGGTTCTCACTTTAACTAAACTCTAGTTACATTCCTTGCATTATACTTAACTAGGGTTAGTTAGATAAGACATACGTGCATGGTTGTGAGTCAATGTGTGATTGCATGATTAGTGAACCTCGGACGTTGGTGAAAAACAAACTTATGTGAAAACCATACGTGATTATGTGAACCTAAACCGAACACGTTAATAGAAATCATTAAAAGTGGAGCATGAGGTTGATTAGGGTCTTAATGCATGGGGTTACACTTGTTACGGTCCGAAATAACGAAAACATCGAAGGATAACGCGTCGGGAGACGAAACGAAGCAAGAGCGCGCCACCCGGACCTGTGAGCGGCCGCTCACAGGCACCGAGCGGCCGCTCGAAGTGACCTGACGGGTCTAAACCGCCTCAAACTTATATTTAAGCATCCTAAACTCCCATGCAACCCCCATACTCAACCCTAATCGCCCCCTTACTGCCCCACACGAATATTTCACTCAAACAACCTCTGCTAAGGCTCAAGATCATCAATTGGGAGGCTCCAAGGCGCGCGATTGATCGATTGAGAGAGCTAAGGGTATATCTTACGATTTCTTATGCTTCTATCTTGTGTTTTCATTAATAAAAATCATATAATAAGTTTGTCCAGGTCTGAATGAGTATTATAAAACATTAAAGCATGAATCTTTTTGAAGATTAAATGGATTAAACATACTCATAAACGCTTAGTAACATCGTAGGATACTTGTTGCGCAAGTAATTGGTGTTTTGATTCTTAAAGCTTTGATCTTGACATGTTTAATCATAGAATCTGATGAAATAGGTATTAGGAATGTTTTGTGTTGATGATTGATGAATGTTAATAGTTTTTGTGCACACGGTAGGCGATTAAAGTATGATTTAGGCGAAACTAAAATCTGGACAGAATGGTTAGTCAAATTTGTAGGAGCTGTAACACGGCTCTAACATAATAATTTTAGTGTCTTCTTGGCATGGTTAGGTCACACCTGGTCTTAGCTTTTCATAATGGGTAAAATCATGTGTTTTGGACGTCGGATGAGTCGTTTTTGGAATTTTAATTGATTAGGGGTCATATCAGATTTTCGGATTTGTAAATTGGGCTAACTTTAAATGGCCATAACTTGATATTTACAAGGAGTTAGGTTATGAAATTTTTACAGTAGGTCAATACTGGAAAAATAGAGCTTTTCCAAGTAGATTCATCTCGTTTGGATGAATACACAATTTTTAAGAATTTTCCTACTAAACTGACCTGTTGTGGAAATTTTCTGAACACTGCTGTGTTGTACGAATTTTTATAATTTTTGTGTTTGGAGTTAAGACTAAACAAAAATAGGTATTGCCAAGTGAATCCCAAAGAAAATTCAGTAAAAATTTGGGAGGATAACTCACTGGTTTATTATTTTAAATAAATTCGTTTTGACGGCGCACAATCTGTCCTGAAAACACAGATTGTGTATTATGTACTTATGTGATTACTTGGGGTCTTAGGTGATCTAAAATTGACATATAACGGAAGTACACATGTTTATGACACATACGGGCTGTAGAAACTAATTATAACCAACTCATTCACCAACGAGTCCGTAGGGTTTACTATTGCATGTAGAATCACTAGGCGTCGCATACACACTTTTGAACATTAAAACGCCTTGGACAAACGAGTTATATGGTGTAATGATGTTACGCCTATACTCACGTAGTGACACTGTTATTAGGGTGTCGGTAGCATATAATACTTGCTGTTCGGATTCTTTGCTTACGCGATAAGGTGAGTTTCACTACTCTTTTCTCAAAAGCATGCGTCTCGGGTTGAGACAACTACTTAACGTTTCTAGTCCGGTTCGGGACTACTTTTACACATATCGGGTTTGGGGTGCATGGTTCACGTGGTGAATCTATTTTTACTAATTCATATATATGTCCTTGATGAACTAAACCAAACACATCGTTTAAGTCCTTCAAAATACCGAATCAATTGCCGGTTGGGCAAGCGGGTTAATTAGTTGATAGCGCTATTAGGTCTAACAAACCTCACATCGTGCTGGGGGCACGGATGTGAACTATTAGCTTCAAACATAATCATTGTCGATGGACAATGATGCAAGGCATCTTTATCCCAGTTATGGGAACTTGTTCATTAGTAGTTCGGTATTCGCCGGTTTTAGTTATCATGAGTGGGCTAGCTACCCCTGACATTTGAATTAGCTATTTACTTGTGGCCAAGGAGGCCGACGTTCTTACGTACTGTTATGTGGTCTGGGAGACCGACGTTTTCATTTGGTTACATGGTTTGGGAAACCTACGTTTTTACTTACTCACCTACTTTACTCAGTGAACTCACCAACATTGTTTGTTGACCCACGATTTACATGCTTTTGCAGGTAGTTAGCTTCCGGTGCCAGGATTAGAAAGCACTGTACACTTCACTGCATTTGGGCTCTCGGGCATACACATAAATTATATATATTATGCTTTCGTATGGTTTTAATTTGGGTGCGTTGTTTTGCGCATGGTTTTAAAAGGTTTAAATTTGGTTTACGCTTCCGCAGCTTAACTAAACTTGGTTTTCGAAAACGAACTAAATGGTTTGGGCATTTAGAGTTCGTTCCTGTGACTTATGGCTATGGGATCCTGGTTTGTCATGCGCCTCGCGGTATAAACCCCGCAGTGGAAATTTGAGGGTGTGATATTTGCTATCCTCTTCTCCCCTCCACTTCCATCAACAAACTTGCATACCGCTCCAAGCCATGTGTTTTCCTCGGCTATCCCACGAACCATCGTGGCTATAAATGTTATGATTTCAATTCTAAACAAACATTTATTTCCCGACATGTTCAGTTCGAGGAATCCATTTTTCCATACTCCATTCAACACCCAACCACCCTCTCTACATATGATTATCTTTTTCACAACATCTCTCCTCTCCTTTGGACCACTGTCCAACCGTCCTCACCACCATCCACAACTCCAATACCCAGCCCTATGCCTCACCTAGCCACACCTCAGCCACCCACCAGCCCAATATCACCCGCCCCACAGCCCACCAGCCCTGCACTCACCTCACCTGTCCCTTCGGTCCATCCAACGGGCCCGTTTCAGCCTTCTTCCTCCACCCCCATAATCCACACTTACTCTAGGCGGCCCAAATCTACCGCCAACCAGCCCACTCCCACAGCTCATCCTGCTGCGTCCACACCAGCCACAGCCCACAACCCTCAGCCCAGCCATCCCGCACCCGCATCCACTGAACCGCCCGGCCTAACCCAGCCCAACACTCGCACCATGCGCACTCGTGCTATGGCTGGCATCACCAAGACCAAATTTCCATTTAACCTTAACACAACCACCCTTGCACCCATACCAAAATCCCCACAGGTTGACTTGTCCACCCCCGAATGGTCCGCTGCCATGACTAATGAATTTAGTGCTTTAATTAAAAATGAGACCTGGGAGTTAGTACCTCGCTCCCCGGATATGAATATTATTAGATGCATGTGGTTGTTTAAACATAAATTCAGGTCTGATGGCTTGCTTGAAAGATACAAGGAACGGTTGGTTTGTGATGGTCGCAGTCAGCAGGTTGGCATTGATTGTGGTGAAACATTCAGTCCGGTGGTTAAACCTACCACTATTCGCACAGTTCTTACTCTGGCCATTTCTCAGGGCTGGCCCATACACCAGTTGGATGTTACAAATGCATTCCTCCATGGTCATCTCCAGGAGACAGTATACATGCATCAGCCTATGGGCTTTCGACACCGCGATTTTCCTGATCATGTTTGTCGCCTAAAGAAATCTCTTTATGGCCTCAAACAAGCCCCACGAGCTTGGTATCAACGATTTACTGACTTTGTTTTGTTACAGGGCTTCACTCAGTGCAAATCGGACAACTCTTTGTTCATTTATAATCAGGGCCGCGACACTGCTTACCTTCTTCTTTATGTAGATGACATTATCTTGGCCACTTCTTCTGACTCTCTTCGTCAGACTCTTATGACTACTCTTGCAGGAGAATTTGCTATGAAAGATCTGGGCCTTCTTACATATTTTTTTGGCATCTCCGTTCAACGCAAAGACAATTCTCTATTTCTTTCTCAGCAAGCTTATGCTAAGGACATCATTCATCGAGCAGGTATGGACTCATGTAAACCAGCGGCGACCCCAGTCGATACACAACACAAGCTTGGAAGTCAACCTGACCCTCTATTTGATGACCCGACTACCTTCCGTAGTCTTGCAGGAGCATTGCAATATCTCACCTTCACTCGCCCTGACATCACCTATGATGTCCAACAAGTTTGTGTGCACATGCATGCTCCATGTACGGCTCATTGGAATGCTTTAAAACGCATTATCCGGTATCTTCAGGGAACCTTAAGCTTCGGTCTTCACCTTACTGCGGCGTCTACTCTTACTCTTCGCGCCTACACAGACGCGGACTGGGCTGGCTGTCCAGATACACGCCGCTCCACCTCTGGCTACTGTGTCTATCTAGGTGACAACCTAGTCTCTTGGTCGTCCAAATGCCAATCTACCATTTCCGGTTCCAGCGCTGAGGCTGAGTACCGCGGGGTCGCCAATGTCGTGGCTGAAATATGTTGGCTTCGAAATTTGTTACTCGAGCTTCACCGCCCCCTCTGCAAAGCATCGCTAGTCTACTGTGACAACATTAGTGCTATCTACCTCTCCAATAACCCGGTTCAACATCAACGGACTAAACATATCGAATTAGATATACACTTTGTTCGAGAGCATGTTCAGAAAGGTCTTGTTCGGATTCTACATGTCCCATCTCGGTTTCAAGTTGCTGACATATTTACCAAAGGCCTTCCCCGGGTTCTATTTGATGATTTTCGATCCAGTCTTCGCATCCGTCCTCCTCCCGCTCTGACTGCGGGGGAATAATAGACTGAAATAGCGTTGCTTAATTATAGTATGATGTAAATATCATTTATGGTAATTATTGTATTGATTGTAATTGCAATCTACCTAAAATAGGTGATTGCCTTGTAGCCTTATAAAGGCATGTTTATTTGATAATAAAAACCATCTTGAATAATATTTGTCACACCCTCAAAATCCACTTGCGGAGTTTTACCGCGAGGCGCATGACAAACCAGGATCCAAACCAACGATCACAATAAACAAGTCTAAATGAACATATGCAATTTCAAAAACATAGTTTAAAATTCCCCAAATACAGCGGAAGCTTATTCAAAACATAATCCAAAATAAACCAAGTGTTCAACGTTTGAAAACCATGCAATCCTAACTAGACGCCGTGCAGACGTGTGCGCCCTAGTTCCATTGTGCTACCTTAGCGACCTGAGAAAACATGTAAAAGTTTACGTCAGCACAAAAATGCTGGTGAGTTTACAGGTTTGTAATCACAGTACCAAGTTCAACCTGTCCATACTATAATAAATCGAAAACCAAAGTACGCTAGCTAGGCGTATGTTTTGTTACTACTACGATTGGAAAACCATTACTAACTCGCAAACCAGATGTCGTGCCCGAATAGTAAACCTGTTGTTCCTGTTTGAGACAATATGCACTCGCCCGGCCCTCCAAGCCGACGAGCGGGGTTGGTCACTCCCAATAGCGCTATTCACATTTCCCCGTTGTGCTAACCCGCACATTCATGGTTCCCCCCGGGACTTCCAAAGATCGTATAGTAAACCATAGAAACCCATAGTATGACAGTAGTTACCAAACATAAGTTTTAACACATGTTTTCTCCCCCGAAAAGTGAAACCAGTTAAAAGAGGGGCCGTAAACTCACCTTAGGTTGTGTTACTTCGTAATACGAATAAACTCAGCAAGCTATGCTAGTCCCGTAAAGCGGCGACCTAACATATGACAGTTACAAGTACTTAGACTAATAACCCGCAGGTTAGTTAGTCCCTAGATGTCCAGACCATAACCAAGTTCGTTTGAAAACACCGTGACTGTTAAATTAACCCAAAGTACAAGACTCGACATCCCATTGGTGACCCGAGACTCCCCGTGTTATGCTTACACTCTCAAACATACAATTATGCAATCACACTTAACATACGTTAACGTCCAACAAGTTACAGCACGTAGTTCAAGTATCACGTAAATAAGTCCGAACATATGTTACCAAGTTATTAGATATGTTACGGGGTTCCTAGCATGTTCCTAGGCGTCAAATCGGGTCTCGGAATGTCAAAATATACTTACAGCAGCAGTTCACGCGATTAGGAAAAGTCAACTAGCGATTATGAAAGTCAACAGGCATTTAGGAATGCTAATTGCCTATACTATAGGCAATTAGGTCATAAGACATGCATTTCAGGAGTCTATAGGCAATTATGTCATAAGACATGCATTTACTAGCAATTAGGTCATAAGACATGCATCTACTAGCAATTAGCTCATAAGACATGCATCTACTAGCAATTAGCTCATAAGACATGCATCTGCTAGCAATTAGCTCATAAGACATGCATCTGTTAGCAATTAGCTCATAAGACATGCATCTGTTAGCAATTAGCTCATAAGACATGCATCTGTTAGCAATTAGCCCCTACTCGCCTATACTATAGGCGATTAGCCTCCTAATCGCCTATAGTATAGGCAATTAGGGTTGCTACTCGCCTGCAACATGGCTGTTCCGGTTTTTCGCGCGTTTAACACTCCAAATCAATCCCAGAACGTGTGTAAACATCAAATATCATCCAAACAACTATATCAAACATATTTTCATCAAAATCCTTTGTTTAACCTCGATCTATCAGCCCTGAATGCAATCATGTATCTTAAAGATAATACACATAACATGAAACATCACATTAGCATGCAAAACCGTAACCCTAATTAACAATAACTCAGATCTCATCATCATGATATCATTATTAATCTGAAACTACCCTAATAACATGTTAATCATCCATCTTGAATCATAAAAACCCTAGCTTTTAATTGAAAACCCACATACATCATGCATGCTATTCAAAATCCAATTAACCATACTTATTAACGATTTTCAGAAAGCTTATTCGTTTTAAAACAGGTCTGGACCGTTAGGGATTTAATAAAAACGTTAGTAAAGATTGCATGGATGAAAATCACACCTTAGATTGTGTTAGATTGAGGAAATAAGCTTGAAACCTTGTGTTTTGATCCAAAATCACGTTCCAGAGGTTGTGTGTGTGTTGGGGCGGGTTATGGGACGACTAGGGTTGATATTATGAAGTTTAGGAGGTCAAGTATTGTATTTATAGTCGTTTTTAGTCGTCCAGCACGTTCCATGCGATTTGCAGCAGCTATACGCGATTAGGACTCCTAATCGCATGAAACTTCATGCAATTAGGGCCTAATCGCCCCTAAAGCATGCAATTAGCATGCTACTCGCCTCCAAGGAGGCCCAATCGCCTCCCCTATAGGCGATTAGCCTCCCCTAATCGCCTATAGGGGCTGGTTCCGTGTATTTTGCGCGTTAAACCCCGTTTTAACATATGTTAACACATTTTCACATACCGACAAGTCACATAATGATTGTAAACACATAACACTTGCAAACAAACATATTCACACTCGTTCACCAATTCCCGGGACTCGAGACTTGTATGTTCCCTATGCTCTGACGATTCTACGAATCGTCACTACTTGTACACTTGGTTAAGGACTGACATCTAATGAACCTCTAGACTAACATCCGATGATCCTCTATACTGAACTAACAGTTCCCGAACCATAACACGACTTAACTAACCCAGTTAAGTACAATATACGTGTGACTCGCTAAGGTAGACTTTCATCTAGACAACGTTGTTAACCAGAATTTGCCGGGTGTCACATCATCCCCACGTTAAAAGAATTTTCGTCCCGAAAATTGCACAGTTCCAAAAGGAATAACAAAAGAAACAGACAAAAGATAGAACCAAGAGAGAGATTTACCCTAGTTGTCACATCATCCCCACGTTAAAAAGGAATCTCGCCCCGAGATTCATTCAGCAGCAGTAGAGACATATCTCGATTCGAACGCTTCCTTAGGAAAGAGATGAGGATACTTAGACTTCATCTGATCCTCCCGTTCCCAAGTGTACTCTGGTCCCCGGTTCGAGTTCCAGCGAACCTTTACAATGCGAATCTTGCTTTGACGTAGGCTACGAATCTTGTAATCCAGAATCTCAACAGGTTCTTCCACAATCCGAAGACGATCGTCAACCTTGATCTCTTCCAGCGGAACAATAAGAGACTCGTCAGCCAGACACTTCTTTAAGTTAGACACATGGAAGACGTTATGTACGTTGCCGAGCTCCGTCGGTAAATCAAGACGATACGCCACCGGTCCAATCCGTTCCAGGATCGTAAATGGACCGACATACCGAGGGTTGAGTTTGCCACGCTTCCCAAAGCGTATGACGCCCTTCCACGGTGAAACTTTCAGAAGTACCTTGTCATCAACTTGGAATTCCAATGGTTTGCGACGCTGATCGGCATAACTCTTTTGCCGATCACGTGCCGCTGCCAACCGGTTACGAATCTGTACGATCTTTTCCGAAGTTTCGTACACTAGTTCAGGCCTAGTGAGTTGACTCTCACCCACCTCAGCCCAACAAAGAGGAGAACGACATTTCCGCCCGTACAATGCCTCGAACGGAGCCACCTTGATGCTCGTGTGATAACTGTTGTTGTATGAGAATTCTACTAACGGTAAATGAGCTTCCCAACCTTTGCCAAAATCGATCACACATGCCCGCAGCATGTCTTCTAAAGTTTGAATCGTACGTTCACTTTGACCGTCAGTCTGTGGGTGATAAGCTGTACTCATGTCCAGCTGGGTACCCAAAGCTTTGTGTAAAGACTTCCAGAAGTGAGAAGTAAAATGGGAATCACGATCTGAAATAATAGAAACCGGCACCCCGTGCTTAGAAACAACTTCCTTCAGATAAAGACGAGCCAAACGATCCATGGTGTCGGTCTCTTTAATAGCGAGAAAATGGGCTGATTTCGTCAATCGATCAACAATCACCCATATCTTATCATTCCCGCTCGGTGACTTAGGTAGTTGCGTGACAAAATCCATTGTAATCCGTTCCCATTTCCACTCCGGAATCTCAGGTTGTTGCAAGAGACCCGACGGTTTCTGGTATTCTACCTTGACCTTAGCACAGGTCAAGCATTTGCTCACGTATGAGGCTATATCCGACCTCATGTTTGGCCACCAGTAAAGCACCTTCAGATCTTGGTACATCTTATCCGAACCAGGATGAATAGAATACCGGGACTTGTGAGCCTCATCTAAAACAAGCTCCCGAAGTCCCCCGAATAAAGGAACCCATATGCGTTCTGCGAAGTAGTGCAGGCCATCAGGCCTTCGCTCGAGGTGCTTGTCGGCACCGTGCATAGTCTCAGCTTTAAGGTTTTCCTCCTTCAAAGCTTCTAACTGAGCAGAACGGAGTTGGTCAGGTAGCGAGGAATGAATGGTGAGTTGCAACGCCCGAACGCGACGAGGTTTAATTGATTCCTTCCTGCTCAAGGCGTCTGCTACCACATTCGCCTTGCCAGGATAGTACTTAATGGCGCAATCATAGTCATTCAGAAGTTCAATCCAACGACGGTGTCGTATGTTCAAATGTTGTTGGTCGAAAATATGTTGAAGGCTCTTGTGATCGGTGTAGATGGTGCATTTGGTACCGTACAAGTAATGTCTCCAAATTTTCAACGCGAATACCACTGCACCCAACTCCAAGTCATGGGTGGTGTAGTTCTTCTCGTGCACTTTGAGTTGACGAGAAGCATACGCAATCACTTTCTCGCGTTGCATCAACACGCAACCGAGACCATGAATAGAAGCATCACAGTAAACAACAAAATCATCAGGGCCTTCAGGTAAGGACAAAATAGGAGCGGAACACAGTTTAGACTTTAGTTCTTGAAATGCCGACTCTTGTGGTTCACCCCAGTCGAATTTTCTATCCTCCTGAGTAAGGGTGGTCAGGGGTTGAGCGATCTTCGAGAACCCCTTAATGAAACGACGATAATAGCCCGCAAGGCCTAGGAATTGCCGCACCTCAGTTGGCGTCTTTGGTGCTCCCCAGTCCTTGATCGCTTCGATCTTAGCTGGATCGACATGAATTCCTAGTTCATTAACCACATGTCCTAGGAACTGAACTTCGCGTAACCAAAAGTCACACTTTGAGAACTTAGCGTAAAGTTGTTCCCGTCGTAAGAGTTCCAAAACCAAACGCAGGTGTTCCTCGTGTTCGGTCTTGTTCTTGGAGTAAATCAGGATGTCATCAATAAACACAATGACGAACTTGTCAAGATATGGTTTGCAAACGCGGTTCATCAAATCCATGAAAACCGCCGGTGCGTTCGTGAGACCGAAAGGCATGACCAAGAATTCGAAATGGCCATAACGTGTACGGAAGGCAGTCTTTGCAACGTCAGCTTCCCTTACGCGCAACTGGTGATAACCGGACCTCAAATCAATCTTGGAGTAGTAACTAGAACCCTGGAGTTGGTCGAAAAGATCATCAATACGTGGAAGAGGATAACGGTTCTTGACGGTCAATTTGTTCAGTTCTCTGTAATCCACACACAATCGGAAACTTCAATCCTTCTTCTTAACGAATAGAATCGGGGCTCCCCAAGGGGAAGAACTTGGTCTGATGAAACCCTTGTCCAAGAGTTCCTGTAACTGACCGGATAATTCCTGCATCTCGGGAGGTGCAAGACGGTAGGGGGCCCGAGCAATAGGAGCAGCCCCTGGTACAAGATCAATACCGAACTCAACCTGACGATGGGGAGGAAGACCAGATAAATCATCAGGAAATACATCAGGAAACTCGCGTACAACAGGAATATCGTCGATCTTCTTCTCATCGCTAGAGGAAACAGATAAAAGTGCCAAAACGGCCGAATAACCCTTTCGAAGATACTTAAGGGCTTTCATGCTAGAGATGATATTTAGCGGAACACCACCCTTGATACCGTACACAGAAAGGAATTCTCCATCAGAGAGAGGAATCCGAATAATCTTGTCGTAACAAACAATCTCCGCGCGATATAAAGACAACCAATCCATGCCTACAACAACGTCAAAACTACCCAAAGGTACCGGCATAAGGTCGATGGGAAAAGACAAACCCGACAACTCTAGTTGACACTCCCGAAGGATACAAGTAGCTTCAATCTTTTTACCGTCAGCCAACTCAATTATATACTTAGTCTCTAATGGTACGGGTACTACATCTAGCAGTCGACTAACTTCCATGGATATAAAACTCTTATCGGCACCGGAATCAAATAAAACACTAACAGAGCGATTATTGAGAAGGAACGTACCGGTAACTGTATTAGGATCCTGTCTAGCCTCAGCGGCTCCAATGACGAAGGCACGTGCATTCCTGCCGCCGCCCCCGTTGTTCCCGTTACCCTTGTTCCTGCCCTGCTTCAGTTTCGGGCAATCCTTCTTGTAATGACCAGTCTCTCCACAGTTGTAACATCCGTGTCTTCCCGTAGTTCCTTGAGTAGTAGGAGCCGAGTTAGTAGTTGGGGCCTGGGTCGGTGGAAGTGTCGCCCGACAGTCTTTAGCAAAATGCCCAAATCGCTGACAGCGATGGCAACGATTACGGTCGCAGTCCCCCTGATGATGACGCCCACACTTGTTGCATCTGGGCAATTTCCCCGCATAGCCACCCTGTTTGTTACCAGAAGAAGAAGAACCCCCACTATCAAATCTCTTACCCTGTTGTGCTGACCCAGATCCTTTCCCTTCATTATCCCACTTACGCTTGTTATTCTCCGGGCCTTGACAGTCAAACCCTTAGCAGGCAAAATACCCTCATTCACCTTCAAGTTGGTCATCCTATGAGCCGATCGGACCACCTCTGAGTACGTAGGATGATTTCCCGCAGCCACCAACCCTGCGATTTCTGGTACTAACCCTGAGACATAGTGTTCAATTCTCCGGTACTCTGGCACATGCAGATCAGGACACAGCACTGCCAACTCATTACGCCTCACCGTATACTTCTCAATCTCGGATCCAGTCATCTTGAGGTTCCACACCTCGTGCTCTAGCTTCTGCACCTCTTCCCTTGGACAGTACTCTCGCTTCAACAGTTGCACAAAATTTTCCCAAGGCATAGCATATGCCTCCCCAATTCCCATATTCTGAGTGATGTTATTCCACCAGGTCAAAGCAACATCCTGGAATAACGCAGCAGCATACTTGACTCGATCCTCTGGGAGACAGTTACACATCAGAAACACTGACTCCACCTTTTCCAACCACCTGAGTAAACTCACCGCACCCTCAGTGCCAGAGAATTCCTGGGGCTTACAGTCCTGAAACATCTTGTAGGTACACATGGGTGGGGGTGGGTTAACAGGACCACCTGAAATGAAACGCATGAGAAACCACGAAGAATGTAAACAAGGTTCACTAATGAGGCAAAAGTGGATAAATCAACTTACCACCACCGTTGTGCCCTAACTGAAAGGCAGCTTGTAGCAAGTTGTTCAGATCTTCCTGTGATAGGTTCACACCTCCACGACCACCAGCACCACCGCGACCACCACCACGTCCACCATTGCGACCACCTCCACATCCTCCTCGTACTCCAGACATGATCTGACAGAAGAAACGAGAAGATTTAGTTTCGCAGCTAATGGTAACCACTAGCATTTACAAGATCAAAGCTAGATCCACATCAGGACTATCCATTCAAATCCAGAGTTCACTAGGGCTTTCATGCATTTCGGTTTATGATTTTTTGTGCACCCAAAATGATAAACCGCTCTACATGGTCCTCCAAGTGTTCTCCTAGTTCAAAGTTCAAATCACCGAACATAGACTCTTAGCTATACACCGTAATACTACGGTAGTTTATGGCAAGTGTTTCTATTGGAGTATGAAAGTGAGATGTCCGAGCCTTGGACAATTCTCAAAAGTACACGATTTACCCCAATACACCACACTGCCTAGAAAGCAAGTAACCCGACATAAGATAGAACGGATGATGTAACATAGGAAGGTCAGATGATTTAGAGACACCCCGACAAGCCCATACGTAAACCACCATAATGTTTAGTACTAAGTGATCGTCTAGTGTGTGCGACTCGGCTATAGTCTAGACTCTACATGCAGTCCTAGTTCACTATAACCATTGGCTCTGATACCAATCTGTCACACCCTCAAAATCCACTTGCGGAGTTTTACCGCGAGGCGCATGACAAACCAGGATCCAAACCAACGATCACAATAAACAAGTCTAAATGAACATATGCAATTTCAAAAACATAGTTTAAAATTCCCCAAATACAGCGGAAGCTTATTCAAAACATAATCCAAAATAAACCAAGTGTTCAACGTTTGAAAACCGTGCAATCCTAACTAGACGCCGTGCAGACGCGTGCGCCCTAGTTCCATTGTGCTACCTTAGCGACCTGAGAAAACATGTAAAATTTTACGTCAGCACAAAAATGCTGGTGAGTTTACAGGTTTGTAATCACAGTACCAAGTTCAACCTGTCCATACTATAACAAATCGAAAACCAAAGTACGCTAGCTAGGCGTATGTTTTGTTACTACTACGATTGGAAAACCATTACTAACTCGCAAACCAGATGTCGTGCCCGAATAGTAAACCTGTTGTTCCTGTTTGAGACAATATGCACTCGCCCGGCCCTCCAAGCCGACGAGCGGGGTTGGTCACTCCCAATAGCGCTATTCACATTTCCCCGTTGTGCTAACCCGCACATTCATGGTTCCCCCCGGGACTTCCAAAGATCGTATAGTAAACCATAGAAACCCATAGTATGACAGTAGTTACCAAACATAAGTTTTAACACATGTTTTCTCCCCCGAAAAGTGAAACTAGTTAAAAGAGGGGCCGTAAACTCACCTTAGGTTGCGTTACTTCGTAATACGAATAAACTCAGCAAGCTATGCTAGTCCCGTAAAGCGGCGACCTAACATATGACAGTTACAAGTACTTAGACTAATAACCCGCAGGTTAGTTAGTCCCTAGATGTCCAGACCATAACCAAGTTCGTTTGAAAACACCGTGACTGTTAAATTAACCCAAAGTACAAGACTCGACATCCCATTGGTGACCCGAGACTCCCCGTGTTATGCTTACACTCTCAAACATACAATTATGCAATCACACTTAACATACGTTAACGTCCAACAAGTTACAGCACGTAGTTCAAGTATCACGTAAATAAGTCCGAACATATGTTACCAAGTTATTAGATATGTTACGGGGTTCCTAGCATGTTCCTAGGTGTCAAATCGGGTCTCGGAATGTCAAAATATACTTACAGCAGCAGTTCACGCGATTAGGAAAAGTCAACTAGCGATTATGAAAGTCAACAGGCATTTAGGAATGCTAATTGCCTATACTATAGGCAATTAGGTCATAAGACATGCATTTCAGGAGTCTATAGGCAATTAGGTCATAAGACATGCATTTACTAGCAATTAGGTCATAAGACATGCATCTACTAGCAATTAGCTCATAAGACATGCATCTGCTAGCAATTAGCTAATAAGACATGCATCTGTTAGCAATTAGCTCATAAGACATGCATCTGTTAGCAATTAGCTCATAAGACATGCATCTGTTAGCAATTAGCTCATAAGACATGCATCTGTTAGCAATTAGCCCCTACTCGCCTATACTATAGGCGATTAGCCTCCTAATCGCCTATAGTATAGGCAATTAGGGTTGCTACTCGCCTGCAACATGGCTGTTTCGGTTTTTCGCGCGTTTAACACTCCAAATCAATCCCAGAACGTGTGTAAACATCAAATATCATCCAAACAACTATATCAAACATATTTTCATCAAAATCCTTTGTTTAACCTCGATCTATCAGCCCTGAATGCAATCATGTATCTTAAAGATAATACACATAACATGAAACATCACATTAGCATGCAAAACCGTAACCCTAATTAACAATAACTCAGATCTCATCATCATGATATCATTATTAATCTGAAACTACCCTAATAACATGTTAATCATCCATCTTGAATCATAAAAACCCTAGCTTTTAATTGAAAACCCACATACATCATGCATGCTATTCAAAATCCAATTAACCATACTTATTAACGATTTTCAGAAAGCTTATTCGTTTTAAAACAGGTCTGGACCGTTAGGGATTTAATAAAAACGTTAGTAAAGATTGCATGGATGAAAATCACACCTTAGATTGTGATAGATTGAGGAAATAAGCTTGAAACCTTGTGTTTTGATCCAAAATCACGTTCCAGAGGTTGTGTGTGTGTTGGGGCGGGTTATGGGACGACTAGGGTTGATATTATGAAGTTTAGGAGGTCAAGTATTGTATTTATAGTCGTTTTTAGTCGTCCAGCACGTTCCATGCGATTTGCAGCAGCTATACGCGATTAGGACTCCTAATCGCATGAAACTTCATGCAATTAGGGCCTAATCGCCCCTAAAGCATGCAATTAGCATGCTACTCGCCTCCAAGGAGGCCCAATCGCCTCCCCTATAGGCGATTAGCCTCCCCTAATCGCCTATAGGGGCTGGTTCCGTGTATTTTGCGCGTTAAACCCCGTTTTAACATATGTTAACACATTTTCACATACCGACAAGTCACATAATGATTGTAAACACATAACACTTGCAAACAAACATATTCACACTCGTTCACCAATTCCCGGGACTCGAGACTTGTATGTTCCCTATGCTCTGACGATTCTACGAATCGTCACTACTTGTACACTTGGTTAAGGACTGACATCTAATGAACCTCTAGACTAACATCCGATGATCCTCTATACTGAACTAACAGTTCCCGAACCATAACATGACTTAACTAACCCAGTTAAGTACAATATACGCGTGACTCGCTAAGGTAGACTTTCATCTAGACAACGTTGTTAACCAGAATTTGCCGGGTGTCACAATATTACCTTACATTCATAAAACCTTGTGGGTTTGAACCTGAACCCGGAGCTATGGGTCGGGTGTTTTCGCCAGTAGTTTGGGAACCAAACCCGAAACCTCTACCGAACGGATTCATGCTATGCTCTAACAGTTATCACAAAGTGTGTGTGTGTGTGTTATGCTATGCTCTCAAGGTTTACAAAGGGTGTAGTGTGAGTGTTTGTGTTTGCAAAGGGTGTAGTGTGAGTGTGTGTTATGTATATATTTATAAAGAATTTACGTTTTTTTTAAATGTCGAACGGTCAAAAAGAGCATTCATGACAATCACATCTTCCAAGGCATGCAGCATCGTTATGGACAAAATGAAGCAAACCCAAAACGCCTTATAACGGGGGGCAGTGTTGGGGGGCGTTTTGAAGGCCATAACGCCGTATAACTATGCCACTACACATACACTAAGAGATTTTTAACATGTGAAGCCACCCATTTTTCCTTTTGCACCTTCTCCAATCATGTTTTGTTTACTATAAACTTTATATGAATTACAATGATTAGTGATTATAAAATAAACCAGAATAAGAAAGTGGAATAGAATATGGATATCAGGAAAAAAATCATCGAAAGCAACCTTAGCATTAAATTTTGGGTTACATAGGTAAGCTATCTGAATTTTTCAAAAAGCTACGAACAAACTACTAAACAAAACACATCAACCGAGTTGGAGATCCAGAATTAGATAAGCAAATCATCAACAAGGAGAAACTCACTGACTTGGAAACCTAATAAACCAACAGTAAAATTGGATTACATAGAAATAAAATTAGATAAACAACAGAGAGCTAGAGACGGCAAAACAGACAGGGCAGGAGGGTTGAACAACAGGTCGAAATGCGTTCACTTAAATTAAAGAGTAATTTATTAGTTTGAGCCATATGATGATATGAAATAATCGATCTTTCTTCCTTTCTTGCGACACGCCGGCTCTAATCTCAATCAACCTTCTTTCATTATGTTGACGGTAATCGCCGCCATAAAAAAAACCGCTGTTAATCTACCTACTTCTTCTTTTCTTCTTTTTCTTTCTCCTTTCAACAATGATTTCAATTTCTCTTCTCAACCCCCTTCCCGACATATTAAAGGACCCGCTACCCTATTCACCATTTTTCATAGTGTCATAATCCTTATATCGAAAGAGGATAATCATATTTAAGACAGTTAAAGCGTATCGGTAATATGAGTATACCGGCAACCCGTTCAGTTTAACTCGATAGATTAGATAGACAGTGGTAACTGAATAAAAGGTTTGAATTATTATCACATGAACTTCTATAGAATTAGATAATATTTTTTTTATTAAAAAATTAAAAAAAAACACAACCCACAATGCATAAAAGATGTATAAACAAACAACCATTGTTAATTTTAGATCCAAGAGCTCTAATTTGCAAAAAAAATGAACATAGATATAAAATACGGATGTGTAAATTACCATTTGACCTCCTTTGCAGCAGATGAAAATGAATCCAAGTGAAAGGATCTGAAAGAAGCGACGATATCCTAGATCTCATTCAAGTATAACCATTATATGAATCATTCAGGTTAAGAAATTAGGATTTATAAACCTGAAAAGGGTAAAACAAAAATCAAACCTTGATTGTAGATTAGATGAAAGGAAATCCTAGGTACAAATGTTTGTACGATCTTTATGTGCTGAAAGTTAACAAATCAATCGAGAGAGTAAACAAATGAGAACAAAACCCACAAAAAGGTTATAAACTCAAAACGAAAATGTATATACCTGAGATATTCACTTGATTTGAGATTTGAAATTTGAAATTTGTGCGCCATTCTCTTGTTTGACTATTGTGGCGTGTCTGGTTTGTAATGGCAGATATTTTACTTCTTTCATGAATGCCTCTTCAAGTTAGAAGAAAGCAAAACTAACCAATACCTCTTTAGTACATGCCTGATGGTCCAAAGACAATTTCAACATTAGGGTGCTTTAAAAGCTTATACAATAAGCTTTATATGGTTGTACATGTTGAAAAGTGTGTTAAATTACCATTATGTCCTTCCTATTTGCATTATAATATAGTATATATATATATATATATATATATATATACAGGATTGAGATCAATTAGGAACCACCACCCTAGTTAGGAACCTTAGGAACCATTCTTAGCCATCCACATGCATCTAGATCTTGATCAAAATGGGTAGTTTGGTAAAATTATCTAATGTATTTTAATTAATATGAAAATTCATTAATTAAAAATCTGAATTTATATTTAGTTTCCTTTTTTGTAGGCATTAATCCCATAAAATCCGCAAATGATTAGAAAGAGTTTATCTTTTAAAATAGTTAACAATCAAGAATAAAAATTTTGATTTTGCAACCTTTTAAAAAAATAACTTCCGAATTATTAATAATCTCGGTATTAGATTGTTAGTATACATAGTATACACCAGTGTATTTAGACCTAAATAGTATGATACTGTTTAGATTGATACACAGATGTATACACCAGTACATCAATGTATACTATTCAAATAATCTTGCTAAACCTTTTATTAAGTTGAAAACATATTACTCTAGACATACACGGTGTATATTGTTCAAAACATATTACTCTAGACAATATTGGATACACAGATGTATACATTAGTGTATTTATAACTAAATAGTACGTGTCATACACCAGATGTATACACCGGTGTATTATAACTAAGTATTACTCTAGGCATACACGGGTGTATATTGTTTAAAAAAAATCTTCCATTAAACGTCACAGCCATGTAAACCCACCAGTATATACACCATTGTACATAACCATGTTGATACACGTATGTACAACATCATTGTATATGATCAACTTATATACACAACTTTTTTTTAAAAGACCATGAATCTATATCACTCTATGTCACTGTACTATTGACTAATATACACATGTGTAAATCCATATACATTCTTAACAATTTAGTCAAACAATAAAAACTACACATTTATGGAATAAAAATCACAAATTCAACATCATTGCATTAATCATTAAGCACAGTAACCCAAATAATTATTTTCTAACCATCAAGAACGATGTGCCGTTACAACTGTTTAATAAAACCATATTATAATCAATAAAGGAAAACAAGATATGGATGAAAAAAAAAACATGTACAATGAAATCGATTTGAAAAGACGATAACAGCAACTAGGAAATTATTAATGAATGATTTGGTGCAATATATAATTAATGAGAAAGTATACGGTACAAAGTATCTTAAAATACAAAGTGTAAGAAGTAACTACAGATTAACACGTGGAACTGATGGTTATAACCTACAAATTCGTTATGAATCATGAGAAGGGTATTACAGACATTTACACACCCAATAATCACGTCCTAATTTTATCAATTATACGTATCCCTGTTTTTTACATGAATCCAAATTCAAATTTTCGTAACTGATTACACTTTTTTTTTTGCCAAATTGAATTCGTAATCCCATAAAACTTATTTCGATTTTAATTTTTTCAAAATTGATATCCAATTGAAGAGTTTATATCTTAACAGAGACTTTTGCAGATTAGAATATGAAGTTTTTAGATAACATAAAGTACTGCTTTTTCTAGGAAGCTCCAGCATCTATTATTCTAGTTAAATTAATAATTACTTAAACACTGAAAACAGGGAAGACAAATTCTTAGTTCATCATATCCTGTTGGAGAGAAACAGAGCATACCTGTTGGAGAGAAACAAATTCTTAGTGCGTTTTATGAAAACCTAAGTGCGTTTTACAAAAACCAAGTGCGTTTTATAAAAAACCAAGTGCGTTTTTGTAAAAACCAGTTTAAATAGTGTTTAAAAAACCAAATGCGTTTTATAAAAAAAACAAGTGCGTTTTAGATAACCCAAGTGCGTTTTACAAAAACAATGTGCGTTTTATGAAAACCTAAGTGCGTTTTACAAAAACCAAGTGCGTTTTATAAAAAACCAAGTGCGTTTTTGTAAAAAACCAGTTTAAATAGTGTTTAAAAAACCAAATGCGTTTTATAAAAAAACAAGTGCGTTTTAGATAACCCAAGTGCGTTTTATGATTTTATGAGTGCGTTTTATAATTTTATGGGTGCGTTTTTAGTTTTTTTTTTTGTAGGTCTGTTTAGTAACCATGCTCTGTTTTTTGTTTAAAAAACAGAGCATGCCTGCATTCGTAAGAGTTTTTTTACAACAATAACGCACATTTATACCTTTCATCTTATTCATTTACGTTTTAGTAACCATGCTCTGTTTTTTGTGTTTTTGTAATTGATCGTCGTTGTTTGAAGTCGTTTTAATGGTTGCCCTGTTTTGTTTTTTTTTTTTTGTGTACAGAGTATCGTGTTTTGATGGAATGAGATTTTATGATTTCCATGATTGTAGCAAATCAAATTAACTGTCAATTAATGAGATGATTTGGCGGCATAATTATAAAAAAAAATCAAATTTATTAGGTGTAATTTGTCTAATTTACCCTTGATTCGTTAACTGATTCTTAAAACGTGTTTACGATCGTGCCACCGTTCTTTTTTAACCTAATCAATGGCTGAAAGTCTTTAACACACTTAGGACACTTTGTACAATAGCCTCTCTCTATAATTAATAATCTTATCATGGAAGTTATATGTTTTGTTATTGTATAAATAGAAACATTAGAATTTAGTGGGATTACAAATGTACCATATTACCCCTAAATTAATATAATTAATTAATTAAAATCCTAATTAATTACAATCATGTCATTTAGGATCAATGGCTAAGATTGGTTCCTATGGTTCCTACTTAAGGTATGGTTCCTATTTGAACCCTACCCTATATATATGTATGTATGTATCGATGATACAGAAACATACAAAAGCAAAAACCAACAACTAGGGTATGGTTCAAATAGGAACCATAGGTTGTTTAAGAACCTTAAGAACCATTTTCAGCCATTAATCTTTAATGGCAAGATGGTAAATAAATGCAAGTTGATTTCATTGTTTATTTTAAATTAGGAGCAATTTGGTATTTTGGTGTATGGTTCTAATAACCAAGAAATATTACGTTTCCTTTTTTAATTTATGAAACTACAAGTCCACATTAATCGCATGTTCAGTAATTAATTGTGTGTTTTTTTTTTTTTATATGCACTGCACACCATATTTAGTTCCCATATTTTAGGCAGAATTAAATGAAAAATGGGCTTATCAGTAAAAACTAATTTTGTAAACTAATTAAATGTTCACATGTGTATATATAGTATGTTTGAGCTATGCTTTTGACATAATGAATTATGGAATGCATTTATATACGTGACCAAAAAATTTACAACTACATGTCTTATATGCACATATGTATGTTGGCCATATACATGTGTGTATATGGTTTTTTTTAATCTCAGTACATACACATTAATATACAAATCTATGTGTTGGATAAAAATATACCTAGATGTACAAACATATATACATAGGTGTATATTGGAAATATTCACACGCTTTAGGTAATAAAGGCATTACATCGTGTTATTTTATCTTAGTATATAAACATTAACATACAAATCTATGAGCCGGATAAAAACATACTTAGATACATAGATGTACAACACATATATACATAGGTGTACATTGGTTGGTGTATATCAGTTTCTTTTATTTTCATTTATCGTCATTATCGACACATATATACGTTGGTGTATACCAGTTTCTTTTTTGTTTTTTCATTCGTGTCATCACCAACACACATATACATTGGTGATATACATTAATGTATATCGGTTTCCTTTTTGTTTTTTCATTCATCGTCATCACCAACACAGATATACATTGGTGTATATCAGTTTCTTTTTTTTTTTCATTTATTATCATCATCGACACATATAAACAATGGTGTATATCATTTTCTTTTTTGTTTTTTCATTTATCATCATCATCGACATAGATATACAATGGTGTATATCAGTTTCTTTTTTTTCTTTCATTCATCATCATCATCAACACAAATATACATTGGTGTATATCCGTTTTTACTTGGTCACTATACAACCCAATAACTACATATAATACACGAGTGTATATTTGATGTGTGAAATGTGTAGTAAATAAATCGGTCAAGTTTTAAAAATGGAAAAACCTACAAAACCACACACTAACGGCAAGTGTACCGGTCGTAGTGTAGCAGAGCAAGTAAGTCCGGAATATCGAACCGTGGACACAATATGGCGACTCTCGGTACTAAACCTTCGTCGACTCCTAGCCTAATAATTTGGATTTTTGATAATTAATTTTAAACTAAATGCAAATAAAATAAAAGCAATTAAAATAAATAACACAGACGAAAACAGGAAACTAAGGACACTGGATCGAACTCAGGTAATATGGAAGGCAACTACCTAGGTCTAGAATCCTACCCGCGGACTCACAACTCTCGGAATCGAATAATGGATTGGCTACCAGGTTTTCTAAAGATACGCCCGACCCAGGAAACCCCTAAAGCATGCTAGATCACCTCCCGGTCTCACTAACACCTCTCAGAAAATCCTAAGGGACGTGTAAATCACTGGTTACTAGTTCGGATCACCTCCCGGTCTCACCTTACTAGGGAATGCTAAGGTACTCGAAAGACTCGCTCACCTCCCGGTCTCGCTTGTCACAACACACCCAAAAAATGTGAAGGAGTAATCTAATTGGCTTGGAAATAATTCGGAATTACAAGAATCTAAAGACACACTAGGCAAGGATCACCTCCCGGTCTCACCTCTACCCGATACCTAAAGATCTAGACAACCCGACACCCTATCACCTCCCGGTCTCAAGGAATGGCAGAATACCTAAGTCCTCTAAACTCTCAAATCAAGTTCCTATGGAATTAGACGTCAAAAACCATAAACTAGTTGCAAGCACAAAGCAGGCAACCTAACATGCATCTATAACTGAAAGACATTCAACAAGACACATATGGAACTATCAAAGATCATAAATTAGACTTAAATACGCAAAAGCATTATAACCAAACTCAAATAGATCTTTACCAAAACATAAGCCAATTATATAATTAAACGAATCCAAAAGTCATAAAAATGCTAAGTATTCATCAACACGACCTAGGTAGCCTAAAAAGTTTAGCTATTCATAACAACGGAAAAAGATAAAAACATTGGTTCAAAATAATATATAGTCATGGCACTAATATTTATAAACACGAAATAAATAAATATAAAGCCAAAAATTATTATAGTCGAACCCGTGCCTTCAACCTTGACCCGTGCCTTTCTGGCCTTCAATTAAGCTCTAAAATAATTAGGATGTTTCTGTTGTGTCGATCTCGATTTTTGCTTTGACCGCTGTTAGTAAGCTTCGATGATTTAATGTTCACCTCCTAATATGGTTGCTCCCCTTTTCAATTGATAATATGCCGTCCATATATTATGCACCGTCCACTTTAGGTTTTGTTTTCTTTTGTGTGGTGCCCTTCACAAGATGGGCTTAGGCCCTTTTTTATTTCTTTTTTTTTCTTTTATGTACTAATTATTATTACTATTAATCTCCAAGCTCGTATAGGGTGTTCTTGGCTCGACCAAAATTTCTCGTCTACGCTCCAACGTCCATGAACACCTGCTCTCAAGTGTTGGTGTCTCGATTAAAATTCTTTCTTTTTAAGCCCATTTTCTCCAAACACCTATAAAACAATAAAATATATAAATACATAATAAAAACGACACGAAATGACTAAAAACTTGACCAAATAATATACAAAATACATAGGAAAAGAGATGTGTTTTACAACACATCAAACATCCGCACACTTAAACCTTTTTCGTCCCCGAAAAAGACTGCAATGGAATCATAATTAGAATTCTTGGTTTCAAAAACTTTTAGGTTCATTAATTATGATCTAATTACGCATCAACCAAAACTGTCGGTATTGTTGTCCACCTAAACCCAACCACTAGCTAATCTGGCCCAATCATGTAAAGCAATTAAGTTCATATTATTACAATCAATCTATGGGTCTCACACTCAAGATATTCAGCTTCACCCAATCCCACCTCAAGCTTTCGAAGCAAAGGTTAAACCATATAGATTTGCCAACCACTGCAAACTAAACTCTCTAATGTATTAGAAATTAAATTTAAGATGGATGATGGATGAAGTTTATGAGCTTAGACACATTTGTTTTTTTTTTTTCATACCTAACCCAGAGGTTGTCTCAATCAGAGTCACCATCCCCAAGAGCGACAGCATGAGCTTCGGTATATTTTTTTTCAACTTGACCTCGAGGGAGTTTTGATCAGAGGCTTCAGTTTTTTTTTTTTTTTTTTTTTGTCTAGCTCAATTGATGGACATGTGGATTTTTTTTTTTTTTTTTTGGGCGCCACTTTTCACCGGATTTATTCTCATAAAAAGGATCAAGTGTGCCATTTAATTAATAATACATATGGGCTTTCAACCTGCAGTGGTACCTCTAATTACTATTAGCGGTTTCAGTTCTACCGTTTCTCCTAAGATGAGAACCCACAAGATATCATGATTATTAAGTATATTAAGACAATCTTGAGAACCTTTCAAAGCTAGCTGGGCCTACCGACACATCTTAAGCAAACACGCTTTCAATCTATTTATTTTCTCATATATATAATATTTTGAAAACCAAAAATCCCAATTTTACTATCATTTTCCATATAAAATGCACAAAAGATCAGGGACAATTTCTTTTTTTTTTTTTTCAATTTTTTTGATTTTTTTATTTTTTTTACTCAACCTACAACTAAGCAAAATAAAGACGAAGTCTCCCATCCCCACACTTAGAAAGGCACAATGTCCTCAATGTGCTCCAGGATACAACGTAAACTAAAAATAAAAATGCAAAAATAAAGTAGAAACAAACTAAATATATAACAACAAAATAAATGGAACGAACTCCCCTGGATTATGTGGCGATAGCTCGCAGAAAGTGTTCCGTCCGTCCATCATCTACAGCCGTATAGCATTTCCTTCGCGGCCATAGTCAGAATCCTGCAAAAATAAACTAAAAAGAAAGTGAAAGTAAAATGACTCAATGACAAGTGAGATGCCTGTTTACAGAAAATAAGTTTATGATCGACCCCACCCGAATGGAGATTGAGTACGGGCGGGGGAGATCCAATAGTGAAAAAAGCCAAGGCAATCCCACAAGACTCGATAAACTATAAAAAATAAAAATAAAATAAAGAAGAGTGAAAATAAAATAAAATAAAAACATACATGGCGAATGATGATACAAAACTCTACACTTGGGTTTTCACCCGTGTGATCCTATTCTTATCAAGCACTCTAACCTAGATCAATGAGGATATCCGCATCATCCTCATACAAATCAATCGTTCTACTTATGTTATCTCTCCCAAGGCATGATCTTTTCCACCTAAATCTAAGATCACCAGAAAATATTCTTAAATGCGAGTGGTGAATCAGGATCCTATCCCCACACTTAGGTTTATTCACTACCTCAAGGCTAGATTTAAACAGTGTCTTATTCTCCTCATCTATCTGGTGATCACTCTCACACTCGCAGGATAGCAAAATATGAATTGAGGGCTCATCCATCACCTCCTCGGGACGCTCAACAACCTTAACTACCTCTAACCTATCAGGAGGCTCACCGGCTGCAGAGCCCGGATCATGCTCCACGGGGAATACAGTCTCTATGTCTACCTCTTGCCTCTCTTCTGTTTGGTGCCGCCTATCTAATAAATCTGCTCCACAGATGTAGTCAATGCACCGGTCGACATGTGACATGAAAGTGCCAAGAAAGCACACAGATTCAACCTGACTACTCATACTCTCCCTAGAACTATTAACATCAAAAGTGATGGAGTCATCCCCTACACGCAGTGTAATCCGACCGTCTGAGACATCGATCAATGCCTTTGCGGTGCGTAAGAAGGGTCGTCCTAAGATCAACGGCACATGCTCGTCCTCCCGTATATCAAGTACGACAAAATCAACAGGAAACACGAAGCTCTCCACCCTTACTAGCAAATTCTCTAGAATGCCCATAGGGTACTTAACAGATTTATCAGCCAACTGTAAGCACATCCTAGTTGGATTCAACTCCCCAAGATCTAATCTCTTAAACATAGAGTAGGGCATGAGATTAATGCTAGCACCTAAATCAGCGAGGGCGTTCCTAACTGTCAAACCACCTATCTGACAAGGGATAGTGAAACTTCCCGGATCAGTCATCTTCTCGGGTAGTTTATTAAGAACGACAGTCGAACACTCCTCACTCAGAGTGACTTGGGAAAGCTCTTTCAACTTCTCCTTGCAGGACAACATCTCCTTCAAGAACTTCCCATACTTAGGCATATCTCTAAGAACATCAATGGATGGGACATTAATCTTAGGTTCTTTAGACATATCAATGTGGTGCCTATATTGCTCTAAGTGCTCACTCTTACTCAACCTACCAGGATAGGGCGGTACTGGTTCATATGGGGCAGGTGGAACATAAACCTTTTTAGGTTCTCCCTCAGACTGTTTCTCCTTCAACCTACTTTTGGGTTGTGCGGTACTTGCTGGGTCTAGCCTAGTAGGGTGCACCTTGCCCGGAGACTCTACCCTAATCTCCTCATCAACACTCTCCTCCTCAACTACCTCACTCTCTCTCGACACCGGGTGATCAACTCTCGTGCTCTTCCCACTTTCGGTGAACATCGCATTCACCTGAACATCTATCGAATTCCTGGTCATCTTACCAACTAACTCTCCTATGACCCTCTCTAAACTCTGGAGCGTGGACCCCTGATTCCTAAATAACATCTCAAATTCTTGATTTTTCTTTTGTTGTTCCTGATAACGGGTCTCACGCTGCATCACTATGGTCTCTAGGAGTTTATTCGTCCTAGCCTGATTCTCCTCACTTTTCTTTAGTAACTCACTAATCTCAGACTTAGGATCTCCTATACTCTGCCATCCAGAGTTGTAACTTTGGACATAGTTCAACTCTTCACTAGGACCTACGTGGCAATCTATGGTCTCATGACCCCCTCTACAAATCTCACACTTAGCACTAATCATAACCTGAATATCCTTCATGACCTTAGCTAAGGATTCTACCTGTGCGGCTAGTGCAATGCTACTCTCGACAGAATGGATACCCTTAGGGGCAGCAGTAACGCCCCCAAAGCAAGGCTCAATGTACGTGCTAGTGGCTAGGTCCTCTATCATCTCAAGGCATTCAGCAGTGGTTTTGGTTTTCATCATGTTACCGCCCGCTGTAGAGTCAAGAAGTCTTTTGGTCGCGTCAGAAACTCCAGTGTAGAATTTCTCCACGACTCTCCAGTCCTCAAGACCATGATGAGGGCACTTATTCAAAAGTGCCTTGAATCTGTCCCATGTCTCATAGAAGGACTCCCCTGACTGCTCAGTGAAGGCATAGATAAGATTTTTAAGACGAGCAGTTTTAACAGGGGAAAATACTTCTGCAGGAATTTCGTCTGAAGATCAGTCCAAGAGGTGATGGCTCCCTGTGGGAGGGAGTCC
The DNA here is from genome assembly GCA_030844895.1 of Ambrosia x helenae. Taxonomy (NCBI): domain Eukaryota; kingdom Viridiplantae; phylum Streptophyta; class Magnoliopsida; order Asterales; family Asteraceae; genus Ambrosia; species Ambrosia x helenae. The sequence continues at coordinate 13,375,677 of CM061224.1, read as the reverse complement.
AGCCATGTGAGGGCCTGATCAGTAAGTGAGAACGGGAATAAACGCAAACGAATGGCGTCATCAGTGGCACCATTAAGCTGGAAGGTGCTACAGACTCTACTAAATCTAGTTAAATGGCCATATGGGTCTTCATCACGCATGCCGTGAAACTGAACTGAATGAGATATGGTGTTGATCAGAGTGGGTTCAATGGTCCAGTTGTTCGACTCAACAGTGGGTAGTGTGATACTGGACCGGATATGAGTGGGTGTAATGCTGATGTGGTCAGCGACAGTCCTACGTGCAGCCATTTCTATGTGATCTATCTAGTGGGCAAAATGTTCTATGACTGCAACGAAGTACTTCCTATGTACACAGAGAGACTAAATCTATACTAGAACAAGAAAAACAAATAGCAAATAAACAAAATAATTTTTTTTCTTTTTTTTTTTAAATTAAAAATAAAAATCTACCAAACTACGAAAGCAATAAAATGACTAGATCCCCGACTCGGGTCGTCCTCAAAATCGCAGTGTGTCCCAGGCAACGGCGCCAAAAACTTGATGTGTGAAATGTGTAGTAAATAAATCGGTCAAGTTTTAAAAATGGAAAAACCTACAAAACCACACACTAACGGCAAGTGTACCGGTCGTAGTGTAGCAGAGCAAGTAAGTCCGGAATATCGAACCGTGGACACAATATGGCGACTCTCGGTACTAAACCTTCGTCGACTCCTAGCCTAATAATTTGGATTTTTGATAATTAATTTTAAACTAAATGCAAATAAAATAAAAGCAATTAAAATAAATAACACAGACGAAAACAGGAAACTAAGGACACTGGATCGAACTCAGGTAATATGGAAGGCAACTACCTAGGTCTAGAATCCTACCCGCGGACTCACAACTCTCGGAATCGAATAATGGATTGGCTACCAGGTTTTCTAAAGATACGCCCGACCCAGGAAACCCCTAAAGCATGCTAGATCACCTCCCGGTCTCACTAACACCTCTCAGAAAATCCTAAGGGACGTGTAAATCACTGGTTACTAGTTCGGATCACTTCCCGGTCTCACCTTACTAGGGAATGCTAAGGTACTCGAAAGACTCGCTCACCTCCCGGTCTCGCTTGTCACAACACACCCAAAAAATGTGAAGGAGTAATCTAATTGGCTTGGAAATAATTCGGAATTACAAGAATCTAAAGACACACTAGGCAAGGATCACCTCCCGGTCTCACCTCTACCCGATACCTAAAGATCTAGACAACCCGACACTCTATCACCTCCCGGTCTCAAGGAATGGCAGAATACCTAAGTCCTCTAAACTCTCAAATCAAGTTCCTATGGAATTAGACGTCAAAAACCATAAACTAGTTGCAAGCACAAAGCAGGCAACCTAACATGCATCTATAACTGAAAGACATTCAACAAGACACATATGGAACTATCAAAGATCATAAATTAGACTTAAATACGCAAAAGCATTATAACCAAACTCAAATAGATCTTTACCAAAACATAAGCCAATTATATAATTAAACGAATCCGAAAGTCATAAAAATGCTAAGTATTCATCAACACGACCTAGGTAGCCTAAAAAGTTTAGCTATTCATAACAACGGAAAAAGATAAAAACATTGGTTCAAAATAATATATAGTCATGGCACTAATATTTATAAACACGAAATAAATAAATATAAAGCCAAAAATTATTATAGTCGAACCCGTGCCTTCAACCTTGACCCGTGCCTTTCTGGCCTTCAATTAAGCTCTAAAATAATTAGGATGCTTCTGTTGTGTCGATCTCGATTTTTGCTTTGACCGCTGTTAGTAAGCTTCGATGATTTAATGTTCACCTCCTAATATGGCTGCTCCCCTTTTCAATTGATAATATGCCGTCCATATATTATGCACCGTCCACTTTAGGTTTTGTTTTCTTTTGTGTGGTGCCCTTCACAAGATGGGCTTAGGCCCTTTTTTATTTCTTTTTTTTTCTTTTATGTACTAATTATTATTATTATTAATCTCCAAGCTCGTATAGGGTGTTCTTGGCTCGACCAAAATTTCTCGTCTACGCTCCAACGTCCATGAACACTTGCTCTCAAGTGTTGGTGTCTCGATTAAAATTCTTTCTTTTTAAGCCCATTTTCTCCAAACACCTATAAAACAATAAAATATATAAATACATAATAAAAACGACACGAAATGACTAAAAACTTGACCAAATAATATACAAAATACATAGGAAAAGAGATGTGTTATACAACACACTATCGTTCTGCAATACTATACAATGTATGAATTACAAACGATCAAAATACAAACAAACTGTTCAAACTCATCCAATATAAATCTCAAAAAATGTATGAAAGACGAAATATAGTTAAAAAAATAAAAAGAATAAATAAATACCTTGTTTTTCAACACTATTTAGAAACAAAGGTTGTGAGGGTGTTTCATGATCTTCTATCGCATGAGATTGTGATTCAATGTTTTCATGTATAGAATTATTATCCATAACTTGGAATTATGAATCGTAAAACGATTTTAGTTTCTGTGTATCGCAAGTTTTTTCAATCGATCAAATTAAATCGCCTGATTGCTATGAACGAGATGTTTTATGATTAAGGAATTAGAGATGATAATTGTTGAGAGATTTAAGGAAACCTAATCTCTAATGGCAAGTTTATCGCATACATAAAAACTGCCATATATAAAAAGTCTTAATCAATTAAAAAGATAATATTTAATTGTCTAATTACACAAATACCCCCTAGATCAAAATTATAAATAGATGGCTCAGATTGGTTCCTAAGTTCCTAACTAGGGTATTGGTTCCTATTTGATCTTATTTATATATATATATATATATATATATATATATATATATAGGGAAAGTATAAATTGAAAACCCACTCGAGTTAAGAAAACTCTGAAAACCCGTCAAAAAACCATTTAAAAAAGTTTTTTTTTTTGAAAAAAAATACACAATGTAACATACATGTTTTTAAGCGTTTTGGGCCAAAAAAAAAATAATAAAAAAAAGCGCCGAACGAATATTTTTAAAAAAAATAAACAAAAGTTTGCGTTGTTACACATGTAACAGAGCTGTTACATACGTAATAGAGCTGTTACATATGTAACAGCACAAACTTTATTTATTTATTTTTAAAATATCTCTTCGGCGCTTTTTTTATTTTTTTGGCCCAAAACACTTAAAAATATGTATGTTACCTTGTGTATTTTTTTCAAAAAAAAAAAAAAATCTTTTTAGATGGTTTTTTAACGGGTTTTCAGAGTTTTCTTAACTCGAGTGGGTTTTCAGAATACCCACCCCCTATATATATGTATGTATGTATGTATGTATGTATGTATGTATGGATGATACAGAAACATACAAAAGCAAAAACCAACAAAACTATTAAGATGGCTTATGAATACGATTATGAACCAACAAAACAGAGAAGCAAAACCATCAAAACTTTGAACCATAGTAATACATGAATTATGTTACCTTGAATCCTTGATTCCTTGACTTGCAAATGCGATGAAACACTTCAAGACGACCGATAAATATATATACACACACATTGGGAATTCTTGTGATAAATAAGGATGATGAATTCTAGTAGGGCTGTAAACAAACCAAACGTTCGATGAACAGTTCGTAAACCGTTCGGCGGGAAGTTCGTTTGTGTCCGTTTGTTTGATAAATGAACGAACACGAACAAAAAATTATGTTTGATTAACTAAACAAACAAACACGAACAAATGTCTCGTTCGTTCGATTGCGTTCGTGAACGTTCGGCAATGTGTTTGTTTAAGTTCGTTTGTTTATATCCCTTCGTGTATGTTTGTTTATGTTCGATCACTAGTTAAAACTTAAAAGTTTATAGTGTTTCAATTTCTTTCCTAACTTTTATTTCCCTCCTAAACTTTTCCCCCCTTATACATAAAATTTTTAAGTAATGTTTTGATCATTCTCGCATTAAAAAAACATCAATCTTTTTAACTGTTTGTCTTGCTATACTAATGAAAAATCTCAACCTTTTGTTACGATTCCTTAGTAGATGCTACACTTTTGTCTGCATAGTTATAATGCAAGTTTATATATCCTTGTCTAATTAATATTTGTTTTATATGGTCACAAGAAATCGAAGAATGTGTAAAGTTTAGGAAAGTTGGATATTGACGAATCTAGACAATTTTTAGGATAATCATGAACTTTTAAATTAGGAATATCATGTATTCATGCCTAAGTAATTTTAGATAATTATGTCTAAGTTAGTACAATTTGACTTATCGTTTAGTGGATGTACATTGTCTCACGGTTAATATTAACATTTTTTTAGTTAGTTGCATATTAAATGTTTGTTTTTGTTTGTTTGTGTTAAAGACCCGTGTTCACGAACACTTCGCAAACAACTGAATTTCTTAACAAACAAACACAAACATAGAATTATGTTCGTTAGTGTGTTCGTGAACGGTTCGTTTGTCCAAGAAACCTTAACAAACAAACACGAACAAAGCCTTGTTCGTGTTCGTTTGGTTCGTTTACAGCCCTAAATTCTAGTATTTGGAAATAGTCAATCACCTAGGATTAGTAGATTTTAAATTATGAATGCAAATCGTCAGTTGGTTAATTGATGATATACATGGAAATATGAGTACCGATCATTTAATTTTTTTTTTTTTTGAATTTTTTGGGTTATTCGGGTCAACCTGAATTACATAAAATTAATCCGAATATCGACCCTAAAGACTCTAGTCGGGTTCGGGTATGACACTTAATCGGGTTTGGGTTAATCGGGTAGGTACTTTCTCGGGTCGGGTCACTTCGGGTTCGGGTCGGTTCTCGGTTCTCAGTTTAAAAGAACACCCCTAACGTCAGCAAAATATGGGCCCCCTCTAAAGATGACAACATAAGGACTACCCAAGGGTGTGGGGTTGTCTTCCTTCACTCCTATTGGTCCTTTTTTTGTTTTTTTTTTTATTTTAAATTAGTATTAAACCTAAAATATAAAAAATCTCATAAATATTGAAATAGAAGTAGACATTAAAAATTAAAAAAAAATGACACCTAAAATTTAAAAAAAAACTTACCGAAATTAAAAAATACCGAAAGTAAAAAAAACACCTAAACATTAAAAAAACGCTATACATTCGACACTAAACACTAAACATTAAAAAAACGGAACAATTGCCATGCCAGAAGATGAGGGATGGTGAAGTCGGTGTCGTGAATAGCCCGCTAGTCTTCTTGTGTGCGTTGGATTGCCATTTGAGGGGCAATACCAAGGTGCCACGGCCATCGTGGCTTGAAATGGGGTATTCCATCAAGTACACTTTCCATATAGATCCCGCCACTTATAAACGAGCTTATCCACGTTGCGGTGATTTGTTTGGCTTTTTCGATTGAATTCCTCCATAACATTGATCCAAAAATTAGAAGACCTATTATCGGTGGATGTCCGTTGACATTGATCCAATCCGTTACCAACGTGATCTCCTTATTTGCATGCCAGGCTACCATTTTTTTGAGAAGAGAGTGAAGTTTTGGTGGTTTTTTTTATAAAGAAAATGTGAAGATTTGAGAGAAGAGGTGTGAAGTTTTGATGGTTTTTTAAAAATGTGAAGATTTGGGTGTATTTAAAAGTGAAAAAGGGTTTTTTTTTTTTTTTTCAAACGGTCAAGCATATGTTAGAGGGCCCCACAAATTCAAACCAACCAATCAACATAGATCGGCTTGAACGTCCAAAATTGGACGGTTTGGATGGACAGGGACGACGGGGCGGTGTTGGACGCCCTTAGACGGGTTGGACGGTGTGAGGAAATGTTTATAAGTTAGAGGCTAATCAATGGAGTAGGTGCCATCTGTAAAAACAAAGCCTTTAGAAATTCTAGGGTTTTCATATCTTGGGTTCAAGTTCCAGCATTTTATGTATGTATCTCTACTACCTTATTAAGGAGGAGAGATGGGTAAGAAGGTAATTTCACCATCATTTTAAGATGACATACAAAAGGTCTCATGCATAAATCTCTAACTTTTATCATTTTCTTCCATCTATGCCCTTATGTACAAGTCACTAATACAAATCAATTACTCCATTCAATACATTTAATTCATGTATTAACTTTTTGTTACCTAGAACCATTACTAAGTAATAGATTAATTCATGTAACTTTTTTTTTAATGGATTAACTTTTTGTTACCAATGGAATTTGAATTATCACCACAAAAAAAGGCTAAGCCTTATTTAACACTTTGTAACCAGTAGGCTAAAGGCTCTTTGGTTCATGTGTGTAACTAAATGTTGCAAATAAAAATCAAGCACGGATCGGATTGGATAAATGACAGTATGGTGTATAAAGTTTTGGCAATTTAAAATATGATAAAAATACATACCCGCGGCAACGTGCGGGCATTCCACTAGTCCATATAGTTATGAACTTGTGTTACTTTTTATATCAAACATAGTTATATATATTTTTATGCATTTTCTTTTAATATCGTATCTAACTTAAGATGACCGTAAAAAAGATAATGCGTGCGTGTGGCATTTCTTTTTAATCAATTTAGGTAAACATGTATATATATTTAAGTATTGTTGAAACTAGTTTAGAGATCGTTATAAGATTTTAATTTCGTATTTATTTGAAGTATCAAATGTTCATCGAATCATTGGGTATAATACAGAATCATCACAACGTTTTAGTTTGTTTTAAGACAAGTTACATTTGGATAGTGGGTGAGTGGACAACAAATTGTGCCACTTTCTGACTATCCCCTTTTAAATCACATAACCTATCCTTCTAAATACAAACCCTGAAAATAGTGGGTATAATGAGATACTCATATTTTAGGCTTATATCTAATTTATAGAAATGAGGCCTAAAAGTGTAATCGAATGTAAGTGGTCAGGTCTACCACTCTACCGTCCACGATGGAGCCCATATGTTTTGCTACGTTGGGCTAAAAACCCAATATCAGGAATAGCCCTAGGCAAAGCATTGGAGAATGGAGAGGTTAATCAAAGAATTGGTTAATTCTTGGATAAAAGTGGATACATCGTAAACTTTCTCAAATTTGTTTGAATGATTGAATTTTACATATACCATGATATAAAATATGAAAACACTTTTGATAACGAGTAAAAAACCATATACCAAATTACCAATTAGATGTCTTATCAAGTCTCTCTTGCCCATAACATTCACAACAAATCAAAAGATTTTCACCGGAGAAGGAATCATTTACCCTTGGTCATCTAACAGTGAAGAGTGGCCCAGTCGATGATGTACGTGGGAAAACCTAGCATGGGTAAAGACATAGCAACGGATCAACAACCACCGTTACCAATGGGTCGCCGATATCTATTTTATTGGCGAGTCACCTACAATACTATTGTCACCAACACGTCCTTCAAAATTTTGCTTTTTTTTTTTTGGGTTTGAAGGGTTTTTTTTTCGGTGATTCTTAGAAAAGTAGATAAACTATGAACTTATTATTATCTGTTTTACATTTTTTAGGCACTTGATACGTTAGTTATACCTAGGGGTGCAAACAAGCCGAGCCCGAGCCCGAACTTGATTAACTTATAAGAGCTTGAGCTCGAGCTCGAGCTCGGCTTGTTAGTAGTTTCTCAAGCTCGAGCACGGCTCAGGCTCGGCTCGTTTAGTGTTTATTAGTTAATATATTAAATTAAATAATATATATAATAGGCTCGATAAGTCAAAAGCTCGGCTCGACTCGTTTATTAAACAACTTTAAATGTGGGGTAAATAGCATAAAATATTAATAAACCTAATATTATATGAGGCTTGATAAGGGTCGACGAGCTTTTTACCGAGCTGATCTCGAGTAGCTCATGAGCTGCTCGGCTCATTTGCACCCCTAGACTTATACCACAACAGATGTTCAAAATGTAGTTTTTTTCTATTTTTCCAGACTTCTGTTTGTTCAGTGAGCGAAAGTCAAATTTTTTAGTAGTGATCGCATTTCTTCCAAAAATATTCTTACATTCACAAACGATACATTTTTATTATGATCAAGAATTGATCGTTTGTAAAGTTTTATAATACCACAATAATAGAACTTATAACAACAACTCAAACATCAACCTACAGAAATCATAAAGAAGACGGAAGAAATAGCGACAAAAAAGATGACAAAATCTTATTAACCAACCCAAAAGATCCCCCCCCCCCCAAGATCCCAAAGAGTTCTACAATCGTAAAACTCAAATAACCAAATACAAAGTCTAACTATCAACTAAAGAAAGATCAATTGATACGAGTGATGAAACAAATATAATACAAGACTTACAGGGATGAAATTAGGGGTGAGCATACGAAAACCGATTACCGAAAAAACCGAAACCTAACCGAAGCCAAAACCGAACCATTTGGTGACGGTTTTCGTTTTCCCTTCCTCCGTAACCGAAATAACCAAAACCGAACCGGTAGTTATATACTTAAGTATTTTTCATACATATATCCATGTATTTGGAACATATTTTCATGTATTTCCGGTATATTTTATGTATCTTTCATATACATCTATGTACTTGAAATATATCTTTTATATACCTCAAGTATTTTTCATGTATATCCATATAGTTGAAGCATTTTTTTATTTGTTTCCTCGGTATTTCATGTATTTTACTTGCGTTATATATATTTGTATTCTTGAAAAAGATCCAAACACTTTACTAACTATTTTAAGTTTACAAGTTTGCATATTAACCGAACATAACCGAAACCGAACCAATAACCGACATATTAACTGAATTAACCAAACCGTAACCGATCGGTTATGGTTATGGTTTTTTATAAAACCGAACTTCGGTTATCGGTTTCGGTTATATGCAAAAACCGAACCGACATTTGTTCACCCCTAGATGAAATACAACGATTACAGAGAAACCCTAGACAAAATACAGAGACTAAAGAGAAAAAAATGAGACTGAATGAAGAAAGAGATGGTATATTAATCCTTTTATACTCGATCCAGAAGGTTCCAACTATCGAGACACACGAGTTGATCACAACCATCCAATCCCAACAACCTGATCAATCTCAACCACACAAATAACAAGTAGGATAATAATATCTAAGCTGGGCCATGGGCCAATAACTTATTCAAACAATATCACCAGGCATAAGCCCAACTCACATAACACTTGCAACCAACAATATAAGCTCAATATGTCTTAAGCCCAAACGAATATCATCTAACGACATAGACAACGTGTGATATAGTTATAACATATGAATTATATCTAAATCATATAATTTTAACATTCCCCTTTAATTCATACGTTAAACAAATCAAACATTCCCAGTTTTTTACATAGATACTCATGCTGAACACTACCCAATCCCTTTGTAAAAATGTCAGCAGTTTATTCTTCTGGCCTAATTTTGATAGTATCAATAACCCCGTTTGTAATTTTTTCTCTCAAAAAATGCAGGTCGATCTCAAAATGTTTAGTTCTTTCATGGAACACAGGATTTGCAGCAATTGATATTGCTACTTTACTATCACAATAAAGTTTCATTGGAAGTTCACTATTAATACCTAGTTCACTAAGTAAGTTCATCAACCAAATTAATTCACAAGAAGCAGATCACATAGCTCGATACTCAGCCTCAGCTGTGGATCGAGAGATTGTGCTTTGTTTCTTGCTCTTCCAAGAGACAAGACAATCACCAAGAAACACACAAAATCTAGTAATGGATTTCCTGGTGACAACACACTTAGCCCAGTCTGAGTCTACATAATTCATTAAGTCAAAGCTATTACTTTACTTTAACATAATCCCTTTGCCAGGGATTGTTTTAGATACCTTAATAGCCTTAAAGCCACTTGTAAGTGACCAGCTGTTGGCTTATGCATAAATTGACTCAAGTACTGAACTGTATAACTTATATCTGGTCTACTTAAAGGCAGATAGATCAATTTGCCAATAAGTTTATGAAAACCACTAATATTTTCTAGAATCTTATTAGACTTTACATTGCTAACAGTAATACAGTAATTCTGCACAATTGGTGTGGAAACTGGTTTGCATCCCAAGTATCCAAACTCATTTAGCAGTTCAAGATAGTATTTCCTTTGACTAAGACATATACCAGAATTTTCATACAAGAATTCTATTCCTAGAAAATACTTCAATTTTCCTATATCTTTAATCGGGAAATTGTCACTCAAAAATTGTTTGATTTTAACAATTTCAAATTCACTATTACTAGTTATCACAATGTCATCAACATATACTAGTAAAACAATAAACACACCTTCTTTAAACTTAACAAATATAGAATAGTCACAAACACTTTGGACAAATCCTATTTCTAACAAGACAGTGGTAAGTTTTTCATTCCATTTTCTGGGTGCTTATTTCAACCCATATAAAGATTTGACCTACTTACAAACTTGGGTATCACCTTTTGAGTGATACTACTTAGGCAAACACATGTAAGCATCTTCACTAATTGACCCACATAAGAAGGCATTATTAATGTCTAACTAAAAAAGAGGCCAATTATTTTGAATAGCAAGACCGATCACTACTCTAACAGTAACCATTTTTACTACTGGTGAAAAAGTTTCACCAAAGTCCAAGCCTTCCCTTTGGTTGTAACCTTTTGCAACCAATCTGGCTTTGAACCTTTCAACTTCTCCATTAGCCTTGTATTTGGCTTTATAGACCCACTTACAACCTATAGGTTTTCTACCCTTAGGTAAATCACATAAAGTCCATGTTTGATTCCTATACAAAGCTTCCATTTCAGCATTCATGGCTTTAACCCATCTAGGATAAGTTGAAGCCTGAGAATAGCTAACTGGTTCAACAATTTTATTCAGACTTGACACAAAACACTTGTTTTCATAAGACAAATTAGAATAGTTAACTACCCTTTCCAAACCATATTTAACCTCCCCTTCTATAACAAAATCATCAAACCTCCTAGCTAAAACAGACTCCTTAGTCAAACCTCCTACCTCAACTTATGGGGACTCATTCCCTCTAAGACCTGATCTACCCTCCTGGCAGCCCTGGAAGGATCATACAAGTTCTGCCAGGAGAGGTTTCATGAGTAGTACTTGTTCCCCCTTCATCATCGGGAATATTATCATTATGGTCATTAACATTTTCAGAAACTTTGGTATCATGCTGATCATATTTATCAAAAAAGTTTATATGATTTAAATCATTGTTTCCAAAAAAACAGCCTTTTCTTTTGCCATAAAAGGATAAATTTCTTCATAAAATTTTCCATCTCTTGAAAATTCTATTTGTTTAGTTTCTAAACACCAAAGTTTATACCCCTTTTTGAAATTAGAATACCCAATTAGAACACATTTATCTACACGACTACAAAGTTTATCCTTTTCATTTTACACAGTTTTAAACACACAGACATCCAAAGTTTCTAAGATGGTCAATAACAGGGGGAACTCATACATTAATTCATAGGGACTTTTACCTCCTAAGACAGACGAAGGGATCCTGTTAATTAGGTAAGCAGCAGTTAGAACACATTGAGGCCAAAAAGACAACTACTTTGAAACAACAAAGCTCTAGCTATGTTTAAAAGATGTTTATGTTTTCTTTCCACAACACCATTTTGTTGTGGTGCATCAACACAAGAAGTTTGATGTATAATACCTTTTTCATTACAAAAATTAGACGCTTGTTTGTTAACAAATTCTGTACCATTATCACTTCTGAAAATTTTAACAGACTTTTTAAACTGGGTTTTAACCGGTTCATAAAAACTTTGAATATTTTCAGACACTTCCCTTTTTCCTTTTAGTAAATAACACAAGACAGACCTAGTAAAATCATCTACTATGGTCAAAAAAATACTTATAATATTCCTTCCTAGTAAGTCTATAAGGACCCTAGACATTAAGATGAACAACATCTCCATGACATTTTGTTTTATGATCACTTAAAGGAAAAGGAACCCTGACTTGTTTTGCCTTATGGCAAATCTCACAAGGTTCAGACTCAGTAAAATTAAGTGTTAGTTTGTCTTTTAACAAAGCTAGAACTTGGTCAGAAGGGTGCCCTAGTCCACTATGCCAACGACTCCTATCACTAACACTATCGAAACACAAGTTACTCATACTCACATCAGTTCCAACAAAGTATAGAACATCACATTCTCTACCAATCACCAGGACTCTCTTGACTTTGGACTCTCTTGACTTTGGAATCCTGAACATAACATGCATGTTCATCAACTAAGACACTAAGTTTATTATCCCTAGCCAATTTCTGAACAGATACAAGGTTGACACAATAATCAGGAATTAGAAAGACATCTTGTAAAATAACACCATTTGCTAGTTTTATGTCACCTATCTTAGTAACTTTATTAGCACTAGTCCCATTAGGATGTTTTACTAACAGATTATATTTTGACACATCGACACAGTTAAGCATATTCTTTTCACAACTAACCATATGCCGATTTGCCCCTGAATCCATTATCCAACCAGATTTCAGAGAATTTTTTTTATAAAATTACAGCAACTTGAAAAGTTTTTAAAGACTTTGGATAATCTAGTTAAAACAGACATACTAGAAAAACCTGTTACACTACAACTCTTACCTCCTATATTAGTGTTTTGGACTTCACTTGAAGACTTCTCACTAATCAGACTCATCAACTTGGTGATCTGCTCAGAAGTGAAAGGCAAGGCAGTAGAATATGATGCATTGTTACTAGAGACATTTGCCCTCTTATTAGAAAAGTTTCCAGTGTTATTTTTAACAAATTGACCAACTGGCTTCTTTTTAAAAAATTGAGGATACCCAACAATTTCATAACACCCGTCTACAGTGTGCCCCAACATGTTACAATGAGTACACTTTAGATTAGGCTTAGGTCCTCTATTAAAACTTTTCTTGTTATTTGAAAATTGATTTGCATTAGACACAAAAGATACATTTGAGCTTTTTGGACCACCAGCAGAGCCTCTAGGTGACTCTTCTCTAGACACAATAGAAAAAACAGTTTTGACAGAGGGCAAAGGATCTCTAGTTAATAGACTAGTTCTAACAGGTTGATAAATGTCATCAAGCCCCATTAAGAATTACATTAATTTTATAAGTGCATTAAAATCGTTGAACTCTTTTAAGGCTTGACAACTACAAGCAGGAAGTTGAACAATAAAGTTAAATTGTTTCCACATAGTGTTAAGCTTGTGGTAATATTTAGACACAGTATTACCACTTTGAGTTAAAGAGTTAATTTTTCTGATGCAAATTAAACACAATTGACCCATCAACCTTATCATAGGTTTCTTTAAGATCTAACCAGAGATCCCTAGCAAGTTTAGAAAACACCTGTCCTAAGTATAATTCCTCACTCACAGAGTTTAACAACCAAGACATATAACAATGGAATTACACCTATCCCATTGTTTTCCTAACACAACATCTTCAACAGATTTAATACATGTTCCATCAATAAACCCATACTTGTTTTTAGCCTCTAAAGCAATTTTCATAGACTTAGACCAGACATTATAATTTTCAGTTCTTTTAACTTGATACTAGTTATGGACAGACTACTTGTGTCACTTGGGTGCAAATACAAGGGATTACTCACATCAAGTTTACTAATAAGGGTACCAGCAGCACCTCCTGTAGCAGGATCACCTCCCACTACAGGACCACCACCACTAGTAACAACATCAGCCATAATGAAAAAAAAAAACACAAACAATCAATCAAAGAAGACAACAATTTTAGCCAAAGATTAACAAAACAAATTAACAGATATGAAACAACCTAGATAGCAAAGCTGTGTAGGTGTTCAGATCATGGGTTCATCACTCATAGGTGCCCACGCAGATCCTTACGCATGAGCTCTTTATTAGCTGTTAATATATATGTATATAGTATAATAGCAATCAAACATGAACTCAAATACCAGAACATAGAACAAATACACAAGACCAGATAACACAAATACCAATACTCAAAGCAAATACTTAATCAATACCGGTCCACCCTAACCTGGTCAGAGACTCCTAGACTCAACAATACAAAAATTATGGGATCAAGAACACTTAAAGAGTACTCCAACAGCGCAAAGCCACACAGGAAATAAAACCAAAGAAATAAGATCAGAAGGACTTACAGTTTGCAAGCTTCCAATCCAGATTATCTACCTTAGATCCAACTCCAGTAGCCAACAGAGATTGGCTTAAAGTAATCACAAGATTTGACAAGATAGAAGACCACTAATAATAGATCTGGTCTATTATCAAGAATATGAGATACAAATCTATAAGACAGATCAGATCTCAATACCAAACCCTAGATCTAATCATGACAAAGACACATGAACAACAAAAGACTAAGACAACAAACTCAAGATCAAGAGCCGAAGCTCTGATACCATGTAAAGTTTTATAATACCACAACAATAGACATTATAACAACTCAAACAACAACATACAAAAATCATTAAGAAGACAGAAGAAATAGCGAAACAAGTGACACAATCTTATTAACCAATCCAAAATATTTCCCCCCAAAGGTCCCAAAAAGTTCTATAATCGTAGAACTCAAATAACCAAATAAAAAGTCCGAGTATCAACTGATGAAAGATCAGTTGATACGAATGATGAAACAAATACAATACACGACTTATAGTGATGAAATAAAACGATTACAGAGAAACCCTAGACAAAATACAGAGACGAAAGAGAAAAAACAAGACTGAATGAAGAGAGATGGTATAATAATCCTTTTATACTCGATCCAGAAGGTTCTAGCTCTCGAGACACATGAGTTGATCACAGCCATCCAATTCCAACAACCTGATCAATCTCAACCACAAAAATAACAAGTGGGATAATGATATCTAAGCTGAGCCATGGGAAAACATCTTATTCGAACAATATCACCAGGCATAAGCCCAACTCACATAACACTTGCAACCAACAATATAAGCTCAATATGTCTTAAGCCCAAACGAATATCACCAAATGACATAGACAACGTGTGATATAGTTATAACATATGAATTATAATTATATGTAAATCATATAATTTTAACATAGTTACATACTTACATACACATAAATCAAATAGAATCATTGTGTAAAGAAATAAAAATTACACGATAACAACCAACAATAAAAACATTTAAAAAACATGATATAATTGTTGCACTACTAGAAAAACGGTTAGTTTTCTACAAAAACTTCCAACAAATTTCCCACAAATTTTATTTGCGACAAGTTTGCTACTAATTTCTGACAAAAAGTAGAAACCATGCTTCCTCCCTCAACTTTTTGACAAATAAGCTACATAAACTTAATTTGTCGCAATTTTGACGTAGGTTTAAAGACGTTTTCGACAACATTTTGAGAAAGCATTAACTTTTATTTCTTTCTCTGTTTATATAAGTAAATTAACAAATTTTAAAATATAAAATATTAATTTATCGCAAATTTGTCGCAAATTTAAAGACGTTTTCGACAAATGTTCGACATAAACATGCTTTTTAATAAGTGTTATTTGTATATAAACATTATATAAGTAAAATAATAAATTTAAAGAGGTTTCCGACAAATTTTCGACAAAAAATATTTTTTAATAAATGTTATTCTTTTACAAAACATATTTTTAAGACATTTCCGACAATTTTTTGACAAAACATATTTTTAAGACATTTCTGACAAATTTTCGACAAACACAATCATTTTTAAGACATCTCCGACAAATTTTTAAGACATTTCTGATAATCTTTCGACAAAAACACATATTTTTCCGACAAATTTTTGACAAAACATATTTTTAAGACATTTGTGACAGTTTTTTGACAAATAAAATATTTCTATTAAATTTCATTCTTTTATATGTTTATATAAATAAATTAATAATTTTAAAAACATAAAACTTTATTTCATTCTTACTAAATTAATAAATAAAAAATAATGTTTTTATTTATTAAAGTATTATATTCTTCTGAATTGTGCCCCTTGTATTCGTGTAAGTCTTCTGGCTTGACATCACTACTAGAAAAAAGGCCTTTCTTGACACGCATTGCGTGTCAAGAAAAGGGTCTGATGACAAGAAAAAAAACGTCAAGGATGGCGGTGTCATAAATTTAAGATGACATATTTTCGCGTGTCTTCTGTTTATGACACACATTTATGACAGCATTTAATGACACGCGTTATGACACTTTTTAATGACACTTTTTTATGACAGTTTTTGTTGACATTTTTTTGACACCTATTATGACATAAATTTATGACAGAATTTTATGACGTTCTTTTGCGTGTCATAATTTATTAATCTAAAAAAAATTCCTGTAAAATTACATATTTACCCTCCTGGATTTATAGCCATTTTATTATATGCATAATACTTAGCAAACTAATAACAAAAACATCATTTCATTATATAATCCGGCCATATTTATCAAATTACAAACTAATCCGAGACTAACGTTTACAAAAATATAGTATTGACATCACATTGCCTTCAAACAAACAAGTTTGGATCATTTGAAAATAAATGTTGCGGCGTGGAACTTTTCTATCCAAAGCTCGGTGGTTGTCTTATTCTTCTTACCCTTTACTGGTTCACCAAGAGGCATTTTCAGATATTCTCCAGCAAAAGCTTGGACAGACTGAAACATATTACTAGACTAATTAAGCACACTTTGTAAAATTTAAGGAATAATCATAAGAAAATAAACACCGTCTTTTACCTCTAATGTCTCTCGAATCCTATGAGGAGCAGAATCTACACGAGCGTATATAGTGTTTCTCTGTAGGAATCAACAATAAATCACGTCATCAACCCAAGAACACTAAAACACAAAATATGAATTTATCTTCAGTGAATAAACAACATGCTTATAAGAACATTATCTAGCCATTAATTTAGAAGTATATCATTTAGTGCATGTTGAACTGTGGAACATTGGACTGGCCTGCAAACATTTTCTGCCCATAATTGGAACATTTTACAGATAACTATTGCATTATTTATTAATTACCAAAGCAATACTACTACAATAAGAATCCAAATGGATGTCTTACCAATGCAACAGACTGATCTTAGAAGCATTAGAAAATGGTCCAAATAGATAACAACCAGCAGCCAATAACCAATTGACAACAGGTCTTTCATGGATATGAGAAGCCTTTTCATACGGTGCACTTAATCCACCCACAACAGAAGCTAATCCAGCAAGTATATGGAGTTGTGCTTGTGATGGAATAACATGCCTTCTCTCTGTTTCTGATATATAACTACACAAAAAAAAGCATGTAAATCCAGCAAGAAAATAAAACATGTCAAAGATAATATTTGCTACGATGCATACTAACCTCAAAGGAATCTTGTCACTTTGATGTTGAAGTACAATAACAACATCATTACTAGTCCACAAGAGGCTTTCATCATCCATCATAAGGTGTGGATCCACACAAATCCGTCACCTGTAACAACCCAACAGAGCACCACACAAATCCGTCACCTGTAAGTCCGCAAAAATTTGTGAGGATTAAGCTTATCTTTTGTAATTCAACTAGTAATACATCCCGCGCTTCGCAGCGGAAACGTCGACAATGAGAAGTCAAGACTCACGTCTAAAAATAATCATTCTACCTTGTGTATAATAAACCAAAAGGCATAACAACTAACTGTGTAAAAGAATTAACAATCCATTATACACCTAAACATTTTGATATGTTTAAAACTTTGCATCCATCATTTTTTACAAACACTTGCCTCCATAACTTGCATTTCTAATGATCTTGTGCCGAAATATCATGCAGATTTAGAAGTTATCATAAGTTGATAGACATACCTCAGAATATGAAGTTTGAAATAACCAACCATTAAAAAAAAACTGATAACACATTGTTGAATGTCTAAACCAAGTGCTTCAAGTGTGCTCACTGTTGATAACAACAGCTGGGGTTATATTGCAATCATAATAACAAACGAAATAGTTAACTAATCTGTGCATTCGTTGTGTAAACTAAAATGTACCCGCGTGTACCGTGTTGTTGACCTCCCGTTGACCGGTCGACCAGAGCTGCGCGATTGTTGAATTGTGTTTAGACAGCCCCAGATTCAATTTCTAAGGTCTCCAAACACCACCCATGGCTAATGAATATTAATACGAACTTTAAGTCTGCACAAATGTGAGTTTAAAAGAAATATTAATCTAGAAGAAAATGAAAGTGATATAATGGTAAATGTGTATACATACTTTTTTGAAGTTAAGTGCATGTGTATACATTAATAGCAACAAAGAACTATACAAAAAAATCATATATACATACATATATCTTAATTTGAGCATCAATGTCAGCTACTTGATGAAACTCTATCGTAAGTCATTATACATACAACACGGATTCAGCTACTTGGTGAAACTCTATCGTAAGTCATTATAGACGTTAGTATTTCCCACTAATTTGCTTAACGAAATGAACCATTTTAAGACAAAACAAAGAACCCAAGAAGAAACACAAAACAAATTTGTAAAATCAGTTGTAGAACTCGTACCTTTCGGATAGACCCTGGTTGAATCTGGTTAACAGCATGACAAGGAATCAATCCACCAACACCATTGGTGACCGTTCTATCTTCTTTTAGCACGCTATCCACCCGATCACCCAAGTTTGTCGCCGTCCAGAACAGTGAGACAGCTTTGGTAGGATTGGTGTCTACCACCTACAAAAAATCACCCAAATTAGCAATGTATTTGATCCATGTTATCAAACGGTAAACTAAGCAACAAATTTTCAAACGCTAGAATAATTAGAAAAAATGGGCCATGGTCTACTTTCACGCGTCACCATCAGAATCTTGCAAAATTACACTAAATTGCATACTCATCAGTTTGTAATCGCACCACATGTGTTGCGTCAATGGTTCTGCGTTTTCTGGACTTAGTATAGTATGCACTTCAAATTGAATGTGCATATGTAGTATCTTTGTGGCCCACTCCAAAGTTGTACTATGTGATCACCCAAAACCCGCCTTGCCTGCTGACCGGGTGGTATTTAAATTGTGTACCTGCAAGGATCTCTTTTAGATTAATCCACTTGGCCATGCATATAAGACAGTTGTAACCTGCTCGTTACAACCAATTAGAGATCTCCGTCTGCAAACACCTCCGGCAACCATCAACAGCCATCATGCCGCAGTCACAACCGCAACCGCAACTGCGGCCGCTTTCATCTCCTTCATGATCTGTTTTGTTGCCAGCCTATTTTTCGACTCGATGACCTAGTTCTCTACATATTCTGCTGAAAAGAGGTCACTTTCTACAATTGTGACTGCACTATTGGTCCCTGATCTGGAAAGGCGGAATGTAAGTAGGAAATCTACAATCATAGAAAGGGAAATTACAAAACGTGTACATAGACAGAAGGTAAGTGAGATGGCATAATAAAAACAAAGGCACCCCCTTCATGACATCGCAAGTGAGCCAACTGACAAGGTTATTAATCAAATAACCCTCGCTACAATCTCTTAATAACAATGTTTAAAACGACTTAGTTAGCCAACTGACAAGGTTATTAATCAAATAACACTCGCTACACTCTCTTAATGACATTGCAAGTGAGATGGCATAATAAAAACAAAGGCACCCCCTTCTCCTGTGCACCTAAGGCCCTAATGTTGATAAAAACTAATTACATAGTTAAAGTTCAGTTCCGAATATTTAAACAACAAAAAAACTAGTGTTCACCCATCGGTCATCACACGACTAATGATTTCTAGTTCAAAAGATCTTTAGGCTACAACAAGACAACAACGTTTGTAAATGCATTATCAATCATAACCCACCCTCCTACAACCATATCCTAACACAATGACAATACTCGAGTGTTCGATATACACGCCACCTACACAAGACTCATGCGACAGCAAAAATCGAAAAACCGAACGGATAAATTCATCAACCCTAAAACTTAATCACAAGCCAACTACTTATCCCATTAGCCTGCACATAACACATTCAAACAATATAACCCAAAACATCTTAAAAACAAAAACCAAAACAAGATCCAATCAAATAACTAACCACATCACAAAAAAAAAGCAACATTTAAAAAAAAAGAGACAAACGCAACCAACATCAGCCGTTGCTGACACCTTACGTGGCTCAGAGGTTCCACCTTCACCGTCGCTGACACCTCCGCCACTGCCACTCCTTCGCCGTCTTCATCTTCGTTCAGCTGTCCCCACAAACGCAACCAACATCAGCCGGAGAACGCACCAGATCGGCGTGCGATGGAGATGGTTGGTGCAATCCGAACGTTAACCCGACCCAAATACAGAACCCGAACCAGATTATTATCATGGATACACAGGAAACGAGATAAGGCTAGTGCACACATTAACGGGATAAGGGTTTGAGAAGGAAGGAAGGTTATGGATTTGAGGAGGGTTTGATTTGAGAAGGAGGGTTATGGATCTCAGGTTATCTGGTTATTTTGTTATGAGAGAGAGAGAGAGAGAGAGTGGGGGAAGGTTTATGGGGAAGTGCACACAAAATAGAAGGAATTAAGATTTGAGATGACAAAAAGCATGACACACTAATTTTAAAATCGTCATGTTTTTTATTTTATGACAGAAAATTATTGACACGTATGAAAAAGCGTCAAGAAATTATTATTTTTTATTAAAGATGACATTTTTTTTATGACATGCACTTTTGCATGTCATTAAATATGGTATGTCATAAAAAAAGTGTCAAGAAAGGGTATTTTTGTAGTAGTGCATATAGTAGTATGTGTATATGTGTATGTGTCTATTAGGGCTTGTTTGACTTGTTGTTGCTCGTTTTGATATAATATGACTCGCCAAGCTCGCAAGATGGAGGTAGCAGAAATGAGGATGCTAAGGTGGATATGCGGACACACAAGGAGACCGGATAAGAAATGAAGTAATTAGGGAAAAGAATGACAAATAGGTTCCATTATGGCATGTATGAATTGTTATTGTTTGTTACGATATAATCTCACTACAACATGACATAACCTTGCAATCCCTAATTACATGATAAATGCTATAATGGGCCAATAGAGATACAAAGGCCCAGTATGAACCACTATGCTAGTATGACTTCGTATTGGTTGTTGTCAACATGATAAAAACCCTTCAATACCTAATGTTACATATTAAAGACATTAATGGGCCATTTAGATATATAAAGGCCTAAATTTACATGATAAGTGCCATTATGAACCATTAAGAGATACAAAGGCCCAATATGAGCCATTAGGCTTGTATGACTTCGTATTGATTGTTGTCAACATGATAATAACCCTTTAATACCTAATGTTACATATTAAAAACCTTAATCGGCCATTTTAGATATGTAAAGGCCTAATTTTACATGATAAATGCCATAATGGGCCATTAAGAGATACAAAGGCCCAATATGAACCATTAGGCTTGTATGACTTCGTATTGATTGTTGTCAACATGATAATAACCCTTCAATACCTAATGTTACATATTAAAGACCTTAATGGGCCAGTTTAGATATATATAAAGGACAAATTTTACATGAAAAATGCCACAATGGGCCACTGAGAAAAACAAAGGCTCAATATGAACCATCAGGCTTGTATGACTTCATATTGGTTGTTTTCAACATGTTAAAACCCTTCAATACCTAATGTTACACATTAAAGACTTTAATGGGCCATTTTAGATGTATAAAGGCCTAATTTTACATGATAAATGCCATAATGGGCCGTTAAGGGATACAAAGGCCCAATATGAACCATTAGGCTTGTATGACTTCGTATTGAATGTTGTCAACATGATAATAATCCTTCAATACCTATTGTTACATATTAAAGACCTTAATGGGCCATTTTAGATATATAAAGTCCTAGTATGGTCACTAGGGCATGTACCACTTGTTATATCAAATAGTGGTTTGCGGTTATGATATACCATAAGTCACTACACCTGTTATTGTTACAATAAAATATAAGTCACTATAACATGATGTAGGGGGGGACCTTGTCAGTAGTAGTTATGTTGTGTATGTATGTATGTATTAAATGGTCAGTGTTAGATTGTTACAAGTGGTAGCTTCAAT
Organism: Ambrosia x helenae; assembly: GCA_030844895.1. Taxonomy (NCBI): domain Eukaryota; kingdom Viridiplantae; phylum Streptophyta; class Magnoliopsida; order Asterales; family Asteraceae; genus Ambrosia; species Ambrosia x helenae. Next base: position 13,353,569 of record CM061224.1, on the reverse strand, counting down.
TTTTATAGAATGAAAGGGTTACAAGAGGTGATCTAATGTAGGATGTTGTGTATCATTTGAGTATAATTTTAAATTATTAATGACTTCTCAAACTATTTGATCCAATTCCTTTTAGCTAATTTTTTTATATATTACTAACCTGGCCTCTTACTAATAAAATATAAATTATGAGTTTAAATTTCCTCAATGATGCCATTCCTCTACTAAACTGGAAGGTCAAACCATGAGAGTGCTTGGCTGCAAGGCTAAGGCAACTTACGACGTTGTGGAATATAAAGCATCAGATGCTGCAGGTAATGCGTATGATGCGGCTAAAGCCAAGGTTGACGACTCGTCGGTTTCAGTGGACTTGTTGAAGGAGCAGGCCAAGGAAACTTATGAAGCTGCAAAAGAGAGCATCAGAAGCTGTCGGGAATGCATATGATGCGGCTACAACCAAGATTGATGACTCTTCGCCTTTGGTAAAGGAGCAGGAGAAGGAAACCTATGAGGTTGCTAAGGAAAAAACATCTGATGCCACAGGGAATCTTGGAGAAGCAATGAGGAGATCCTATATGGAAATCCAATATGTAGATCGTTGTAGGTTCTTTGTTCTACAAAGGTTCTAGGGTTTGCTCCGGAATTTTAGGAGGCGAATAGGCGGCGGATCGGAATTTTTACGTATGCATGGCGGCGAGAGATCGATTCAAGGTCGATACTTGGTACGATATCCCTATGAAGAAAGGCAGAAGCCATTATAACAATCAACAATCGAAGAATCATGGGGAGGGGGTAAAATTTTTCGTGTCTAACCTTCTGGAGAAGTGTTCTTCTTCGGACTTAAAGGGGGTTTTACAGGGTTATGGGGACGTTCAAGGAATATACATCGCTAGGAAATACGACCGACTAGGGAAGAGGTTTGGTTTTGCTACCTTTAAAGTAACTCGTAACAGATTTGATTTGGAGGAGAGTCTTAAGGATGTATGGGTAGGGAGTTATAAACTATTTATCGTGCCGGCAAGGTTTGTCGATGGTCAAAAGGTTAATATTGATAAGGGGAAGGGGATTGACAGAACGGTGCATGGAGAGAAGGTGTGGAAACCGGTGGGTGATAATGGTGTTCCTAATGAAGAAGATGTTCAAGATGGGTCAGATGAGATGCAAGTGGATAAAACACGGGATACCGTGGTTGATCAACGTTTGTTTAAAGATACTTTACTAAACAAATCGCCTGAAATTTGATCCCTGAAGTGAAGGTAACATCTGAAGGTAAAGCGTTTGGGGAATTATATGATACTAGTATTGTGGTTAATGTTAAAAATTTTGATATCTTGTCTTCTCTAAGTCGGTTTCTTAAGGCTAATTGGAAGGGTAATGTTACTATTAAATATGTGGGCGGGTTTTGTGTGCTGTTGGTTTTCGTAAATGTAGTGGAGAGGGACGAGTTTCTGGGGTATAAAGAACTTTAGAAGGATTAGTTTTCATAGGCTGAGATTTGGTCTGGACAAGCCGTAGTGGTTGATTGGATTTCTTGGTTAAAAATTACGGGCTTTCCGATTCACATCGCTGAGGCGAAAGTCTTTGAAGATATTGCTGGTATTTTCGGGGAGGTGGTGAATTCAGCGCAATTTTCGGAAGAAGATGTGTTATCGTTTGCGTATGTTGGGGTGATCCCCAAGTCCATTGATCGTATTAGTAGTAAATGTAAGGTGAAGTGGAAAGAGTCATCTTATTTGGTTCTAGTTGAGGAAGATATGGAGGATTGGGTACCAGATTGTGTAGTAGACTTATTGGAGGAGGAGGATCCTGTTATTATAGTTCAAGAGGATGTAGAGAATGTGAGTAATGATCCGAAGCTTGTGCAGGAAGAGAATGTTACTAGGCCTATTGAAGAAACTGTTGAATTGCCTCATCTTAATGGGGTTTTCTCTAACAATGTTTATGAGGATAGGAGTGTTAAAAGTAGTAAAAGGAAGTGGGGGTTAGATACTGTAAAAAGAAAGGAGCTCTGAGAAGATCATGTTCTCCTTTGGATAAAGACCAACCGATGAAAAGGATACGGGAGGACAATGATATGTTCGACATTGACAGGTTCATTTTTACTAATCAGAATTCTTTGAATGTTGAGCCGAATGTTGTGCAACAGGTAACTGAGGAGGAGGAATTTAGGACACAAGACTTGAATGCAGAAATTGTAGTAGTAAAGGATGGTACAAAGGGGAGTGGAGAAATCGTGGAAAATGGGGTGGAATTGGTTGACGAAATTAGACAGGAGGTGGCAGACACAATGGTTTTTGCTAAAGACTTAGGGGTGGTCAATATTGAGAGATTTGAGGGTTCTCTATTGGAAAGTGTTAATGAAGAAGGTTTTCAAGGGGTGCCTCAATGAATATTATCTCCATGAATATTAGAGGGCTGGGTAGTATCGAAAAGGGGGATTGGATTTCTGGTTTAAGGACTAGTAACGAGGTGTCGTTTGTTATGCTTCAAGAAACTCAGTTTGATTCCTTGCAAGGTGTGGACCTTGGTAGGTTTTGGGGTAGAGGTGTATTTGAATACGATTGGGTTGTTGCCGAGGGGAGATCAGGGGGTCTTGTTTTGTTATGGGACCAAAGGTTGTTTAAAAAATTATCGGTCCAGAAACATAGGTATTTTCTTGTGATTATAGGCATTGTTAAAGATATTGGTAAGAAAATGGGTTTGGTGAATGTCTATGCCCGTCAGAAAAATGAAGATAAGAGGATGTTATGGCTGGAGTTAAACCGGATTATTCAACAGGAGTCGATTTATTGGTTGGTGGGTGGGAATTTTAATTGTGTCAGAGATAGAAGTGAGCGGAAAAACTCTAAATTCAATTCGGTCTCGGCTAATGACTTCAATGATTTTTTAGATGGAGCTGATTTACACGAGTACGGCTTAAAAGGGCGTAAGTTCACGTTTGTTTCAAGCAATAAGTGTAGCAGAATTGATAGGATCTTTGTATCCTTAAATTTTTTGATTGAGTGGCCTAATGCGGAGTATCGAGCGCTTGCGAGGGACAAGTCGGACCATAGCCCGTTGGTGCTTAAAGTGGAGTATAAGAATTTTGGTCCTAAACCGTTCAGGTTTTTTAATTCGTGGTTAGATCGTGTGGGTTTTGATGAGGTGATTAGCAAAGCAATGGCTTCATTTTCATGTTCTAGTCCTCCTGACGTGGCCATCATGAAGAAGCTCAAGCATATTCGTAATTGTATTTTGGATTGGAAGAAAAATAATGTTTCCTTGGAAGAGGAGGAGAGACATGCGATCATGGCAGATATGGAGGTTTTGGATGAGGTGGTCGAACAACGAGATTTGTTAGAGGAGGAGCAGTTGGTTTTTGGTGAAGGTAAAATGCGGATCAAGGAGTTAGACGAGTTTAAAAATAAAGACTTAAGACAAAAGGCGAGGGTTAGATGGGCGAGAGATGGAGACGAGAACTCGAGTTTCTTCCATGGGGTGGTTAACAAGAGGAGAGTTTCAAATTGCATTCCGGGTGTTTTTGTTAACGGGGTTTGGTGTACCAAACCCTCTTTTGTTAAACGTGAAGTGTTTTCTTTTTCACGAACAAATTTGTAGAAGATATGAAGGAGCGGCCACAACTTGTTTGTAGCGATCTGAAATTATTGTCAGAAGCCGAAGCTGATTTCTTGGTGATTCCGTTTACTGTCAAAGAAATTAAAGAAGCGGTCTTTGAATGTGGTAGTGACAAAGCTCCGGGTCCGGATGGTTTCAACTTCAGATTTATTAAAAAGTATTGGAGTTTGTTTGAAGAAGATTTCAAGAAGATTTTTCAACAATTCCATGAAATGGGTAAAATAAATCGGGGGGTTGGGTCTTCTTTCATAACGTTGGTGCCTAAGGTTAGCGATCCTGTGGGGTTAGGAATAAATCTTATTGGGGTGGTTAGTAAAGTGGTATCTAAAGTTTTGGCCAATAGAATGAAGACGGTGATGGATTGGTCACTCATGAGACGCAATTGGCTTTCTTAGCGGGTAGATTCATTTTGGATGGTCCTATGATTCTCAGTGAAGTGATGTCGTGGGCGAAGAGGAGGGAGCACCAGTTATTTATATTTAAGATAGATTTTGAAAAAGCCTACGATAATGTTAATTGTGACTTTTTAATTTCTATCATGAGACAGATGAGGTTCCCGAGTTTATGGTGTGATTGGAATTACGGGGTTTTATCATCGGCCGCGTCTTCGGTTATTGTCAATGGCTCACCTACCTTTGAATTTGCTTGTAGTAAAGGTATTCGACAAGGTGATCCGATCTCTCCTTTTTTATTTATTCTTGTGATGGAAGCATTTTTCTAGTATTATTCCGAAGGCTTGTGTTATGGGGTCGTTTGATGGGGTGAGACTTCCAAATGAAGGACCTGTGTTATCCCATCTATTGTATGCAGACGATGCTATTGTCATGGGCGATTGGTCGTTGTTTAATTTTAGAGCTTTGAGACGTATTCTCCGTATTTTCCATTTAGTCTCGGGTTTGAGGATTAATATTCAAAAATCGATTCTATATGGGGTTGGAGTAAACTCAGAGGCAGTTCGTGTTCAAGCTGAGACATTGGGGTGCAAGTCTGGCGAAACGCCCTTCAAGTACTTGGGCATCCAAGTGGGTGGGAATATGAACCGAATTAACAGTCGGGAACCAGTGGTTCAGGTGTTTAAAAAACGGTTGACTGCTTGGAAGGCTAGAACTTTGTCTATGGGGGAGATTAGTGCTAGCCAAGTCGGTGCTTGAGACTATCCCTTCATATTATTTTTCTTTGTATAGAGCTCCAGTGGCGATCATTAACAAGCTTGAAAGCCTTGTCAGAAGGTTCTTATGGGGAGGTAATGAAGAGATAGGTAAAGTTCATTGGGTGGCATGGGATAAAGTCGCTAAACCAAAAAAAGAAGGAGGATTGGGGTTAAATAAGTTGGATATTTGTAATCATTCGATGTTGCTTAAATGGCTTTGGAGATTTAAAACGGAAGAGGGAGTGCTATGGAAGAGGGTTATCATTGCTATACATACGTCTAATAGGAGATAGGACGTTTTTCCTTGGAATAAGCAAGTTCCAGAGCCGTGGAGCAAGATTGTGAAATTGGGTTATGAGACTAAAGTTCAAGGTGTGGGATTTACGAATATGATCCGTGGCACAGTGGGGGAAAGGTTAGAGGTGCGGTTTTGGATGGACACGTGGATTAGCGATGTGCCTCTGAAAGAATTATTTCCGAATTTGTTTCGTATTGAAAATAATAAATGGTGTAAAGTGGTCGATAGAATCGGTAGTAATTCTGCGAGTGGGTCTGTTCAATGGGAATGGAGTAGGTATCCGTCGTCTGATGTAGAAGTCCAGGAGCTTGTCGAGCGTCATAGAATGGTGGCTTCCGTTCAGTTGAATGATAAGAAGGATACATGGAGATGGAACTCAGGGAGTGACAGTTCGTTTTCTGTTAAAGAGGTTCGCAAGTAGCTGACTAAGATTGATGTTCAGGAAGACCCGTTTGTTTTTAAATGGTGTAATTGGATCCCTGGGAAGTGCAATGTGTTTATGTGGAGGGCTATTATGGTTAGGATTCCTACGGCTACGACTCTTCTTCGTAGGAACATCACTGTTGGAGACGGCTTCTGTTACTTGTGTGGAGAGTGCGAGGAAAACACTAAGCATCTTTTCACGGCATGTATTATAGCGAACGGGGTGTGGAATGCTATCGGTGAAACTTCCGGAGCACATGAACAACTCGAGTGTTAAGAAGAAGCTGTTGTTTGGTATCTGTATCGTGACATGCTGGAAGATTTGGGCGATCGGGAATGAAGTGGTCTTCTCCCAAGCTAAGGCGAATGTGACTAAGATCGTGACAGACATCAAATCGTTAAGCTTATTATGGTATAATAGTAGATCGAAGAAGGATAGGATAACTTGGAAGGATTGGTGTAATTTTGATGTAACTTGACGTTTTTGTTTTGGTGGTTATCTCTAGCTTGGAGATAACCCGTTGTTTAGTGTTTTAATGAAGTTCACTTTTCAAAAAAAAAAAAAAAAGTTATATATGATTACTTTCTTTTTGGAAGTGTAATAATAAGGTGTATAATTAATGGGTGTGGGTAAGGTGGCTTAATATTTTCAAATACTTATACGTAACTCTATTAATTGATGCCTTTTTTTTATTTATAAATTTTGACTAATAGATAAGGCCTGCCTAGGGGTAGAGGTAAGGCCTGCCTACATCTCACCCTCCCCAGACCCTACCAATAGCTTTGCTATTTGTGGGATTTACTGGGCTTGGTTGTTGTTGACTAATAGTTAAGGTTGCTACACTAAGATCTAACGGCACAAAATTGACCAACGCGAATACCCGCCGCAACGCGTGGGCATTCCCACTAGTCACCTAAAGTGTTTAAGTTTTCCTTTTTATTTTTATGTTTTTTTTGTCTTATGTGGAATGATGGGATACAAATATACATTGTTAATTTTCGGTAATTATCGGTTGCATCCGACAATGAATAGGTCAACGATGATGCTCGTTATTTCAGTATCGAGTTTGAATAAAAAAAAAATATAACAACCCATGCTCAAGTTTAAGAGGAATAGCTCAAATCAAATTTAAAGAAGCTTAGAATTGACCTATTTGCACCTTTAATTTCGACTACAAATCAAAATAGTCAAAACAATGTTATATCTAGAAATGCAATATTAGAGCCTTGGTGGCTAATATCCATTAATAATTTCAACTTACAAGGGTTAGATTAGGTGAAACGTAGTTTTTAAGAATATTTTATAATAAGTTAAAATTTAAAATAAAGGGTGGCTCGTAATCCTCGCATCTGCAACAGGTACGAGATTTGAGGGGAACACTGTACAAGTTGTATATAAAAATAATGATATACAGAAGACAGTGAGTTGGGACTACTTTAAAGTTACAGCGGTGACCTAAATACTCTAATAAATAATTTGGACATGGTCTTCACATTTTCCACATCACAGATAACAATCCTTTTCTTTACAAAACAAAAAACAGATCTGAAGAGAAGAAAGTAGTAACACACCAGTCAGGTATTCTCTTTTTATGTATTTGATCATGATTTACATGCATGATTGTTTCTCTTTATTTATTATAAAGATCCTGAGTTCTATGATTTTAATTGATGAAAATAATATATCGATAATGCATAAGATAAACATATATATAATCTTGAATAGAATCTTCGTTGTATTAGTAAAATCATAAGATTTTAGTCTGATTAATATGATGTTACTTGTCTTAGATTTAATAAACCAAAAACGGCAAATGAGTTAACACACTAAGGTTGGAATACCTTCGTGACAAGCAATTCGTTGTATACAAAACTCTTTTAAGTTAAGGGCTTAGACAAGACCTAACATCTCTTAGCTCAGATTTGGCATATCCGGTCTATTTTAGAAAGACAGTTTTCGAATATGGAGCATTCTTTGGGAATTAGAAGTAAGCCACGTATGCAACACACTTAATTCAAAGTATTTGTTTAATACTTTTGATGGAGTAATTGGAAGCTTTGAGGCTTGTATTTATTTCATTAAGGGCATGCAAGGTTGTAGAAGGCGCTAGGCGCTAGGCATGCGGTGAGGTCTAGCCTAGGGACTAGTCGGGACTACGCGGAATTAGGCGTTTTGAAATTTTTGTACGTATTTTCTATAAATTTAAGTATCAAATGTAAATTAGTAAAGATAGAGGGGGTTAAATGTATAAATAAACAAACTTATATTACACATTTTAAACAAAAAATTAAAAATTTAGAGAATAAATGTAAACTAGTAAAAGATAGGGGGGTTAATGCTAAAATACCTAAAATTTATGTAACCCTAAAAGACAAAACCCACATATCAGTCGTCACTTTTCTTCTTCATCTTTCTTCCTCCTTCCACCTTCTAATCACCCGCCAAATTCCAGCACCGGCCAAACTTCAGCACTGGCGACTAGGTCCGCCTAGGTCCGCCTGGCACCGCCTAATCACCAAAACGCCTAATCCCCAGCCTAGGTCTTAATTCCGATATTCACCTCCGACGACTAGAGCCTAGGCGACCGCCTAGAGCGCCTTTTACAACATTGAGGGCATGTTTGGATAAACTTAATAACTTATTACTTATTTCCTTTTCCACCTCCTTATCTCCTTTTCCAAAAAGTCAAACATTCCTAACTTATAATGTATCTCCTTTTCCACCTCCTTTTCACCTTATTCAAACCCAAAAAGTCCTTCTTAAACCATCACCCAAACACTTTTAAAATAACTTATGACTTTTTGGAAAAGTCATAAGTTATAAGGAGAGCCAAACACCCTCTAACTAGAGGTTAGAGTCAGGATTGTATAAGGTGATGTTTGTTTTTGAAAAGGTTAAGGGAATGTAGTCTGCGATCACAACTGCAGAATTCTGCAAGAGAGGAGGTGGACCAAAGGTCTGCAGTCTGCAAGAAGAAGTCGGTTTGTATGTTAACCATAACCAACCACAAGCCATCATAACCACTGTGAACCACCACAACCCACCGTAACCATAACAGAGAGAGAGGGAGAGGGAGACAGATGTAGAGTTAAGAGAGAGAGAGAGAGAGAGAGAGTTGTGAGGAGACAGCGGTGAGGAGGGGAAGGTAGCGGCGGAGGGGTAACGGGAGGGGAGGAGAAGGCGGTGGATAGTAATGGCACATTAGTTCCCCATTAAGACCTTTTTTAGTGAAAGGTCTTCCAAAGAAACAAACAAGATGCAACCACAAATGTCTGCACACGTCTGCACGGCGTAGACAGAAGTGATTAGAAGCACTTCTGAGAAATACAACAATATTCTTGACGCATGTACAACGTCCGAACTAGCTTCATGACAGAATAACGCGTATCCGCATCTAGGAGGGTGCGGTTGATATGGTAGATCGGTGCTTGAACCCTCTATCGATCCACCAGGACTACCGCACCCACTGCCCTATTCATAACGGAGAGGTACAATATTAACGGCTCCCTTGGCAGTGGAGCCGTCAAGTTAGGGAGGTTCATCAAGCATTGCTTCATGTCTTGGAAAGTTGTTTCCGCTTCGGGAGTCTAGTAAAAGTTGCTCTTTTTCAAGCAATTCTTCAAAGTGTCTGGTGTATCGGTTTTAGTAATATAAAAGATATCATTTTCCTGGTGCCAAAAACTTATGGTGTTTAAACCTCAAAACATTGGTTTTGGGAAAAAAGAGGACTTGTTACTAAACCATTACCAAGTTTTAAATTTATAAGTAAGCGATAATTACTTACTTAGAAACTAAAACAAACACACAGGCAGAGAACTTGACGTGTGCAGCATAGATTTCTAGGGTAAATACCTAGTATCGTATTCCAAAGAACACACTTTCCTATGCTCAACCTTTCATCACTTTTGTTAATCGGGTTTTGAAAAAGAAAATAAAACGAACGGGTTCAGAAAGATAAATAGTTTTTGAAAAGGTTTTTGGTTTTAAATTAAAAGATAAAATGGCAGGGATAGAAAACGTGCTAGTCGGGGGAACCCTTCGAATATGTAGATTAATTAAATTATTAGTATTAGTTTTAATTATTGGTAAGGAAAACGGGTTTTGAACGGTCTCTTTAGAGTTGGGAGATAGGAAAAGAAATAAACAAGGGGTTACGTTATGGAAACTAAATGGGTCACATGCAGGGGAAGTGCAACAAGTCCCTATAAAGGTGTCTTCGAACTGTTAACCCGTAGGTCAGTCTTCTCCTGTTGACAAGTGACGTCGAGCCTAACGCACACAAGTAGTGTAGCTTATTGGAAAGTTTGAATCCTGCTTTTAGGTACTTCCCAAACCATCGCAAAACCACTTGTTTAAGCACTGGGTTTTCTAATTCATCTTCCTAAATTATTGTAGAGGCTTAATTCCTACCTGGAATCCCTTCCACCTCTCTTATCTCTCACTTTCCATACCGAAGGATCTCACAAGCCATCATCATGTGTGACCGGGGAACCTCTAAGAAGTTGATAGCTTTGTACTAACGAGAACTAGATAAAGTATCCTTGTTTTATTTATCTTTACAAGTGACGACTCAAATATTTATTGATCAAGTATATATAAGATGCAGGGTAATTTGTCTGCTTGGTTAGTTAAGCATGCGCTAACTCATAGATCGTTGGGCTTTGATTACCAAGGAATAGAGTTGGTTTAGTGATATAATAACTTAATAATTACAACCCTTAACCCCCCAAGACTTGTGAATGATAATCTTAACAAAGGTGAAACATAATCCTAAAGGTGTGTGGCTCAAAGACCATGATTTGACCCATAGGGAATTCGCCATTTGCCAAGAAAACCACGCACCCATCTAGTGCAATACCAAAAACTTGTCACCCGGATCTGGTCCACTTTAGAAGCCTGTGCTTAGAACCCGGTTTGGATGTCAGAAGCCTCAAGGATCTGTTTCATGATCAGTTTCCTTGCCTTAGATCTAGCTTGGGACTACCAGAAGCCGTACGAACCCCATGATAGTTTTTATATTAGTTAAGTGTTAGTTGATTTTAGGATTGTTAAGCTAACCACTAATTAAACCTATCACAAAAGATAAACAAACAAAGATTAGTTAAAAAGACAAACACACCAAATAACTAAAAATAAACTACTACTAATATAAAAAGTCTATTTAATCGAATTGGTTCAGAGAATACTGGATGGATACAACCATCTAAAGATGAACTTAAGAACATGAGATCTTCTGCTTGTAGACAAGCCTCCAACCATCTTGATTCTATGCGTATGAAGTGATCCTCGCGACCCTCGACTTCACTGGATGTAACTACTCATGTAGTGCCATTTCCTGAGCTAAAACCCAAGTTAGGAACTATCCCAAGCTTGGAGAGGGGTTTGGTTGGCCCTAAGGCCTCCCAAGGCTCCCCAAGAAGGCTCAAGAAGGTTAGAAACTGGCACACAAATGGTTGAGTTGAAGCTGCTATTTATAGGCAATCCAGACTAAGCACACCGTGCTCCATGAGGTGGCACGCCCGTGCATCTGCCCCACGTACATAAACCTCTAGGCTTACGCCAATTTCATTAACAAAGGTCGTGTCTATCCGGCGCTGATATGTGGCCCCCACATTTTTTCAAACCAAAGGGCTGTGTAACAAAAGGTGCCCATGTCTGTGTAGAAGCCGAAAGGCAGTCTTGTCTTCGTCTTCCCTCACTATTTGTATTTGGTGATATCCCTTGTATGCGTCCAAGAAGCACTTGAAACAATACGGAGCAATGGAATCAACTTTCAAGTCGATCTCTGGCAAGGGATAGCAATCTTTTGGACATGCCTTATTGAGATCTTTGTAGTCGACACACATGTGCCACCCACCTGTGGCTTTCCTTACCATGACGGGGTTTGCAACCCATGTTTGGTTCCAAATGGAGCGTAAGATGCCCGCATTGAGGATCTCGGTGACTTGTTCGTTCATGACCTTCGTTTTGTCCGGCCCCATGCTTCGTTTCTTTTGGACGACTGACACCACCGATCGGTTGACACTGTGTCGCGCAGAATACCAACCATGTCCAACGGCTACCAAGCAAAGATGTCCATGTTGGTGATAAGGAACTGCTTCAAGTGAGTGTGAATGCTGTTAGAGATTACGGGGCCAATGACCATCGTTTGCTCCGGAAATTTAGGATCGAGAATCCATTTTTCTGGCTCAGTGCGGGTGGTTGGCTTTGGCATTTTTGGGTGGTTTTCCACGTCCGTGCTATGGCAATCTTTATTTCCCGGCAAGAATGTGACACCAGTACGGGTTGGAAAGCCGATCATTTGATGTGGCGTTGAAACGCATGAGTCCTTCCCGTCCGAGAAGTATGGCATGGTGCGATGTTTTCAGCAAGACCATGAAGTCACATACTTATGTTCTTTCATGTTTTCCGTCACTCATCATCACGGGAAAAGTAAACATACCCCTCAGCATGATGGTTTCATGAATAAAACTCAAGATAGGCTTATTTGCTGAAACGAGACGAGCCTTGTCCTCGGGTTCTAGCTGCTCAAAGCACTGCTCATACATGATGCCAGTGCTGCAGAGATCAGATCCTTAGATACAATCAATCAACAGACTCAGCGGAAGACAACGATACCAAGATCAAGAGCCTTGAGGCTCTGATACCATGTTAAAAATATAAAAACTATATAGAAACAACCACACGAACAACAAGAATTATATGAACACAGAAGAAATAGCGACAGAAAACAGGTGACAAAATCTTATTTATCCAACCCAAAAGTTACCCAACCAAAACCCTAGATCAGCTACAAACGTAGTGATCAAAGTACAAAGTACAGAGATAGTGATCTACTGATTATCAAGATCAGTTGATCACTATTATAAGGAAATACAAGACAAGATCCTTACAAAGAATACAGAAAACCCTAAAAGGATACAGAGAAGACGAGAGAAATAATAAGAATACAAAATGAGCTGGTAAACTCTCTAAGAGAGAGAGAGAGAGAGAGAGAGAAGCTCTTATATAGAGAGCTACAAAACAAACACAAATCCAATGAATAGCAACCGTTGGATTAATAAGCACACGGATCACCAAACACCAACGATCCAGATTAATCAGTCGTACACAGCTGGGCCCTGAGCCCAATATCCTCAAAGACTTTAAATAAGCCCATTATAACTCTCACAAACAATCTGGGCCAGATGACAATACCTGAAACACTTAACAAGCCCATTAGTAATAATATTAATCAGCCCACAAGTGCAGCCCATTAAGGATTGAATTAGATATATTATTTTAACAATTATGTTCCTTTACCACAACCAGTGATTGTCAAGGATAGCCCAAGTCAAACAATTCAATCAGCAAATTACTCTCCTCAATCTTAGCATATCTCCCATATTATTCTCTAGTCAAAGCTAATAACTCCTAGACAAAAATCATTCCTGAATTTCCTCCTTGTATAGACTATATAATAATGTTGTACTCTTTGTAAAAACACAAGTGAAATCAAAGTTTGATATGGTATCAAGAGCATAAAAAAAACTCCTCTGAGTTCTGATCCAAACCTGCTCTTCCACTGCCCTGTTTTGTTCCCTGACTTCTCCTGCTTCATTTTTTTCTTCTTCTATTTCCTTCTCAATCCCACCCAGCATCCATGGCTGCCAATACTTCAACCCCAGCCATCATTCACCTTACGGCTGCAACCTATCTCACCATCAAACTCACCGCGTCTAACTTTCCGGTTTGGCGCAAACACGTTCTCACAACCCTCACTGGCCTTGACTTGCAGCATTTTGTCGATGGTTCGTCGAACCCTCCGACGAACACGAGTGTTGCATATGCGACCTGGTTCAAACAGGACCAAATCCTATTTAGCGCCATTCTCGGCAGCTGCACAGACGCCGTCCAGCCTCTTCTCGCCTCTGCGGAAACATCCCGTGAGGCTTGGACCCCGCTCAACACCACTTTCGCTAATGTCTCTCGTTCGCGCATAATTCACCTAAAATCCAGGATCTCTAACAACCCGAAAGGAGCCCGTTCTATTGCCGAATACCTCCGCGAGATGCGGACAATTGCTGATGACCTAGCCCTTGCGCAGGAACCAATTAAAGATGAGGATCTTATGATCCACATTGTCAATCAGCTTGGTGAGTCCTTCAAACCAATAGTTGATGCCATTAAAGCACGAGACACTCCCATCTCCTACTCCGAATTACATGACAAACTGGCCGACTACGAGGCTGACTTGAAGCATACTGAGGCACCTCTGACTGAAGTTGTCACTGCTAATTACATCCATTCATCGCGCAATGGGTACACCAATTTCAACCGTTCCAATGAACCTAATGGCTCCAACTCACGGTTCAACCATGGGTCTCGAAATGGGCCACGTAACTCTCGCTCACAATGGTCCAGACAACAACATAACAACACAGGTACTCGCTCCAATCGGGCCAATTCTTTTTGTCAATTTTGTTCTCTAAATGGTCATGACACTAAAGAATGTCGCAAGCTCGCTCGTTTTCTTCGTGACAATAACATATCTGTCCACAATGGGCCAGCAATCAACACCACAACTACTGGTGCAAACATGTTTTCACCACCTTTGCTATTTGACACTGGTGCCTCCGATCATACCGCATTGCATCCGTCTCAACTCTAAGCACCTCGTGAATACGGGGGACCTGATGAGATCTTACTTGGTGATGGTAAGAAATTACAAATTACTCACACTGGGAATTCTAAAATTCCTACTTCCTCTCGTCCACTCACACTTTCACGTGTTCTATGTGTTCCTAAATTACACCGTAACTTGGTTTCGGTTGCAAAATTATGCAAAACTAACAAAGTTTCTGTTGAATTTTTTCCCTATTGTCTTTTTGTGAAGGACCTACTCACGGGGGTACCTCTTCTTCGGGAGTGAACAAAAATGATGTGTACTATGCACCGGGTCCATCTCTATCACAAATAAACACAATCTCAACAACCCATTCTCAAGATTGGCATCACTGCCTTGGTTATCCATCTACCAAGATTTTTAATTCCTTGTCATCTTATTTTCCTTTCACTAAATTGTCACACTCTAAATTTCATTGTGAGTCGTGTGCCTTAAATAAAAGTCATAAACTTCCTTTCACCAATTCTTCATTTGTCACTACCAAACCTTTGCAACTTATTTATACGGATGTTTGGGGACCAACACAAAACTCAATTGATGGTTACAAATATTACATCAACTTTGTTGATTATCACACGAAATATGTTTGGCTCTATCCAATGCGAAATAAATCGGACGTCTCCGTTTTATTCCCACGCTTCAAAAAACTAGTTGAACACTATTTCCAAACTCCCCTCATATCCATCTTCTCAGATAATGGTGGAGAGTACCAAGCTTTAATACCCTTATTTCAATCTATGGGTATCTCTCACTTTACCACCCCGCCACACACACCTGAACAAAATGGTACCGCCGAAAGACGACATCGACACATCGTAGAGACTGGGCTAGCCTTATTACATTATGCCGGCCTACCTCTCTCTTATTGGTCTCATGCTTTTCAAACGGCCGTGTACCTAATCAACCGTCTACCCACACCCATTCTCAACCACAAAACACCTTATGAAATGTTGCATCATTCTCCACCAAACTACAACAAACTAAAACCTTTCGGATGTCTTTGCTATCCATGGCTCAAACCTTACTCACCCTTAAAACTTCACCCTAAATCTTCACGATGTCTTTTCCTTGGCTATTCTACTTCCAAATCGGCCTATAAGTGTCTTGACATCTCCACTAAACGGCTCTATCACTCGCGTCATGTTCAATTCGTTCCTCATATTTTTCCATCTCACACACCACAAGCCACTTCCAACACACCTCTTCCTATTGATGATTTCTTGGATCATTCACCCTTCCCTAAAACCGTTGACCCAAAACCGCACTCTCCTTCAACCCCACCTTCCTCGATTTCCACCAATTCTATACCATCCCCACTCTTCACTCCTCCCACTCAACTAACCCCACCCCCCTCAACCAATCACAATCGACCCTCCTGGTTCCACAGTCCCAAACCCACCAACTCCTCCCATTGACCATCACAACAATAACTCCCCACCACCAACGCCTCACTCCACTACCGCCCCTTTACTCTCCTCCACACCGAATCTACCACAGCCAACGAACCCCACCCCACAACCAAACTCTACACCACCACCGAACTCAAATCCACCTCCACCTCCACCTCCCAGAATCAAAAACCCCAACTCCAAATACTATGGTGCCAACTATATCAACCATACCACCATTCACCCCATACCTTCCACACTTGAACCCACATGTGTTTCCCAAGCCATCAAAGACCCACTATGGAGGAAAGAAATGGACGACGAGTACAATGCTTTACTTCATAATCACACTTGGGAACTTGTCCCTCCTCCTTCACACAAACCCATCGGTTGTAAATAGGTGTTTCGGGTTAAAAGGAAACCGGACGGGACCATTGACAAATACAAGGCACGCCTAGTTACCAAGGGTTTTCACCAACAACCAGGAAAGGATTTCTTTGAAACCTTTAGCCCAGTCACCAAACCGGTCACCATTCGTGTTGTTCTATCTATTGCTCTTAGTCACAATTGGCCCTTGAGACAACTCGATGTCAACAATGCCTTTCTACATGGTACCCTACACGAGGATGTTTACATGGCTCAACCACCGGGGTACAAAAACGAACACTTCCCTAACCATGTGTGCAAACTTCGAAAATCTCTCTATGGTCTCAAACAAGCACCCCGGGCATGGTACTTGGAACTCAAGACATACCTCTTGAACTTTGGCTTCACAAAATCCCAATCAGATGCCTCACTTTTTATCTATAACCAAAACGGAAAAATCATATATTTTCTTGTATATGTTGATGACATTGTTTTGACAGGTAATTGCACAAGCTTTATTAACACATTTGTGACACTCTTATCTCAACGATTCTCGCTCAAGGATCTAGGTGACTTACATCACTTCTTGGGCATTGAAGTGATTCCAACACAACAAGGCATTTTTCTATCACAACATCGGCATATCAATGACCTTCTCACAAACTTTCACATGGATGGGGCAAAAGATGCCGTCACCCCTCTAAGTTCATCTGAATCTCTCTCTTTGAATGATGGTTCATCTCACATTGACCCAACGTCCTACCGGAAGATCATTGGATCTCTTCAATACCTTGCATTCACAAGACCTGATGCATGCTTTGCGGTAAACAAATTGTCTCAATACATGCATGCACCTACAACAAAACACATGCAAGCCCTAAAACGAGTCATGAGGTACTTAAAAGGCACGATCCACTATGGGTTGTTCCTACATCGACGACAACCCATCTCTATAACCGCCTTTGCTGACTCTGATTGGGGCGGAATCAATGATGGGGGATGTTCAACTTCTGCATATCTCATATACCTCGGGTCAAACATTGTCTCTTGGAAGTCTACTCGTCAGAAAACGGTTTCAAGATCCTCAATCGAAGCCGAATACAAAGCATTGGCAAATTCGGCAGCTGAAGTCACATGGGTGACAAAATCTTATTTATCCAACCCAAAAGTTACCCAACCAAAACCCTAGATCAGCTACAAACGTAGTGATCAAAGTACAAAGTACAGAGATAGTGATCTACTGATTATCAAGATCAGTTGATCACTATTATAAGGAAATACAAGACAAGATCCTTACAAAGAATACAGAAAACCCTAAAAGGATACAGAGAAGACGAGAGAAATAATAAGAATACAAAATGAGCTGGTAAACTCTCTAAGAGAGAGAGAGAGAGAGAGAGAAGCTCTTATATAGAGAGCTACAAAACAAACACAAATCCAATGAATAGCAACCGTTGGATTAATAAGCACACGGATCACCAAACACCAACGATCCAGATTAATCAGTCGTACACAGCTGGGCCCTGAGCCCAATATCCTCAAAGACTTTAAATAAGCCCATTATAACTCTCACAAACAATCTGGGCCAGATGACAATACCTGAAACACTTAACAAGCCCATTAGTAATAATATTAATCAGCCCACAAGTGCAGCCCATTAAGGATTGAATTAGATATATTATTTTAACAATTATGTTCCTTTACCACAACCAGTGATTGTCAAGGATAGCCCAAGTCAAACAATTCAATCAGCAAATTACTCTCCTCAATCTTAGCATATCTCCCATATTATTCTCTAGTCAAAGCTAATAACTCCTAGACAAAAATCATTCCTGAATTTCCTCCTTGTATAGACTATATAATAATGTTGTACTCTTTGTAAAAACACAAGTGAAATCAAAGTTTGATATGGTATCAAGAGCATAAAAAAAACTCCTCTGAGTTCTGATCCAAACCTGCTCTTCCACTGCCCTGTTTTGTTCCCTGACTTCTCCTGCTTCATTTTTTTCTTCTTCTATTTCCTTCTCAATCCCACCCAGCATCCATGGCTGCCAATACTTCAACCCCAGCCATCATTCACCTTACGGCTGCAACCTATCTCACCATCAAACTCACCGCGTCTAACTTTCCGGTTTGGCGCAAACACGTTCTCACAACCCTCACTGGCCTTGACTTGCAGCATTTTGTCGATGGTTCGTCGAACCCTCCGACGAACACGAGTGTTGCATATGCGACCTGGTTCAAACAGGACCAAATCCTATTTAGCGCCATTCTCGGCAGCTGCACAGACGCCGTCCAGCCTCTTCTCGCCTCTGCGGAAACATCCCGTGAGGCTTGGACCCCGCTCAACACCACTTTCGCTAATGTCTCTCGTTCGCGCATAATTCACCTAAAATCCAGGCTCTCTAGCAACCCGAAAGGAGCCCGTTCTATTGCCGAATACCTCCGCGAGATGCGGACAATTGCTGATGACCTAGCCCTTGCGCAGGAACCAATTAAAGATGAGGATCTTATGATCCACATTGTCAATCAGCTTGGTGAGTCCTTCAAACCAATAGTTGCTGCCATTAAAGCACGAGACACTCCCATCTCCTACTCCGAATTACATGACAAACTGGCCGACTACGAGGCTGACTTGAAGCATACTGAGGCACCTCTGACTGAAGTTGTCACTGCTAATTACATCCATTCATCGCGCAATGGGTACACCAATTTCAACCGTTCCAATGAACCTAATGGCTCCAACTCACGGTTCAACCATGGGTCTCGAAATGGGCCACGTAACTCTCGCTCACAATGGTCCAGACAACAACATAACAACACAGGTACTCGCTCCAATCGGGCCAATTCTTTTTGTCAATTTTGTTCTCTAAATGGTCATGACACTAAAGAATGTCGCAAGCTCGCTCGTTTTCTTCGTGACAATAACATATCTGTCCACAATGGGCCAGCAATCAACACCACAACTACTGGTGCAAACATGTTTTCACCACCTTTGCTATTTGACACTGGTGCCTCCGATCATACCGCATTGCATCCGTCTCAACTCTAAGCACCTCGTGAATACGGGGGACCTGATGAGATCTTACTTGGTGATGGTAAGAAATTACAAATTACTCACACTGGGAATTCTAAAATTCCTACTTCCTCTCGTCCACTCACACTTTCACGTGTTCTATGTGTTCCTAAATTACACCGTAACTTGGTTTCGGTTGCAAAATTATGCAAAACTAACAAAGTTTCTGTTGAATTTTTTCCCTATTGTCTTTTTGTGAAGGACCTACTCACGGGGGTACCTCTTCTTCGGGGAGTGAACAAAAATGATGTGTACTATGCACCGGGTCCATCTCTATCACAAATAAACACAATCTCAACAACCCATTCTCAAGATTGGCATCACTGCCTTGGTCATCCATCTACCAAGATTTTTAATTCCTTGTCATCTTATTTTCCTTTCACTAAATTGTCACACTCTAAATTTCATTGTGAGTCGTGTGCCTTAAATAAAAGTCATAAACTTCCTTTCACCAATTCTTCATTTGTCACTACCAAACCTTTGCAACTTATTTATACGGATGTTTGGGGACCAACACAAAACTCAATTGATGGTTACAAATATTACATCAACTTTGTTGATTATCACACGAAATATGTTTGGCTCTATCCAATGCGAAATAAATCGGACGTCTCCGTTTTATTCCCACGCTTCAAAAAACTAGTTGAACACTATTTCCAAACTCCCCTCATATCCATCTTCTCAGATAATGGTGGAGAGTACCAAGCTTTAATACCCTTATTTCAATCTATGGGTATCTCTCACTTTACCACCCCGCCACACACACCTGAACAAAATGGTACCGCCGAAAGACGACATCGACACATCGTAGAGACTGGGCTAGCCTTATTACATTATGCCGGCCTACCTCTCTCTTATTGGTCTCATGCTTTTCAAACGGCCGTGTACCTAATCAACCGTCTACCCACACCCATTCTCAACCACAAAACACCTTATGAAATGTTGCATCATTCTCCACCAAACTACAACAAACTAAAACCTTTCGGATGTCTTTGCTATCCATGGCTCAAACCTTACTCACCCTTAAAACTTCACCCTAAATCTTCACGATGTCTTTTCCTTGGCTATTCTACTTCCAAATCGGCCTATAAGTGTCTTGACATCTCCACTAAACGGCTCTATCACTCGCGTCATGTTCAATTCGTTCCTCATATTTTTCCATCTCACACACCACAAGCCACTTCCAACACACCTCTTCCTATTGATGATTTCTTGGATCATTCACCCTTCCCTAAAACCGTTGACCCAAAACCGCACTCTCCTTCAACCCCACCTTCCTCGATTTCCACCAATTCTATACCATCCCCACTCTTCACTCCTCCCACTCAACTAACCCCACCCCCCTCAACCAATCACAATCGACCCTCCTGGTTCCACAGTCCCAAACCCACCAACTCCTCCCATTGACCATCACAACAATAACTCCCCACCACCAACGCCTCACTCCACTACCGCCCCTTTACTCTCCTCCACACCGAATCTACCACAGCCAACGAACCCCACCCCACAACCAAACTCTACACCACCACCGAACTCAAATCCACCTCCACCTCCACCTCCCAGAATCAAAAACCCCAACTCCAAATACTATGGTGCCAACTATATCAACCATACCACCATTCACCCCATACCTTCCACACTTGAACCCACATGTGTTTCCCAAGCCATCAAAGACCCACTATGGAGGAAAGCAATGGACGACGAGTACAATGCTTTACTTCATAATCACACTTGGGAACTTGTCCCTCCTCCTTCACACAAACCCATCGGTTGTAAATAGGTGTTTCGGGTTAAAAGGAAACCGGACGGGACCATTGACAAATACAAGGCACGCCTAGTTACCAAGGGTTTTCACCAACAACCAGGAAAGGATTTCTTTGAAACCTTTAGCCCAGTCACCAAACCGGTCACCATTCGTGTTGTTCTATCTATTGCTCTTAGTCACAATTGGCCCTTGAGACAACTCGATGTCAACAATGCCTTTCTACATGGTACCCTACACGAGGATGTTTACATGGCTCAACCACCGGGGTACAAAAACGAACACTTCCCTAACCATGTGTGCAAACTTCGAAAATCTCTCTATGGTCTCAAACAAGCACCCCGGGCATGGTACTTGGAACTCAAGACATACCTCTTGAACTTTGGCTTCACAAAATCCCAATCAGATGCCTCACTTTTTATCTATAACCAAAACGGAAAAATCATATATTTTCTTGTATATGTTGATGACATTGTTTTGACAGGTAATTGCACAAGCTTTATTAACACATTTGTGACACTCTTATCTCAACGATTCTCGCTCAAGGATCTAGGTGACTTACATCACTTCTTGGGCATTGAAGTGATTCCAACACAACAAGGCATTTTTCTATCACAACATCGGCATATCAATGACCTTCTCACAAACTTTCACATGGATGGGGCAAAAGATGCCGTCACCCCTCTAAGTTCATCTGAATCTCTCTCTTTGAATGATGGTTCATCTCACATTGACCCAACGTCCTACCGGAAGATCATTGGATCTCTTCAATACCTTGCATTCACAAGACCTGATGCATGCTTTGCGGTAAACAAATTGTCTCAATACATGCATGCACCTACAACAAAACACATGCAAGCCCTAAAACGAGTCATGAGGTACTTAAAAGGCACGATCCACTATGGGTTGTTCCTACATCGACGACAACCCATCTCTATAACCGCCTTTGCTGACTCTGATTGGGGCGGAATCAATGATGGGGGATGTTCAACTTCTGCATATCTCATATACCTCGGGTCAAACATTGTCTCTTGGAAGTCTACTCGTCAGAAAACGGTTTCAAGATCCTCAATCGAAGCCGAATACAAAGCATTGGCAAATTCGGCAGCTGAAGTCACATGGGTGGAAAATCTTCTTCAGGAACTTCAAATCAAACCATCCTTGCCACCGCGACTCTACTGTGACAACTTGGGAGCTACATATCTTTGTGCAAATCCGGTTTTTCACTCAAGAATGAAGCATGTGGCCTTAGACTATCATTTCGTTAGAGAAAAAGTGGCGGCTGGTTTGTTACAAGTCTATCACATCAACTCTGAGGATCAACCGGCAGACACTCTCACCAAACCACTCACCAAGCGGCTCTTTCTCAAATTTCGGTCCAAGATCGGAGTCTCCAATGGAGCCTCCATCTTGCGGGGGCATGTCAAGGATAGCCGAAGTCAAGCAATTCAATCAGCAAATTACTCTCCTCAATCTTAGCATATCTTCCATATTATTCTCTAGTCAAAGCTAATAACTCATAGACAAAAATCATTCCTGAATTTCCTCCTTGTATAGACTATATAATAATGTTGTACTCTTTGTAAAAACACAAGTGAAATCAAAGTTTGATAGTGATGGTCTTGCTTCCCCGTCTGACATGTCTTTCTGTTCCTTCGCCTATATGTTATACTGTTGGGTTGCCTAGCTCCAGTCCTTCAGAACCGTAGATTTAGTTGATTATGAATGTGCTCTCAGAATCAACCCAAACCCTTGACACATCTACTGTGATTTCTAAACCCTTGACAAGTCTAGTTGATTTTAATATGCAACTTGTTGAATTCTTTTGTTTAGGTATTGTACAAATGCTTCAACCAAAGAAAAAACTCAAACAGACCAACCAATAATAACCCACCAACCTTTTCACCTTTGGTTTTAAACGCAAGATGCACGGAACCTTTATTTATTTACTTTATTTTTAGTTGAAACACAATTCCTTTTCTATATTTGACTAGAATAAGTAATCCTGATAATTATCTCTAATCAAATACTCTTATAATTATTTTTAATTAGATTCTATTATAATTACATTTACACCCCTGCTCTTTGGAGATGTTAACGACCCGACCCGTTAGCTAGGGTTCGGGTATTAGACGACCTGGTCCAACATTTTGGTTACATGCTTTGAATGACGATTAAACTGTTGGAAATCAAAGCTTTTAAACACACACAATCAAAATTAGGTACAAGAAATGTTTACAGCTAAAACTTGCTTTGATATATAATTGAGATAAGGTACATAAAACTACTAATACTACCTCCTATTTATAAGCCATAATAAACAAACACTTGCTAAATTACTAACAACTCAGTCACTTAGCCTCCGGATTTGAAGCAACCCCACAATCATCCTAACTTCCCAACGTTTCCTTGACACTTGGTCACTCCATCTTGACTTGTAACATCAAGATTACACCAACATAAACATCCTCATTCATAAGCATCTATTTTTATACTATAATTGTAAATTGGTGAAAAAAAATAATTTTGTAACTTAATAACTATCTGCTTTGGTAAGTGCAGATCATGCACTTTCTTATTTAATTCCTTTTTGTTGTTTCTATTAAGCTTTAATATTTATTTCTATTTGTTGTTTCTATTAAACTGCAGTTTTGGAGAATGGATCTTGTAAGTCTAGTTATTACTCCGGTTGTTGAATCTTTGTTGGTGCCAGTTAAGAAACATTTGGGTTTCTTGGTTTCCTCCACAAAGCATGTTAAAGATATGGAGGAGAAAATGCATCAGCTGAATCTCAGTGAAAAAGATATTCAAAACAATTTAGACGAAGCTAATGAAAAAAAGTTTAAGGTGTCTCAACATGTGTCGCCATGGTTGGCAAAGGTCAAAGAGACTAAAGAAAAGGCACAAAGTATTCCAACAGGTGGAATTGGATGTTTCAATATGGCAAAAAGATACAAAGCAGGAAAGAAGTCTTGTGATATTCTTAAGGAGATACAAGATCTTAATACATGGAAATCAGAGATCGTGTTTACTGAAGAACAGATACCGCTTGCTGTGATTGCATCTACTTCTACAGGGCCATCAACCTCTACCCCTGATGGTACCCAAAACAACGTCAAGTCCAGAGAGTTGATATACAATGCAGCTTTGAAGTCCCTTCAACCAACTAATGAGTCCCACAAGATGATTGCGCTCTGTGGGATGGGTGGTGTCGGCAAGACCACAATGATGGAACAGCTATTGAAAGAAGTGCAAGCCTCTAATGTTTTTGATCGGGTTGTGAAGGTTGTAATTGGGGAAAGCACCAGCCTAATTGCTCTTCAGCGAGTTATTGCAATAAACATTAATCTTGAAGATTTAAAAGAAGAGACTCAAGATGCAAGGGCAGATCGTCTTTGTACGATATTTGAGGGGATGGCAAATCAAGGTAAGAAAACATTGGTAATAATGGATGATATTTGGAGTGTGGTCGACCTCAAAGATGTTGGACTGAGTCCTTTACCAAATGGGTTCAAGTTGTTAATCACATCACGATTTGATTATGTTTGCACAAAGATTGGTGTTGAAATTGACTCAGTATATAAAATACCGGTCTTAGATGAAGCAGAAGCAAGAGCTTTATTTTTTGGGATTGTAGGACCATCTACATTAGATGGTGATGATCCTCAGCTCTATAAGATAGGAGAAGCAATTGTGAATAAATGTGGGGGTTTGCCCATTGCCTTGAAAACCATTGCCAAAAGTCTTATCGGTAACATAAAGGAGGCATGGAAAGAAACACTTTCCAATTTACAACATGCTGACCTTCAAGACCTTGATGACATTGTGCATAGAATTTTTGAAATGAGCTACAACAATCTTAAAAGGGAGGATGATAAATCAATTTTTCTCCTAAGTGGCTTGTTTCCGGATGACTTTGATATTCGTATTGAGGACTTGGTGAGGTACGGATGGGGATTGAAGCTGTTTACTAAAGTGCATACTTTAAGAGAAGCAAGAAGACGAACAATCGTTTGTGCTAACAACCTCATGCAGGCAAACTTGTTGATAGAAAGTGAATGCATGGGATGTGTAAAGATGCATGATCTTGTGCGTGCTTTTGCTTTAAGTAATTTTACAAAAGTCAAACAAGCTTCAATAGCCTACCATGATAATATGTTAGGGTATCAGCCTATAGAGTCTTATGAAAGAATTTTATTAAAGTGCACTGGTATTTCTGAAATTCCTGTAGACTTCAATTACCCGAACCTCTCACTTTTGATTGTAATGGATGATTATGACCTCCTTAAGTTTCCGCAAAATATTTATGAAAAAACCGATAAACTTGAGGTTGCATCTTATGAGGAAATGGGTATTCCATTACTTCCGACAATGTTCGAACACTCAACCAGACTTCGAACACTATGTCTTCGTTCATGCCGGTTGATTGATGATATATCTTTTCTTGGAAGTCTTAGCAACCTGGAAGCATTGAGCATTGTTGATTGTCGACTAAGAAGGTTGCCATCGATGATAGGAATGTTGAAAAAACTGAAGTTACTGGATTTGACTGAATGCATTGACTTACGTATTGATGATGGTGTTTTTAAAAACTTGGACAGCCTTGAAGAACTTTATATGAGAGCTGTAGAGTATTGTCCTATTAGGTTTACAGATGCCAATTGTGACGAGTTGGAGATACTTTCACAGCAGCTATTTGCGTTAGAGTTGGAGTTCTTTGAGAATAAGGCGCAACCGAACAAGGTGTCTTTTGGAAAGCTTGAAAGATTTAGAATATCGATCGGTTGTCAATTGAAAGAATTGGAGGGCGATAAGGAATATTCATTCAAGAATACAATTAAATTTGTCGGTGATTGCAATGAGCTGCTGGAAATCAGTGAGCTATTTGAGAAAACAGAGGAACTTGATTTACAAGTGAATGACATGAATCATCTTGAAAATATTGTCTCGATGCATCACTCATTTTCAAATTTAAAGGTCCTTTATGTTTCTGATTGTAAAGAGTTGATATACCTCTTCACAGTTGCCATGGTAAGTAGTTTGAAGAGTCTGGAGCGACTAGAAGTTTCCTACTGCCCTGTTATGAGAACACTGGTTGATGAGGATTGTACAGTTGGGGTGATTAGATTCCCAAAGTTGAATTTTATATACTTAGAGAAGCTACAAAACATGGTAAGTTTGTGTCGAACAGTGATTGAATTACCAGAACTGGTAGAGTTGAAGCTTCTTAGTCTTCCAAAATTCACGAGCATCTCTCCTGACAGCAGTAATCCAGGTGGAATACAATCACTATTGAACAAAGAGGTGCACAAATTTATTTTGATCTCTATGTCTAAAGGAGTAAATAATTTATAAATTATTGTATAGGGCATATGCATTTTACTGAACTAACAAGGCGTGATTATTGCGCAGGTTGTGATTCCTAAGTTGGAGAAACTAAATATTAAGGATATGGAGAAGTTGAAGCAGATATGGCCGTGTCAGATTCCAACTGTTGAGAAAAATAATGTTTCCATGTTGAGAACGATCGTTGTGTGGAGATGTGGTAGCCTTACCAATATTTTTCCAGACAATCCATTGCCAATGCTGAAGAATTTAGAAGAGGTTGAAGTTGAAAGATGTGACTCCATCAATGTATTATTCAACATCGACTTTGAAACTGTTAGTGAAATGGAGGGATACATTAGTAGATTAAGAAGCATCTTGGTTTACTCTTTAAATAATCTTAAAGAGATTTGGAGGATGAGAGGTGTAAATAACTCTAGTATCCTCATCAATGGCTTCCAAGGTGTACAAAGCATTACAATAACATACTGCAAGAGGTTTAAAGATATATTCACACCTGTCACAACCAATTTTGATCTTAGAGCGCTTATCAACTATGAGACTAAAGAGGTATATCATGTCATCTAGCTGTTAAATTTGATTGAATAAACTATTGCCACATGTGTTAACATATTGAATCACTATCAATAATTTAATTTATTTTCAAGTTATTTCAGGGAACTAATGTTGTGTGATTCATTTTTGTTTTCATAATTTTGATTGACCTTCCCTATCCGAATCCCATGAAATGTATAATTTGTTTATCATTTATATAGCGTATACATAATTAATTTTAACAACTGAAAATCTAAATATGTTTAGATTGGGAGCTTTGTCCACTGTTTCCATTTTGTTTCTTGATAAATTTATATTATATTATATTTAATGTGTTAAATGGAGAAATTAAAGTGTTTTACATTTAATGTTACATGCAGTGGAATGTCAAGTCAGAATTGAATTCATTTCTCCACTGTCATCACCTTCAACACCTTAAATTATTACACAATGAAAGAGTGGAGGTGGTGTTTGATATGGATAGACAATTAGCAACAATTCAACCACAACAACTACTCCCCTACCTCTACCTTGATAGAATAGACCTAAACAATTTGAAGGAGATGAGTCACGTGTGGAAGTGCTGCAATTGGAATAAAGTCTTCGTTCCTCAACATCAAGTTTTGCAATTTCCATTCCAAAACCTCACAGACATTAGGTTGCAATTCTGTCCCAAAATAAAGTACTTGTTTTCTCCTCTTATGGCAAAATGTTTATCCAACTTAAAGAAGATCAAGTTAGAATTATGTAAAGGTATTGAAGAAGTTATTTCAAGAAGAGATGATGAAGATGAAGAAAATACTACATCTACATCTGCGTATCAAGACACCACATTGTTTCCTCATTTAGACACTCTCGAAATACAATCTCTGCCAAATCTAAAGAGTGTTGATGATGGTGATACGAGGTGTAGGAGTGATCAACTTTCCTCCAATACTACAAATACCATTCATGATGACTTCCAGGTAACACTTACACTGATATAACCTTAATGCTTGTTGGCCCAGATTACTAACTTGCAGCGGAATTATTTGATAGAACACACAAGAACAAACTAATGATCTGATCGTAATTGTTTATACAGAAATGTTTCGGAATGATTGTTATAACAGAATGGATATGAATGTTTTTACAAGGATAAAAAGGATTGTTTTAGGAATACAATCTTGATAAAAATAAATGAAACACATTGATCCTACTTATATGTTTTGAACCGGTTTGTTTGATGGCAGTTACATGTCGAAATGACATGTCTGTTTCTGTTTTGTTTCACTCCCAACGGTTCATGTTGCCGCCAAAATCTTTCAACTATAATTAACTGTCAAGGGCAATTTTGTACTTTCACAATGTGTCCCGCCTTTTCTTTTGTTTTGCTGCTGTTCCTGTATTCTTCTGTTGACCCATTTGCTGCTGATATGCACACTGTTGTCTTGATCAGTCCTTGGAACTTATGTTGCAGCCTTCCTTGTATTCGATATTGATTCATGTCCTGACTAATGTACTAAATACTAATGTTTACATCTAGAATAACATACATATTAATGTTTACATACACACTGCAGAATCTTAAGTATACTACATACATATTAAAACATAGAAAACAAAGTTATATTTATTATTCTAACACCCTCCCTTAAATATAACTAGGCTTCATAGACGATCTTGGAAGGGAGTCCATTGCTTCTTTTAATGCTTCTTCAACTTGAGAGAAATCGAACTTGCGTTTCTTGATGGCTTTATTTGCTGAATTCCAATCTCCTCCCATGTAGAGAGCATAGTCTTCATGCATTGTGGTTGAACTTTTGTGAAGGCGATTCATGAGTTGTGATATTATACCGGTTTTTCTAACTTCACTACATCCAACATCATCATTCTCATCTTGTTTTGCAATGTCTAGGGCTGTTTTATACACTTGGTATTGCCATTCTAAGACATCCAAATACTTAGCATAAAGAATTCTTAACATATCCTTGTCTTCATAATCCAAACCCAACTCTTTTGCTATCACCACCCAAATATTATACTTTGATACTCTTTCATGTCCACCCTCTCTTTTAACCAATATGTATAAATCAAATAGATTCACTTTCTTGCCTTTTTCAACCATGGGTGGGATTGGACGGTTTGAAACTTTTAGATAAAAGTTCAAAAACCAATCAACCATTCTAAGAAAATGGTCTTTCAACAAATCCCTATGTGCCCATGGATATTCTAAGTGATCTATTATGTTCAAGAATTCAATGCATTTTTCCATGGAATCTATCTTAAGATCATGAACCGATTCTTCCATTTTCTTTATGTTTTGTTCCGAATCAAGGGATAATTCTTCAAAGTATTCATTTAAATACTCATTCTTCCTTTTTTCGAATTCATGATCATTACCAAGTTCCCTCATCATAGATTCCTTATCATCTTTATTTTCTTTCATCATCTTGAATTGCATACTTTCATTCTTAAACATATTGTGGACACTACATGTATTCCCATCAATCTTAACTATGAAACCTTGGAGTTTTAATTGGGGTAGACTTAGAATGTTGTCATCTAAGTCATTTGAATAAAACACATTTGGTATAATTAGTGTGTTATTTTCAGATTCCACACTAATTATTCCAACACCCCTTATAAAAACGAATTCATTCTTTAATCTACTCTCTACACCAAAGGATTTCTTTAGTTTAAGAAAGTAATCAAGGTTCCCACTTATATGATTCTGAATTTTGGGACTTACATACCAAATATCTCGCCAAGTACCAAGGCCGGATCCTTTAAGGATGTACTCTTCATCATTGTGTAGTCTTTCTTGTGGATAATAACTTATCCCGGTATCTATGGCATCCTTAATCAGTTGTGTACTTTCATCCTTCTCCCTTATGTGGCAAGAACTTATAAGATGACCCGGTGTGTGGCAATAGAAACAAGTTCTTGTCTCAATTCCTTTCCTTCGTAATTCTGCCTTCTTTTCTCTTCGGTTTCTGTGTGAGATTTTGTAATGGATTTCGGGATTGTAATGAGAGTTTATTGATTTTTCAGACATATTAAAGTTCTGACAAAAACGATTGAATATACTGCAGACTTCGAAACAGAAATGAAACAGATTTAGACAGAAAGTTTTCGAAAGAAAAACGGATTGTTTTGATTGACAAATCTGGCTCTGATACCAGTTTGTTGGCCCAGATTACTAACTTGCAGCGGAATTATTTGATAGAACACACAAGAACAAACTAATGATCTGATCGTAATTGTTTATACAGAAATGTTTCGGAATGATTGTTATAACAGAATGGATATGAATGTTTTTACAAGGATAAAAAGGATTGTTTTAGGAATACAATCTTGATAAAAATAAATGAAACACATTGATCCTACTTATATGTTTTGAACCGGTTTGTTTGATGGCAGTTACATGTCGAAATGACATGTCTGTTTCTGTTTTGTTTCACTCCCAACGGTTCATGTTGCCGCCAAAATCTTTCAACTATAATTAACTGTCAAGGGCAATTTTGTACTTTCACAATGTGTCCCGCCTTTTCTTTTGTTTTGCTGCTGTTCCTGTATTCTTCTGTTGACCCATTTGCTGCTGATATGCACACTGTTGTCTTGATCAGTCCTTGGAACTTATGTTGCAGCCTTCCTTGTATTCGATATTGATTCATGTCCTGACTAATGTACTAAATACTAATGTTTACATCTAGAATAACATACATATTAATGTTTACATACACACTGCAGAATCTTAAGTATACTACATACATATTAAAACATAGAAAACAAAGTTATATTTATTATTCTAACAATGCTTTTGTTTAAGGGGTAACATTGTGGAATAGTTACCAACTTTTTTAATAACACTTGAAAGTTATCAAATTTAAATAAATGAGTTTACTGGTTTGGTGAGGCTGGAAAATAAATCATAAAAATCAAACTACATTATTACAATTATTGACTTGTCCTACATTGCAGAGTGGTCAAGTAATCAGTGCTTATTGGTCATTGTGCCAATACTTCAGAACGATATCCATATACAATTGTGCTGCATTGTCAAGTGTAATTCCATGGTATGCAGTTGGACAAATGAAAAGGCTTCAAGAGCTCGAAATTGGGAATTGCAGTGGGATGACAGAGGTATTCGAATGTGAATCGATCAATAATGTTGATGAAGGAGGTGCACCACTAAGAAACATTACTATTCTAGTTGTCCCTCAACTCTTTAACTTGAAAAGCTTATCTATCAGTGGGTGTTATCATCTGCCACATATATTCACATTCTCCACTCTTGGAACTCTCCATCATCTGAAAGAGTTGAAAGTAAAAAGTTGCCAGGCAATGCAAGTGATTGTAAAAGAAGAAAACGGAACCTCATCAGATTATGTGGCGTTTCCTTGTCTAGAGACACTTGAACTTGAGGATCTACCAAACCTCAAGTGTTTCTTCTTGGGGATGAATGACTTCCGATGGCCCTCATTAGCTTATGTGTTGATCAGAAATTGCCCTGAATTGATGATGTTTACATCTGGTCAGTCAACAACTCCAAAGCTTAAGTACATACAGACAAGTTTTGGCAAATATAGTCCAGAATGTGGCCTTAACTTTCAGGGAACTATCAGTGAGGTGCACTTTCTTTTACTGATTAAAATACTATGCATCATCTACTAAATGAACATTTTTTATTGAAGACCATTTTATAATAAAGTTTATGTTTCCTTGCAATGTAGTCTGCTGGTACAATAATCCCAATTGAACATTACATTTTTGAAAAAAAAAAAAAACTGGTTGAAATAAGCTGCTAAATACGTCTGCATACTATTAGTTATGTTGGCAGCAGAATTATGTAACAGATCTGAAGCGCAAACGAAATTCAAACACACTGATCAAATCAAGAAACAAACGATAATATATCAAAGAAAACCGAAGAACGCTCGAATGGATTAACAGGATTGTATTAATCTTGGTAAGTCTAAAAGTTGTCGGATTACAACTATATATACATATGGAACATAACTGAAAATAAGGCGCTTAATCATCTCTTGTTTTTGGCGGGTAACAACCGAAGATAACCAACTAACTGTCAGGGGTACTTCTGTCCTTTCACAGCCTTAAACAACCTGATGTGCGCCTCATGCTGTTGTTCTTCATTCCTTGCTATGTGCAGCCTTGCATCCGATCCTTAGATCACCAATTTTCCTATTTAACTATTACATAATCTAACGAATAATTACAAACATACTATGTCTTACTTAAATACACACATCTGTACGATATTTACAAACACAAATATACAAGTATCACACATAAAATATACTTTAACATGTTATGATGTCTTCATTGATTCTCATCTTGTGTTTTCTTCTTTTTTGCAGACCACATTCCCAGCTTCAGATCCTACTATTTCAAAAGGGATGCCTTTCTCTTTTCATAACTTGATAGAAATTAATATAATAATGAAAGATGTTGGAACGACTATTATTCCATCTCATGCCCTGCAACAATTGCATAAGCTTCAACAGATTCGTTTATCTTATTGTAATAGGGTAGAGGAGGTATTTGAAGTAGTAGCTTTGGAAGGGACAAATGGTAGTGGTCTCAATGCATCACAGACTGTTGTCCCAATTCCAAACCTAACTCAAGTGAACTTAGAATGCCTAGTTGGTCTCAAGTATTTATGGAAGAGCAACAAATGGATGGTACTGGAGTTTCCAAACCTAACAACTCTCTCTATTGACACTTGCAATAGTTTGGAACATGTTTTTACATGTTCCATGGTTGGTAGTCTGGTGCAGCTCCAAAACCTACATATAAGTGGCTGCAAGAATATAGAGGTAATTGTGAAGAAAGAAGAAGAATGTGATGGCAAAATGAATGAGGTTATGTTACCTCGTCTGAACTCCTTAAAACTAGATCGTCTTCCAAAACTTAAGGGATTTTGCTTAGGGAAGGAGGCTTTCTCATTGCCATTGTTGGAGACTCTAGAAATCGACCGTTGCTCAGCACTTACAGTTTTCACCAATGGTCATGTGTCTACCCTGAGCTAAAAGTAATAAATACAGGTTTTGAGTTTTGTTATGTAAACACAGACATCAACTCCTTTATAAAGACCAAACATGAGGAGGTACCGATTTACATACTATTCCTTTTTTTGATGATTCTTAAAAAGGCCAATTAATTACAGGAAAATGTAATCAACATTATCATATCTTTTTATGATAATATTAATTTTTTATCTTCTCGAATGCACAAAATTTCATTTTTCAACAACTTTAGAACAAATTGAATTAGGCAGCTCTGGTAAAAATGTTTAAAGAATTTTACCTTTATATCAATAATAATAAGTGAAAGTTGAAATATATATTTTTCTTTTCATCAACTGTCTGCAGAGGTGTGAATTCTAGAACATGAAGATCATATGTTTTATCTGCAAGGTTTTATAAGGTAATTTCCTGTTTTATAAGTAATATAAATGTCTAAGTGTACAATAACATCTCTGTTAAACTGGATTATTAGTAATGTTTTGGATCATAAACAACATAATTAAAGTAGAGTTGGAAGGGGCTAAACATGGAAGCTGATGAAAATTATATAGATGTGGAACTGTTACACTTTGACTTTTGATGGTCAAACATTGTACTTTTTAAACACAAAATTTATCCCAATTTTGTTAAGATTTTAGCACCAACAACTTTCCATCACTTGTACTTGATATTGGGTTTCACATAATTGTCAAATGTTTAAATAAAAAAGAAAAAAAAAAGCCCTTAAAGGATTCAAGAACTTTGCGCAGTCAATACAAATCAATTATTTGAGCATCTTAACTGTCATTACCATTAGTTCAATCATGGTTCAACTTTTATATTATTTTTAAGTTAAAAGTGAATTTTGGTTTAACTCTCTTGCGTAAGTCGGTACAAGTTAAACTGATTGCATATAAAAGCTGGTATCAACAGCAATCATAAGTAAAAGCTGGTACCTCTGTTTTTTGCTACTTACGACGAATTTTTATACTTCAAATTTCAGAATGGTTTATAGTTTGACATCAGAACCACATTCAGCAATAAAAATGTTTATGAGATACAAATTCCATTTAGTACCGGGACTCATTTTATGATCATTTAGTATCAAAACTAATTTTTGTTCAAAATTGAAATGGTTTATGGTTTGACATCAGAACCACATTGATTGGACATCCAAAACATGTTCAGAACATTCACATAGAAAAGAATTAGTTCCATGTGTTGAAAATATGACAATTCAAATGATTATCTTAGATATAAGTTTGTTCTTTTTAACTTAATTGTATGTATTATGCAGATGTGATAATAAGATAGTTGAGGAGCTGCAGCTAGATAAGTCTGAAATAAAGGCGCTAAAGATGTCTGTGGGTTGAAGGCTGGAGCAATATATTCAAGTTTTGCAGTTGCAGAACCTGAACTCTTGTGATTTTAGGGTTTTAATAATGTTTGTTGTAGACTACTTGCATCAGATCTTTGTATAATGCACTGTGTGAAATTGTGTTGTTTTACAATTATAAGTTATAACTGTGTTGTTTTCATTAATAAGTTAAAGGATTAATTATTTGGGTATGAACTGTGATGATAGTAAAATCATTTTTTTTTAATTGGCAAAAGAATAGCAAATCACAAACAAGGTGATCGATCAGTCTCAAACCACTCACAAAAATGAACGCTCGCAAACTATGTTTGTTGCAAATCAGCCACAAAGTGCTTCGTTAGCAGATCAGCTCAGGACCATGTTTATACCTCTAAGAGTTTGCATACATTAAACATGACATAGACGACTGCGCACATGAAGGTCTGATATTAAAATGTTTGTTATTTCCGATAAGAACAATGTGATCAATCACTAAACATGTATATTAAAACCAATTAACACAAGTAAACAGCAGGATTTTAAACCCACAGAACTTAACGATCTTTGCTGAAACATTGCCAAAAGCAAAATTGCAGTTAGATATAAAACACTCTAAAAATAAAACAAACATCCGTAACTGTTAGCCAGAACTCACAAAACAGGAAGTGTTGCTCATTCTACAACAAAGTGCATTTGCTAGGCAAAACCTATTACTCTACTTCTTCTTTTTCAACTTGTTGGACTGTGATTGAGTATACGCGGTTCCCTGTGATAATAACAAGTTGTTTGTTAGCAAAAACCCCTGTTTACGTGATTTGTGTAGTTCAAGAGTTATACTATCTTATCTTGTTCAATGATATAACTGGAATTAAAAAGCAATTTGAATCATTAGAATTAAAAAAAAAAAAAGAGAGAGATAATACAAACCTGCAGCCACTCATCCATTGATGCATCGACAGTCCTAGTTCCAACCTCCACCTTTGTTATCTTCTTAATTTTCTAAGTAGAACAAATGAATGATAGAATCAGGACAGTGAAGTAATTGTACCAGAAAAAGGTGGAATCCAAGTATATAAAAAACAGATCATAGCATATGCGCTTTATACAAAAGGGTTAGAAAACCAGTTGATTTTTATTATTTACCTTGGAAAGAGAAGAGCAAGTCCAAGTGAAACCAAGAACACTGTCTCGACACTAACAAGCCCACCAGCTTTAGTAACTTCGATGGTGCCGTTATAAAATGTATTCTGGTATGGTAATTGGTCAATCTCATAGACTATTGTCCCAACAAGATCGAATGTTCCAGGCTGCAACATAAAACAAACATCTTACTAGTTTCATAATTCAATTAGTCATTTAGTTGGATTGGTGTTCCAGATTTGCTAATCAGTATTTCACAGGATCTAAAAGATTAATAAAGCATAATTTTGAGACGCCTAAGGTATAGCATATACAGAAGTGCCAAATATCTACCTGTAAGAATTTGCTGACAGCAAATATATAAGGAAATGCCGCTTGAACTGAAGCAGGAACGGATGCATTGTTGAAAGACTGGCAACATAAAGAACCATAAAAAAAATAAAACAAATTCTTGTAACTAGCATTTCACCAAAGGAAAATCGATTTAGCTTTTGATTTCAATCTTTAATATAAACATCGATTTAGCATAATGAGAGTTGATTCTAAAGCATTTGCCAGCTACTTAGAGGGTGTTTAGGATAGCTTTTTGAAAACTGATTATGCGTTTTGCTGCCTAAAAATCCATTTCAAAACTCAACCTCAAACACTAAAAACTGATTATTTGCGTTTTCAAAATGCAATAATCTAAAAATCCATTTCAAAACTCAACCCCAAACACCCTCTTAGAGATTACAAATAGATTCAAAATTTAGAATAAAATTTCATCATAGTAACATAAATTACTATGACAGAGAGATTTTGGGCCAACATTCGATGATCAAAAGGAAGATGAACACTAGCATGAACAGCAAGAACATTCACAATCTGTTCGCCTGTTTATTAACCAATAGTAAGCAATTTCATCTCTCCATATCCAAAATAACCAAATGGACAAATAACATATGGTAATAGCACAATTTACCCTCATTTTTCAATCCAACCAAAAGCTCGGTTTCTTGACCAGCTACTACCACTGCAAAAACAAAGAACCTTAACATGTCAATTAGAAGGTAAATTTTATAAACAGAAAACTGCAGTAGACTTACATTTTACAGGGTTTTTAGGGAAAACACACAACGTTTCCACACCGAAGTTGTGGGTATCGTCACCAACATCTTCCCCTTCCTTGACAGTCTCAGCCACAAGTTCAGCATCAGCATCGGAGTCTGAATCAGACTGAGACCAAGCAACTATACAGCAAAATAAGTAATTACCAAAATGACACAAAAGATCTTAACTAGCAATGTATGGCAAAACTACAACATTTGCAATCTAAAACACCATGAAGAACCAGGCTCAAATTTTATATTTGAGCATGCTTTTTTACATAAACATCGAATACACTTGGTTTTAGAAGCGAGAAGCACACCGAGTCGACAAAGTCTATAACCGAGGCGCAAAGCACAAAAGTGGTGCGCTTTTCATGTGTGGCACAAAATGCTTATATAATTATTTCTATATCTCCTAGGTTTTTAGCATCCCCTAACCAAAATTTAGCTATAGATAAGACTTATATGTGTTGTAACCATAGTTGTTAAAAGACATCGCCCTTGCACCTAGGCCCATTTTTTAGGCGAGGCAATGCATTTGCGCTTTGAGTCGAGAAAATTGCACTTTAACTCTCCAGGTGATGGTTTAGGCGCAGATTTCAGCTAGATTCCCAAATTCCGAAGAGTTTCCAGCCAAATTCATTTAATTATGGCTAGATTCCAGCCAGATTTCTGCTTTATTTTATGAAAACTACTTCTATACATTAATACATCAATATTTTAAAACTTTCGATACTAACTAGATGAAAAAAATTATTATTTTAATATATTTTTATTTATTTTCTTTGATCGCTTTTTTTTTATCTCAGACCCTCTCTCTTTTTGTGCCTCGCGCCTAGGCCCCAGGCGAGCCCTATGCGCCTTGCGCCTTTGATAACTGTGGTTTTAAGATAGCAATTACCAACACGTACAACCATAAAAGCCTACAACATCCTGCTACACAAAAAAAGGTCATGTACCATTTTTTGGCCAACAAATCGCGCCACACCTGCACTTCATGCAAAACACTCGCCTTATGTCACCCAAAGCGCAACCCTTTGCACGTTTTCAAACCAAGCGAGTACGTTGCCACGTCTCTCTCAATGACATATAACTAAAATTTTCGATGGAATAATGTACATTGCCAGTTCAATCTTTTGGGGCCAAAAGTGGATTCTAAAATCGGGTCCCTTTTCGTTAAAAGAAAAACAATACATTTTTCATATACGATTCCTAAAAGGCACAAAACGCATGATTCCAACTATAAAATTTAATAGATTCCAAGTATAAAATGTAATTACATTCCTAAATAAAGGAATTAAATTAAACAACATCAAACAGTCAACTAAATTAACTAAAATGAAGCAACAGATCTAAAAACGAATGAGTTAAACCAAACAAACAGAAATTAGGTAAGAATTCAATGGTGATCTGAATTGAATTGAGATGAGAGAGAGGTACCTTGAAGGAATAAGGATGAAGAGAGAAGAAGAAGAGTGAAGAAGAAAAGAGCATTGATGTTCAACATGATCGGATGGTTGGGAAATAATAATATGTGGAAAATTGGTAAGGGGAATGACGGAGATTCTAAACCAATATTATGATGGATGGGATTAGGGGTGTTCATCGAATCGAATAATGAATTTTTGAATTATTCGAATCGAATAATTCAAATTTTTAATATTTTTACCTGAATTCGTATTCGATTCGTATTCGCTTAAAATTCAATTTATTCGATTCGTATTCTATTCGAATAAGAAACTCGAATTCGAATCGAATTCGAATAAATTCGATTTAGTTCAAGTTCACCTTAAATAACAAATTGTTTTACTTTTAGTTTTAAAACTAATACAAACTCATTATTTTTAACATATAAAATACAAATCTACAAAACTGATAAACAACAATATGTCAAATACGAGAATGGCAAAAATAGTAGAGAGTATAGTTTTATAGAGTTTTGTGATATATAAGGTAAATATATAAAACATGGTTATGCTAAAAGTTATAGACACTATGGGTTCTTAGAGTTTGATCAAAATTTAGAAGTTTTTTTTTACAAGGTGTATATTTGTGTATATAATAATGTGTATATGTGTATATATATTTAAAAAAATATACATGTATAATTTTTATTCGAATTTCGAATCGAATTTAAAATCATAAATTCGTATTCGATTTACTAGACTCGAATTCGAATTGAATCGAATTCGAATTCTTAATAATCGAATCGAATTCTTGGTAATCGAATCGAACTAAATCGAATTTCGAATTTTTTGAATTCGAATCGAAATCTGAACACCCCTAGATGGGATGGATGAGCTCGGGACGGTACCGATACCGATACCGAAAACATACAGTACGGTATCGGTACGGTACCGGTATGATATCGGTATTTTAATTTAAAATACTGATACCATACCGATCCCGTAACGATACCGATAATACCGAAATCGAAAACCTCTAAATGTGGGTACCGATACCGAACACCCTCGATTCGGTACGGGATCAGGATCGGGACGGGACAGGATCGGTATTCGGCGCTATGTGCTCATCCCTAATGAAGTTTCTGAAACGAGTGCAGAAGGTGGTCCACAGTGACTCGCAGAGCCCTAAGAACCAAGGGTTTGTGTTTAGCAGGATAGGCTTTGCGATTCAAAATGGCATAGCGGCGCAGCTTGTTGCCCGCTTACCCATCATCTAAAATGTAACTCGTTTTTTCTTGGTATGAAATAAATATTAGATCAAGATTCATGTAAAAAAAAATAAAATAAAATAAGAGTGTGAAACAAATGACAATATTAATGGGATAATAAACTTATAAAAGGAATTATTTTGATACTAGGCGAATTGGATTTAAGTAATTTGAGTGACAACTTGGATCTTTAAGGCCACCTTCACGGACGTATACGTCGTGTCAAGTCAACTAACACAGGGCGTGAGACATTGGAGTGTTATCCCCTTCATGGTCGAAGCAAAACGTGAAACCAATGTGTCTGATGATTTGATTTCCATAGCTAATGAAAAGAATTTCAAGTTGACAATGTTTACGCCTTTTTTTTAGTTTTTAACGTGTATGAATAAATTATATTTTTTTTTAGTGTGTGGTGGATAGTGAAAAGATATAAAATCCATAAAGACTAAACGGGAAAAAAGTGAATAGATATCAAATATGGTGTGGTGTGAGAGTCACTTTATGATGTGGTAGTGAAAATGTGTGAAATCATTACACATAACCTTAGCAACGAAAGTGAAAATTATAATTGTCAATTATCAAAATTCGAGTACGACATAAGCCGGCAAATAGGTAACAACAATGTCATGGTTTTTATTACTAGAATTAAATAGCATTAAGATAATATTTTTTATTGAATAAATAGGTACATTCAAGTACGTCATAAGTGTTAAAGTTAAAAAAAAATTGTGGGGAGTGGAAGGGAGGAAGAGGGGGAAGGAAATAATATTATATTGTGTTAAAGTTAAAAAAAAAAAAAAAAAAAAAAGCTGACCAATAAAAGCATGCCACCTCACCCCCACCCCAAGCCCCACGCCGGTGAAGCCCCTCCCGCCCCCGCCCCACGCCAGCTTCCACGCCCTACGGCGGCGGTGTTCCCCCCCCTCCCCCCTTCCCGCCCCTCTCCCGCCCCCACTCCTGATAGTCTTAATGTTTAAATTATAACCAAAATGTTGTATAGTAAAAAGTATAAAAACCATCTTTTAGAGGATTACTAGTTTGATTGTTACATGCCATATAAATTTGATTTCGGTTAAAACCAAAATAAATCGAATATGGTACGATTTTAATTCCTTCGGCAGACTTTGAATGTATGCGGTCTCAACTCCCAAACCGATGAACACAAAGATAAACCTCTTAATAAATACATTATTTGAATATTTCAAGATGTCCGTTTAACCAAAATTCAGATACATAAATACCACCACTTGACACCACTGTGGGACTAGCCCAGACTATAGAGTTGCAAGCCTCTTACGTGATGTTTTGTGTTCAATCCCAAATAGGCCGGAGCAGATTGTGATTAAATTGGTGTAATTTAGGAGTGAATATCAATGGGGTACATTCGCGGACCAAAAAAAATACCACTTGGCAACAGCTTTGACGACTTTTAACATCCGAAATGATATCCCAACAAGAAAATAAGGTTCTATCATTTGTAAGCTTTATGTTCCCACCTTAAGTATAGTATAAAAGCAGACCATGTTGCACTGAATACAGACGGTATAAAATTCAAATGCAACTGGAAACATGTAACATCTAAAACATTTGACAATAAACTTAGAAAGCATAGGAGTTTGCTTAAGTATAGTATAAAAGCAAACCTCGAGCCTAGGCGCACACCTAGGCACGCTTTTGACAACTATGGTTTTAGGTTATTAGTCCCCGTGAATAGTATACCTCTCCCACTTCTTCGTTGGGTCATATATCTGCAATCGTAATTTGATAAGAAATCTGTCTTTGATAAAAACATATACGACAAACATAACAGAAAAGGGGAAAAGCTGATGCATGGGATGTTACCTCCCATCTTGAAGCAGGAAATATGTGTTTGTTCTTCTCGTACCAGTGCCTCTCAACGACTTTACCAGCATGCGACTGTTGAACAACAGTATAAATTTATTATACAAGAGATGGAGAAAAGAAAAACGTAGTACAAACTGCGTAACCATAAGAAATTAAACATTGTTACCTCATCCTTCTCTATGGTTGCATCTGCAATTGTTCGCACATCCTCATGCACATCAAAGTGGAAAAGCTGTTGATACAAGAAATGAAAAACGTAAGGACATCTATTTTACCCCCAATTTCAGACAGCTAGGTATCAGGTAACCACATGAGAGAGCAAATAACTTATGTTTCATCACTTTCATGTGTTTCTAGAAGTTGTCAACAGTTGACATTGACATCTATGTTTGGATTTTTTATCAGATTTCCTAGCCTGGAACAGTGTTCATATGCTGGTTGAAATTATTACAGACTTCATACCGAAAGAAGCTGTAACCGATGATAAAGAAAAATAAACATACCGGTCCACTTTTTCCCCTCGCTTTGTTTACAATCAGCTCATAGAAACTGTGTTGCTGAAAATGGACAACAGCTATGAGATCCGAGAAATGAATGGTCCGAGTTGATCGCAAGTAATAAATTAAATAAAGTACAGATTTCTTACATGTGGAATGATGAGATCTTCTTTCACATATAAAAGGTTTTCAACTGAAGTCGTACGAATTTCTCGAAATTCGGGTGCAAGTTGCTGCTGGACAGCACGTAGAAACTCGCCAATAGTATCGCCTTTTCGAACCTTTAAAGTCATACCAGTAAAAAAAAATGTCCATGGTTGATGAGAAATATAATGATATTTAACATGGATTAAAAAAATAATGACAATTTAGACGTAATAAATACCTGCATCACTCGTCGATGGCCTGCTCCATCCCAGTAACTGTAAGTGATTTCAAGCGCCTCATCTGCAATGCAATTAATATATGACTAAATATATCACTTTTAATAGTGCTATAAAGCATTAAGTTCGTGTATTATCAATTACTTTTAATCTGCTCTTGCTCTCGTAGCCACTGTTTCCGTAACCTTTCACGCTCAGCTTGCTCCTCTGCCTCTCTCTCACTGAAGGAGTATGCTTCACACCACCATGGTGACATTTAATCAGCTTAAACATCAAAAATGTTACTTCTATTTATTAAGTGTGTGTGTAGTGTGAGAGTGTGTGCGCGCATGTGTGTGATGGTGGGGGTTGTAACTTGTAAAAGGGGCAGAGAGACGCCACACCTGTCTGGCAGAAAGCTTGTTTCAACGGTGGGATCTTTGCCAAAGCCTCTTCGCCCGAACATACTCGGTTCTGTAGTTTCTGCATAAAGCCATAAACAAGACGACAAACAAACAACCAGATGTTATTTTTACACCATGAAGTTAACGGAAGGGAATATTAACTACACTTACTATCTTCCCCATCTTCTTCTTCCCCATTTTCAACATCTTCAGAAAACGACAGCCTAGGGTTAGCCTTGATTTTCCTCTTTTTAAGTTTTTGCAACTGAAGCTCCTCCTCCCTAAAATCCATCAAATAAAGAAACATATAATCAACATAAGATAAGAAAGATAAAAATAACTGCAAACAAGCAAAATAACCACATGTCATACTCACTCTTGTTGTAGCTTTTGAAGCTTCTCTTTCTCTTCTTCTTCAATCTTTGTTCGAATGTTAACCCTCTATACATAATCAAGAATAAAACATTAGTCGTATTTATAAGTAGTAAGCCGAATAAACTTAACAACAGTATCCAAATCAATCATTCACCTTCTCAACATACTGCTCCCTTGTAACTAACCCAACGGTTTCCTTCTTGAAGGCAGTCTCAAGAATCTGATCAATACATTTCAAAACTACATCAGTACATGGTCAATGAAGCACTACACTAAACTGAATTATCTAATCATGCATGTCAAATTTACAGGCAAAACTGCAATCACTAAACTTAGGGCACAGATTCACATAAACAACGAAACATATACAATCAATTGATGATAACAGGCATAATTTTATGTCAAATTTACAGGCTAAAGTCCAATCTGTAAAATTAGAGCACAGAATGAAAGAGAAACAATAGTAAATACACAATCAATTGACGATAACAGGCCTTGGTTTTAGAAAGCGAGAGGCACACAAAAGTGAGGAGGTCTTAAATCGAAGCTCAAAAGTGACGGCCTTTTCGTACCTGAGGCACAAGTTTATTATATAACTTTTTTTATACATCCCACCGGTTTTTAGGTTCCCCTACCCAATGTATAGCTATAAATAAGGTTTTATATGATTTTACCTACATGTACAAACTACAAGCCAAAAAAAACCCAATAATGCGGTAAAATATCGATATCGGTGAAGAACCGATATTTAAGATATAGGTTATCACGGTGAGACATCAGTGGGATATCGGCAATTTTTATATCATGCAAAATCCATACATAAAGTAATTTAACACTAACAATTGAATATACTCTCCTACCATTAACAAATTAACCTTTTACAACTTGCAAAACACTAACAACTGTAGCAAGTGGGAACTTTTTAAGACTTAAAACACTAATATTTAACACGAACAATCAACAATTAAGACGTAAAACAGTAATAACAACTATAAGAAGCAAGACAAACGGAAGAACTATCAAGAAAAACACCAATATCAGGAATATCGGTGATATATGGTCAAATATCGCCAATAATATCGGTACCGATATTTTGTACCGATATATCGGTTGATGACTGATAACCGAGATATCGGTGATATATCACCAATATAACGGCCGAGTTAACTACTTAGGCTACAACATGTTGCTGCAAAAAAAACACCCTCAGTACAAGAGGCACGCGCCTTGGGCCAAAAAAAAAACAAGATAAACCCCAAAAAAGTGTGCCTTTTAGGTGCCTCTTGTATTTACTCTACGTGAGCCTCGAGGCGCGAGGCTCACGCCTCAGCGCCTTTTAAAACCAAGTAACAGGCACAATTATCCGCAAAATTAGGTCACAAAATGACAGGGCCAAAAGTGAATAAACAACCAATTAACAATAACAGGCACAATTATACGTCAAATTTAAAAGCTTAAGTTAAATCAGTAAAATTAGGTCACAATTATACAATCAATAAACAATAACAGGCACGCACAATTATACGTCAAAATTTGAAGCTAAAGTGAAATAA
Organism: Ambrosia x helenae; assembly: GCA_030844895.1. Classification (NCBI taxonomy): domain Eukaryota; kingdom Viridiplantae; phylum Streptophyta; class Magnoliopsida; order Asterales; family Asteraceae; genus Ambrosia; species Ambrosia x helenae. The sequence goes on along the minus strand of CM061224.1, from coordinate 13,309,663 downwards.
GTAAAATTAGGTCAGAAAATAACAGAAACAAATGTGAATATTATACAATCAATTAACAACAGGCACAATAATTATATGCATATATACATATATAGGAAGGAATAAGAAGGGTTACTTCAGAGGTTCCGGATCCGAATTGGAGAAGACCGGATTGGCCTTTAGCGTTTTAGCTTTGAGCTCTTGGATCTTCTTTCTTTCTGCTTCTCTTTGTTTCTCGAGCCTTCGGATCCTGACGGCGTCTTGGGCGGTGCCCACGTACCCGTCACCCATGCCCGACATCTTTTCTTCTAGGGTTCAGCCCGTCTCCGCCGATGTAACTCCTTCGTGATATGGTGTTAGACGTGAAACGGTTTGATTTGTCGAGGGTTGTGATGGAAGCGAGGGTTTGTAGGTTTGGGTCAATGATCTAGTGGATTTATTCAGGTTTATGTTTTTTTTTTTTTATTTGGAAGGCAAACTTTATTAACCACACAACCACGGAAACATCTCTAAGATGGAGACCCCCAAAACCAAAAAACATTACATTACATTAAAAGAAAATCTTTGCCAATCGATCATCTCTAAAAATAGAATCATTCCTTTAACATCTGAAACAACTTCAACTACGCTCCGTCGATCATCTCTAAAAATAGAATCATTCCTGGTCTTCCATATCCTCCAACACGTCAAGACTAAAATACCATAGAGAGCCAAGTTCTTAACCGCGGGCCAACTAGGATTCGGATGCACCTGCATAATATCACTAACAGAGAAAAAATAAAATTGGGGAAGCTTGACCCAAGACGCTATAACCATTCCAAACTCCGCATGCCAACCCACAAGCCGTAAAAAATATGATCTACACTTTCGTCTTGCTCATCACAGAACTTACACCTGACATCCCCACAATCCACATTCCGTCTTAAGAGAGCCGTTTTAGTTGGTATCCTGTCCATTAACATACGCCACATAAATATATTACACTTAATAGGTATCCACTTGCACCACTTATAAATCGAAGCCAAGTGAGTTGGACGATCACTTTCCAACCATCTGCGGACCTCCTGAACCGAGAACTCACTATTCGGAGCATTATCCCACACTCGGTTATCTGAATTCTCCCCTACATCAAGGTCTTCTACGAGTTGAAGACAATTAGAAAGCTGTTCTACCTCAGCTTCGGATTCTGGCAGCCTACGCCAATCTCAGCTCAGCATCCTTTCCATATCTACCGATCCAATTCGATCACCAAACGTGCACCGTTTATGTCTTTCTAACCGAAAAAGATCCGGGAACAAACTCTTTAACGGATGCGGGATACCCAAGGATCAATCCAAAATCTAATATCCAAACCATTAGCCAGAACCCCGCGAATCATGCTCATACTATTAAACCCAGCCACCTTTAAACGAAAGCCACTATTAACCAACTTCATCCACGTACCCGGCAAACTCGAGCAACACGGATAAGCATCCCATTTTCTATAAGACCCATGAATCGCATCCACCACTATTTTCCAGAATGCATCTCTTTCATTACGATATCTCCAAAGCCACTTAACCAAGAACGCATTATTACAATCTTCAAGTTTGCGAATACCCAATCCACCTTGTTTTATGGATTGAGTAACCATCTCCCAACCCACCCAATGTAATTTTTTTCACATCTGAGTTGCCTCCCCATAAAAACCGCTTCATCAAGCTTTCTAACTTATTAATGACCCCAACCGGCGCCTTAAACAAAGAAAAATAATAAGAGGGAAGGCTCTCCAATACCGACTTGATGAGAGTAACTCTACCACCAATCGAGAGCGTCTTAGACTTCCAAGAAGACAATCTCGTTTTAAACACCTTGACCACCGGATCCCAATTATTTATTCTAGACATATTAGCACCAACCTGAATACCCAAATACGTAAACGGGTCTCCCCCGCTCTACACCCCATCGCTTGAGCCTTACTACCCACGTCCTCCATACTTTTCCCAATACCATATAAAATAGACTTTTGTATATTTATCTTTAGGCCCGAACACATGTGAAAAATACGGAGCAACCTTCTAAGACAAACAAAGTTATTGTCTTCCCATTCCCCCATCACCAATGCATCATCCGCATTAAGTAAATGAGTAATAACCGGACCGTCATTCGGAAGATCAACCCCCCTGAAACAACCAATATCCCTCGTTTTCTTTATTAATCCCGAGAACGCTTCCATAACCATAATAAATAAAAATGGCGATATTGGATCTCCTTGCCGGATACCCTTCTGACAAGAAAACTCAAAAGTCGGGGATCCATTTACCAAAACCGAGGACCGAGCCGATTGCAAAATTCCTTCTATCCACATACACCATTTATCCGGAAAATTCATTTGCCTCATCACCGAAATCAAAAACGCCCAATTAACGTTATCATAGGCCTTCTCAAAATCTATTTTAAACATAAATAACTCATTCCCTCTCTGTTGTGCCCAAGACATAATCTCACTAATAATTAACGGACTATCTAATATATACCTACCCGCCACAAAAGCCGATTGAGTCTCATTAATGACACTGTCCATGACCAACTTCAATCTATTAGTGAGAACCTTCGAAATGACTTTACTAACCACCCCAATCAAATTAATAGGGCGATACTCCCCAAGGCTAACCGGGTCTTTCACCTTAGGAACCAAAGTAATGAAACTTGAAGCCGCACCCCGACTAATTTCCCCCCGTATCTGCAAATTTACTAATAATATCAATAAAATCATTAGCAAATAAGTCCCAGTACCTCTTAACGAACCGGAAGTTGAACCCATCTGGACCTAGAGCTTTATCACTACCACAGTGAAAAACCGCATCTTTAATCTCCTTCTCCAGAAATGGAGCCGTGAGTAAATCCGCCTCTTCACCGTTAATCCTTTTCAAACCGTAACAAGACAACCGAGGGCGAACAGAAACCTCTTCAACGAACTTTCTACTGAAAAATCGTAATACCTCTTTCTTAATTTCCTTGGGCTTAGAAACCTAAACCCCTTGAACCATCAATCCCGTTATCGCATTAGACACCCTTATATTATTAATCGTACCATGAAAAAATCGCGAATTCTCATCTCCATCTTTCGCCCATCACACTCTAGATTTCTGCTTCAAATCTTTACTCTTGAAGAACTCTAACTGTTTCAATCTCCTTCTCCCTTCCTCTAAAATCCATACCTCATCCTCTAATAAATCTCTCTCCTCCATAAAAGATTCCATATCTCTAACTTCATTCAAAATACATCTCGATACCTCCACTTCAGCATTCAACATAACCTCCTTCCACCTAGTTATACTTTTGCGAAGGAGTTTAAGCTTCTGCAAAAACTTCAATTCAGGCGTACCTTGAAAGACCCCACCCTTAATTGACTCTTTCACCATCTCATCAAACCCATCCCGTTGAAGCCAAGAATTAAAAAACTTAAACGGTTTAGGTCCGAAATTACGGGACTCAATTTTAAGAACTAGAGGACAGTGGTCCAAACCTCCCCTATCAAGATCCCGATACTCCGCTGAAGGTCACTCGTTGAAAAACGACCAATCAACGAATATCCTATCAATCCGGCTTAATTTTTGTCCCGACAAGAACGTGAACTTCCGCCCCTTCAAACAAAACTCATGTAAATCGGTCTCCTCTAGGAAATCGTTAAACTCATTTGTCTCCACCAAGTTAAAATTCAAGTTCCGTCTCTCAACCCGATCCCAAACGCTATTGAAATCCCCACCGACTATCCATAATCCCACATCACCAGTTAAAATAGACTTTAGCCGATCCCAAACCTCCCTTTTTTCTTGAATACCTTGTGGACAATAAACGTTAACAATAGAAATCATACGGCCATTGTAACACCCCAACTGATGGCGGAAACATCGAGGTGTCACATAGTGACGATTGTTCAATAGCTCATGGACTAAAGTGTAAATTTGAATACATTGATTAAATAATTTATTACATTGAAATGAAATTACAGGATATAATAATTCTAAAGTGACAAGTCTAACTAAGATACAATGTAGACAAGACTGAAATATAAAATCCAAAAGTCTAAAAGAAGCGTCTCAAAACAACCTGAAACATGTACAAAATAATTTTGGTCAATACAAAAATTGTATTGGTGAGCATACCCTGTTTAAATAAATATAGTAGAAAAGTGTTTAGCAATTCATGTGTCTTATACTGTTTGCAATTATGTAATAGGTGGTATCCGGGTCAAATCAACCCTAAGAGAAGAAAGCAGATATATATAGTATGCGCTAGTAGTAATGTAATACATAGCAATGACGAGGACTCTCAACAGAGTCACAAGGGTATAAACCATAGTACTATTCATTGAAATGCCAGGCCGCAACGGTTAATGATTTGACAGGTCATAGATACAAAAAATGACATAAGCAAACACACATGAGAATTGCATTCAGTAAAAGAAATAGAAACTTGATAGTAAGTACATGAGTCACCCCAAAATAGTAAGACAGTAAAAAGGGGAAAGATATACTCACAGTTTGCGAAAGCGAGCAAAATCCAACTTAAGCGGCCGTGAGCTAAGTAATGGGAATTCCGAGGAATTCAACCTATAATGTGTAAGCATACTAATAAGGAATTGTCTAAAAAGTCTAAGGTAACTAGGGTCTAAGGCATTAGGGTTTGCTAAGTCGATTTGGGGAATTAGAGTTTTTATAATAAGTTGCGTTAATGTAAAAGTTGTATATCACAAATAATATACGAAAGATTGTAAAGGTGGTTTAGGTAATATAATTATTACCTATTGGATATTTAGATAAAAATTATGTTTGAATAATTAAGACGAAATAATTTAGTTAATTACTTTAACTACAATAATCATTAATGTATAAATAAATAAATAATTATGTGTTTTCACAATAATTTAACAAATGGTAATTAAGATTCTCAAACGTAAAACATTTCTATTTTATAATAAAAGTATTTATAAAATAGATGTTTAAATAGTGTAAATTAATAAATGTTCAATTATGTCTAATTAACATAAATAAGATTAAAAAAAATACAAGACATGATCCAAAAATGTTAGTTTTATAGAAAATGGATTCTTTCTTATGTAAATTAATGAAAATAATTTTCTCATAATTTTTATAAACTTATTTTTATTTAAAACTGATTTAATGAGATTAAATCATGTTTAAATGACTAAAAAAAGGAAAATCAATAAAAATAAATGTTTTTTGAACCAATAATTTTTATTTCAGATTAAAATGCTTAGAAATAATTATCCTAAAATTTTGAGATTAAAATCATTAAAAATGAATTTTTTATCAATTAATTATGATTAAAACAATTTAAATTAATAAAATAACGAAAATTAAATAATTTTCACAAAGTAAAAGTGTGATAATTTTCTTTATAGTTCCAAGATGCTTCACCTAAATTTTCATAATTTTTGGAGCAAAAATGGATTTATTATGAATATTATAAGAATATTGTATTTTATGATCAAATAAATGTTTAAATATGAAATAACAAAGTAAAACTAAAAATAAAAAGAAGCAAATCGGGCATGCCTAGGCTCGAACCCCGGTACCCGCTGTAGAACAGCAACATCACAACCACTACACCATGTGTCAATTATGTTGAATGATTTCAGATTAAAACATATTTAATCTTATATTAAACTCCATCTTCTTCCCCAAATACTCTAGAACCCTAACCCTAACCCACAATTTATAACACCTCTAATTCGATGCAAACAGCCCTTAAATGTATAGGGCTTCTGATCTATTCGCGGAAACGAGCATTATGGCATAATTATATAGAACTTACAAGGTTTGTTGAAGGAGAACTCGATGGTGTCTACCAAGGAACTAAGTCTTGACAAATTAGAGGGTTTTGAACGTGTAATAGGTATGTTAGATACAGGGTTAAGACTCGCCTATGGTTAGAGAGAAGGAATATAGGTTCAATTTATAACAACATGTTCGAAACAGATCTGTTCATGATTACTAGCGACGGTTATGGTTCAATGGATCATTATGGTTTATTAAACGTGTTTAATCACTGCATAAATGGATGGAACGGTTCGAATATGTCACGCGTTACCCATCCCCCATGAAAACTGCATTAAAAATCGGGTTTAAATGCCTTGGTTGACTCGCCGGAATATTTTCCGGTCACCGGAAAAGTGGCCGGATTCTGTGGAACAAGGAAGGGATATGTTTGGTTTAAAAAATTTGTTTGTTTGGCAAAATAGGTCCCTCAACCTCTAACTTGGTTAGTTTAATCATATTTTGGTTAGATTTTTCTTAAAAAAAATTAACTAAGTTAGCATTACTTAACTTGAAAGTTTTTTTTTTTTTATTAAGTCCATTACGAATAACGTCTCAACATACGTATTAGATTAAAACATAGACTCGGTACATACTAAACATAAATGATAAAATTTTAGTTTGCTCAAAAATTAAAAATAAAACGACGAAATTTACAGGGACTGTAATGGAAATATTTGAAGGGCTATTTTAGTAAATTTGACGAAAGACGAGGGTGACGGATGTCACAGTCTCCCCTACTTTAGAAAATTTCGTCTCGAAATTTCTTTTAAGTGGAGGTTACTATGAAACAAAAGGCGTTGTAAAAGTCAGCTAAATTTTTAAAAGGGAATTCCATCATTCATGATTTGACAAAATTTAACGTAGTTGTCTAATACCCAAAGTAAAAGTTTCAAAATCTTTGACGGTTAACCAAAAAAAAAGAAAAGTTTTGGGAATGTGTAACGGGTGAAGGCACAGACACTGATGAAGCAGTCTCCCCTACTTTAGAAAGGTTTCTAACTGAACTTTATTAAGGTACGTAACAAGATTTCAAATAACAGAAGCGTGTAAGGGCATACAAGATTTGTGTTTTTCTGTGTGGGGGTCAAGAGAAAGACTCCAGGAAGATGAATGAAGCTCACGTAAGAATGTTCCTATCGAAAATGCTAGTTATTAGCCCACTGTTCTAATGAAGAGATAAGTATAAAGTAATGGATAGGTTCTTGGTCAGACTCCTAGTCCGCTCCCGCAGTATCGTTTATGTTTATATATAGGGAGTACCGCAGCTGACCCACCACACTCTCAATACTTTGGATTTGTACTAATTGTCTACCAATAGCCTAAGTAGAATCACACACCACCCCCATGTACCTGTAAGCCCATGATTGCGTTCCGGACCGTAATTATCGATTTACCTTACACTAGGGTGTTATGCTTTTCCATAATCCTAACATGAAATAAATGTGTGCAACCAATAAGTAATAGCCACTGTAATGAAATAATGTTTAATCATGACATGGTTAGAGGTCCTTCCCTTTCGGGTTTTCCCTTTAACCGTAATGAGAATAACATGTAAGTATAAGACATGGTTAGAGGTTCTTCCCTTTCGGGTTCACCCTTAACCGGTATCTTTTGTTCACATCGTTGACTCTAAACACTCATATTGATAGCCCCTGAGGTTTACACCGTTTCCCTCGGATTGAAGAAATACTCTAATCCAAGTCATACGTGGGCACCGGCTTAGATCTCATACGAGTCATCAACTAGTATGTTCGTTGGCCATGATGATGAACAAAATAATGTAAAGTATATCAGGGTTTTGCTCAAAAACAGGAAAGAAAATATGCATACCAAATATGCGTTCAAGTAATTATATAAGTATAGCATAAAATTTCGATTGAAAGAATAGTATAACGTAAATCGAGTAAATCGCAAAATTTGCACAAAATGAAAGTAAACGAGTTGAACTCTTGCAAATAAGCAGTGTGAAAAATAATCACAAATAACGTTTTAGAAATAACTATGAATAAAATGGTGTAAGAATAAAATAATGAAATTTACGATAAGTGAGGGTACGCAGAACAGAAGTATAGTCTACTGACATGAGGGTTTAAATTTAGTTAATTTTACATATATGCACTATATGATAAAAGACAATTAGCAACATTCAGATAAGAGGGTATGTCCATTGTTTAAACCAAAAGTTTCGCGACTGAAAGAGTATAAGTGTAATAGGACAATTTTCGTTTATCAAAAACGTAGTTTGCGCAATCTTTGTGATATAATTGAAAGAATAGTAATAATGCATGAGGATAACTTTTTTGTAACCGAAGTGTGTTTTAGATTCAAAACTGATTTATTTGAAAAATCTTCGTAGATATGTGTTTATGAGGAGTCGAGTTTGAAAAATGTTATAAGGATTATTATTAGTTGCAAATTTCTTTCGAAAACATATATTGGTTACGTCATATGAAAACAATAGGTTTACATTTGATAAAATATGCACTACAAGTTTATAAAATGCAAAATGAATCCATTTTATGAAGTATGTGTAAATCCAATGCGTTTTGAAAGACCAAGATTTAAAATGACGTGAATGATAAAATTAACGTATGTAATAGATTACCAATATTTAAGAAAATTCATAATCAACGAGATGTAGAAATAGATCCTTGAGATGTGGATTTCACTCCTAACTCAAAGATGTATTTCAAAATTGAAAACGATTGTGGAATGAAACCAATCTCTAAGTTAAGGATATCACTCCCAGCTTAGTGGTTAAGTTTCTTTTTGAAGGAAATACTCTTTGAGGTGTGGATGTCACTCCTATCTCAAAGATATATTCCTAAGATAAATAACCTATAGAGGAGTGAAACTAATCACCAAGGTATGGATACCACCCCTAACTTGATGATATCGTTTCGTTTGTGAAATACGAGCGTCTTCTTCGCCAAGCAAAATATCGAAAGAATAACGAGGAATAATCATAACGAAAGTATCTTGAAAGAAAATATAAGAAACGAGAGAAATATACACGAGAGGACTCGCGAAAATAAACTTAGTTATAGTCTAGGCTAAAAGGCATTCTAATAACCTAATTCCCTATAACCATGGCTCTGATACCAATCTGTAACACCCCAACCGATGGCGGAAACATCGAGGTGTCACGTAGTGACGATTGTTCAATAGCTCATGGACTAAAGTGTAAATTTGAATACATTGATTAAATAATTTATTACATTGAAATGAAATTACAGGATATAATAATTCTAAAGTGACAAGTCTAACTAAGATACAATGTAGACAAGACTGAAATATAAAATCCAAAAGTCTAAAAGAAGCGTCTCAAAACAACCTGAAACATGTACAAAATAATTTTGGTCAATACAAAAATTGTATTGGTGAGCATACCCTGTTTAAATAAATATAGTAGAAAAGTGTTTAGCAATTCATGTGTCTTATACTGTTTGCAATTATGTAATAGGTGGTATCCGGGTCAAATCAACCCTAAGAGAAGAAAGCAGATATATATAGTATGCGCTAGTAGTAATGTAATACATAGCAATGACGAGGACTCTCAACAGAGTCACAAGGGTATAAACCATAGTACTATTCATTGAAATGCCAGGCCGCAACGGTTAATGATTTGACAGGTCATAGATACAAAAAATGACATAAGCAAACACACATGAGAATTGCATTCAGTAAAAGAAATAGAAACTTGATAGTAAGTACATGAGTCACCCCAAAATAGTAAGACAGTAAAAAGGGGAAAGATATACTCACAGTTTGCGAAAGCGAGCAAAATCCAACTTAAGCGGTCGTGAGCTAAGTAATGGGAATTCCGAGGAATTCAACCTATAATGTGTAAGCATACTAATAAGGAATTGTCTAAAAATTCTAAGGTAACTAGGGTCTAAGGCATTAGGGTTTGCTAAGTCGATTTGGGGAATTAGAGTTTTTATAATAAGTTGCGTTAATGTAAAAGTTGTATATCACAAATAATATACGAAAGATTGTAAAGGTGGTTTAGGTAATATAATTATTACCTATTGGATATTTAGATAAAAATTATGTTTGAATAATTAAGACGAAATAATTTAGTTAATTACTTTAACTACAATAATCATTAATGTATAAATAAATAAATAATTATGTGTTTTCACAATAATTTAACAAATGGTAATTAAGATTCTCAAACGTAAAACATTTCTATTTTATAATAAAAGTATTTATAAAATAGATGTTTAAATAGTGTAAATTAATAAATGTTCAATTATGTCTAATTAACATAATAAGATTAAAAAAATACAAGACATGATCCAAAAATGTTAGTTTTATAGAAAATGGATTCTTTCTTATGTAAATTAATGAAAATAATTTTCTCATAATTTTTATAAACTTATTTTTATTTAAAACTGATTTAATGAGATTAAATCATGTTTAAATGACTAAAAATAGGAAAATCAATAAAAATAAATGTTTTTTGAACCAATAATTTTTATTTCAGATTAAAATGCTTAGAAATAATTATCCTAAAATTTTGAGATTAAAATCATTAAAAATGAATTTTTTATCAATTAATTATGATTAAAACAATTTAAATTAATAAAATAACGAAAATTAAATAATTTTCACAAAGTAAAAGTGTGATAATTTTCTTTATAGTGCCAAGATGCTTCACCTAAATTTTCATAATTTTTGGAGCAAAAATGGATTTATTATGAATATTATAAGAATATTGTATTTTATGATCAAATAAATGTTTAAATATGAAATAACAAAGTAAAACTAAAAATAAAAAGAAGCAAATCGGGCATGCCTAGGCTCGAACCCGGGTACCCGCTGTAGAACAGCAACATCACAACCACTACACCATGTGTCAATTATGTTGAATGATTTCAGATTAAAACATATTTAATCTTATATTAAACTCCATCTTCTTCCCCAAATACTCTAGAACCCTAACCCTAACCCACAATTTATAACACCTCTAATTCGATGCAAACAGCCCTTAAATGTATAGGGCTTCTGATCTATTCGCGGAAACGAGCATTATGGCATAATTATATAGAACTTACAAGGTTTGTTGAAGGAGAACTCGATGGTGTCTACCAAGGAACTAAGTCTTGACAAATTAGAGGGTTTTGAACGTGTAATAGGTATGTTAGATACAGGGTTAAGACTCGCCTATGGTTAGAGAGAAGGAATATAGGTTCAATTTATAACAACATGTTCGAAACAGATCTGTTCATGATTACTAGCGACGGTTATGGTTCAATGGATCATTATGGTTTATTAAACGTGTTTAATCACTGCATAAATGGATGGAACGGTTCGAATATGTCACGCGTTACCCATCCCCCATGAAAACTGCATTAAAAATCGGGTTTAAATGCCTTGGTTGACTCGCCGGAATATTTTCCGGTCACCGGAAAAGTGGCCGGATTCTGTGGAACAAGGAAGGGATATGTTTGGTTTAAAAAATTTGTTTGTTTGGCAAAATAGGTCCCTCAACCTCTAACTTGGTTAGTTTAATCATATTTTGGTTAGATTTTTCTTAAAAAAATTAACTAAGTTAGCATTACTTAACTTGAAAGTTTTTTTTTTTTATTAAGTCCATTACGAATAACGTCTCAACTTACGTATTAGATTAAAACATAGACTCGGTACATACTAAACATAAATGATAAAATTTTAGTTTGCTCAAAAATTAAAAATAAAACGACGAAATTTACAGGAACTGTAATGGAAATATTTGAAGGGCTATTTTAGTAAATTTGACGAAAGACGAGGGTGACGGATGTCACAGCCATCACCTTTTAGAAACCCGGATATAGCAAGCACATATCTATACTTAATCACCGAGGACATAGAAAAAATCTTCGGGTTCCATAAAGTAAGCAACCCATCCGAACGACCCGTCGCATCCACGTGATCAAACTCAAATTCGGACATACCCCAATACCTACTAATATCAACTTTGTCCAAAGACTTAAATTGAGTCTCCTGAAGCATTATACAACCAATCTCATTTTCCGCTTTCATCTTTCGGCACCAATCACTTTTTCCATCCGATCCAAGTCTCTAACATTCCAAGATAAGACATTCATTGTAACACTTGTTGAAAGCCTTCTTCGTTAATCACGTTAGTAATCAAATCACTAAATCCTTCAAGCTGTTCCACACCCAATTCATTACCAAACTTCACGGTTTCACTGACCTCAATCCCAATATTACCATTCAACACAATCTCATTTACCTGATGCTCATCACACGTAGGCCCACTCATAGACGACACTTCAATCGCAATCTGATCTGAGTTAACCGTAGCATACAAGTTGTTATCCCAACCACCCTCCTCCTCCCCATTGACATTAAAAAATAAACCTATCTATATCGAATACGTCATCACCTTCCCTAGCTCTTTTCTTCGGACGTTCCTGGCCCTGAGGAGACGGAGACTTCTGTGAGCGATCTTTCTTACGAAAACCCCTCGACTTCTTGATCTTGTTAATCGCCAACCCCACCTTGTCACCAACCAAAGTTGTATCAATATAAAGACCCCCATTAACATCAATCCTCACTTCTCCATCCCCCTGGTATCAACATTACTTGACAAATTCTCCATCCCATTTTCATTCATATCCCCCTCAAGCTCCACACCCTCCCTGGAGTCCTTTTCCACCACCTCCACATTCCTACTCCTAACAACACTATCATTAACCTCAACCTTCGAAAACTCGAACGTATCCTCCAAGCATTCCGGAACCCATTCCCCAACTCCTCTTCCACTAACACCGAGTGCACCTCCTCCTTCCATTTAACGTCCAATATTTCATTGATTCTAACCCCGGGATCACACAACACCCCAACCATAACGTGTAACAAATCGACAACCGACTCACTCACATCTGCTGAATTCACAACTTTACCATACAACGCACCAATGTCATTTACCAACCCATTATCATACAAACCCAATGGAAGTCCAAATAACGTAATCCAAACCACTCTCTCCCTCGGCAACGGTTGGCCATCCCACTTGACTAAACTCTGAAAACAAACCCTCCAAACCTCCGAAGTATTCAAGAAACCTTCTAAACACACTTCGGACTCGAACACCAATACCACCCATAGGCCACCCACATAACGAATCCCAACTCTAGTTTGTCCCACCAAGTCTAGCCATTTACGCAACTTTGACAACTTATCAAAAGACAAAATTACAGAAAACATCCTTTACGTTTACCTAAAATTGCAGGTTTCATCCTTAATGTTTAAAACTTGCAGGATTCATCCTTTAACAAAGGTTTTGTTGCAGGAAACGTCCTTTCTCACTAACGGGGTTAGTTTTTCTGGTTAACTTCTCCTATAGGGATCATTCTTGCCAAATCTGAAAGATTGTGAATATTATTGAAAGAAAACTATATTAATAAAATATATAATTTTTTAAATCAGATTTAAAATAATAATTTCTAAATCAGATTATTTTTCTAAATTAATCAGATTTAAATTAAAATTTAACATTTATATACCTTATAATAGCAGTCAAACATTGACTTTGAAAAACAATTTTGTATTCGATATTCCATAAACGATTAAGGGCTAGGGATTTATAACCGTTCGTTCAATGATATGTCATTAAACAATTCAATTTTGTGATCACCGGAATTTCTGTTTTCCGGTTAGTCCTTAAAGAAAACGGACGGGCCTTAATTCTTTGACTAAACGATGAGGGCTATGATTTCTAAATCTAGGTTCAAGTTTCTTATCAACGATTCTTGTTCCGATTCGCTTATGCATTTTATCGTCCAAAACAGGGTAAAAATAAGGTGCCTTGGCCGAAAACTTTATGCATCAATTTATACAGGATCTCGAAGTGTTTAATATGATTTATTTGTGAGAATTAACGATCCCGGAATTTCTGGATCTGTGACTCTGTTGCCGGAGTTAAACCGGTCAACACAATGTTGATGCTATGTGTTTGGGCGAGAAACATGGCGTTGGGTTTTGGAAGGGTTGGTTTAAGGAGGTTTTAAAAAGACTTTATATAATTTTTGCGAAATCTAATTTTTTTTAAAAATTAATATACAAATTAAAATTAAAATAAAAAAATCCCTCGTATTTGGCAAGAATGGCAAAAATGGTTTGAAAATTTTAGAATTGGCAAGAATTGTCCCTAAAGGAGAAGTTAACCAGAAAAACTAACCCCGTTAGTGAGAAAGGACGTTTCCAGCAACAAAACTTTCGTTAAAGGATGTTCCTGCAACAAAAACTTTGTTAAAGGATGAATCCTGCAAGTTTTAAACATTAAGGATGAAACCTACAATTTTGGGTAAACGTAAAGGACATTTTCTGTAATTTTGTCTTATCAAAATCCAGCAATCTTCCAACCGCACCACACCCCTCCCATAATAAACATCCTTTTACCTCATCATCTACAATGAATTCCTTTCGTTTATTGTCTACTGGCGGAACAATATTCAACAACGAATCTCTAAAAGACCTCCCATCTACCTTGGTATTCCCCATATTATTCACCTCTACTACCGGCTCAGGACGAACCTCTACATTATGCCGAGCAGCTTTATCAGTCTCATTGTTCGCCGGTATCCACTTTTTATTCCCTTTCTAGTTAAGTTTCTCCCCATCCACAAAACGCGCCAAAGCAATAAAAAGTTTGTACGACCCAATCCAGACATCACACATATCATTCTCTAACCCTACCGGATCTCTTACGTCAACAAAAGTAATAAAACCAAACCGCTTACCTAGTTTATCGTACTTCCTTGCAATATACGTATTATGAATGTTACCAAAGCCTTTCAACACCTCTACCAGATCTGATGACGCACATCCATTCGACAAATTTGAGACGAAATATTTCGTAAAGGAATACTCCTTCTGTTTAGAGGATTCACCTTGTTTACCCTTGCGAGAAGGAGCATCGTACCATGTATCTTCTTTGTATTTTTCTTTACAAGCCATCGAATATGGAAAGAAAACCAATCCGCCGTCACTTCTTCTTCCGATCGCCTCCTAGTTTTTTTTTTTTTTTTGGAATGGTTTGTGTAGTATAATATTGGAATAATGGAAATAAATAATCCCAACTATTGACTATTGGTCAATAACAGTTCCAACTATGAAAATTACCAATAGTGGTCCCAACTTTCGACATATTGGAATATAATGGACCCAAACTAACGGAAGTCTAACTCCATTCGTGTGGTGCTGATGTGGCATCCTATGTGGCAAAATGATCCGACGTGGCATCCTAGGTGGCAATATGATCCTACGTGGCATCCTATGTGGCAAAATGATCCTACGTGGCATGCCACGTCAGCACCACACTAACGGAGTTAGAGCTCCGTTAGTTAGGGTCCATTATATTCCAATATGTCGAAAGTTGGGACCACTATTGGTAATTTTCGTAGTTGGGACTGTTATTGGCCAATAGTCAATAGTTTGGATTATTTATTTCCATTATTCCTATTATATTTGAAAAAAAAAATATATCATTTCATTTATCTAAAATTTTGATGTTTGGACTTGAAGGCTCTAAATTTAAACGTTTAAACTCTTGAATCTCCTAAATTATTTGTCTTATGTATCAATTTGTGATTGCCTCCCTATTTTTTTTATTTTTTTTTTTGGAAAGGGGACAGTACCCCATGCAAATATTATTAACAAAACCGAGACTACAAACAAGGTGTATTCCTACCAGGGCATCAACCTAAGCAGGAAAAAAACACTAGAAATAAAACAAGAATAAACAACCCGAACAAACTCCAACTAGCAGTGGCATCCGTGTCTGACTCAACATCCTCCTCGTCCTCCTTTTGTGGTACTTCACATTTGATTTCATCATTCGCCATATTAGTATCACTACCCAACTTTGACATGTATGCTACTTGAGCTTTTGACCATTTACAAAGAATCTCCTACGGAGGAAGAATCTTTGAATCATAATATTTGTCCACTTCTTGTTTTTCATAATCCCACATATTATTCTCATCATAGTGTGCATCAATCTTCTCATTGCTCCCGTTTGAAGCATTCTTCACCTCGGAATTTTTCAACTCATTTTGATCATTTATGTCGTCCAACACCGCAAACGCATTATTAACAACAATTGATTTCATCTTGGATTTCTTTGGCCTCCCTAAATTTAGACATTTTGCTTCATGGTTTTCAGTGAGTCGTCTATATTTAGACGCCTTAAATGTCTATTTTTGTAAAGAGGCCTAGTCAATGTCCATTTTTGGGTAAACAGGTATTTAGTTTCGGGTATTTTTAAAAAATAAAACTATAAAAGAAAGGAAAAATATATATACATGCAATCCCAACGGGATCCGCGGGTATGCTCTATACCTGACGGGTAATGGGACAGATATGGAATGAAATTTTATAACCTGATATGGGTATGGTATTAGTCAAACCCGACCCATGCCCGACGGGTAATACCCGACAAAATTCCTGCAATATCTAGATGGTGGGTATTTATCAACCAAATAAATATTTGGTCTCAAAAAGTAATAAATCTGGACCTTTGATTCCCTGGTTGTGTAAGAATAGAACAACACATGTTTGGGTCAAACTCAACCTGTGTAGCTTTTTTCAAGGCAACATATACTAAATGGTCTATGATTTATGTCATAGAGGATCTTAAATTTAATTAGAATGACGATACCATATACCTTTTTTTTAACGGCCAATTGGAATCACTCACGGATCACTGGAGTATCATCGTGCCACCAGTGTTACCACGCGATCATATTCCACCACCAATTCACCAATTCAGGAGGAAACTCATAATTATGAGAAAACCCCCTTGTGAGATTCGAACCCAGGACCTTATAGTCCCTAAGTCTTATCCCACCTCCAAGATGCCGCTGGGCTATAATGCCTTTGGCGACGATACCATATACTTGAAACTTAAAACGTATTGTAATTTCTGGTTGGTTTAAAAGCAATAGTTACTTCAAATTTGGTTACTTGATCTGCTGTGTGTTCCCTTTCATGTTACATGTGGAAAAAGTAAATTTAATTTGGTATGAGGTAGGAAAGTAGTGTATTTGAAGTTTGTTTGACTAATTAAGTCAAAGATGAGTAAAAAAAATAATTTGAATCAACTTTAGTCGTTTAGTGTAATGGGTAATTCCATATATAGAAAACGTTAAACTGAAATTGTGTAAATCTAGAGGTTTAACCTTCAAGTTGGATAACTATGCGTATGAGTTTTTGTTTGAAGCTGAAGGGACAAATAATGATTTTGGGCTTGAGTAGACACATCTTATATTATTTTATTCTACAGTTATTTGTCACTTGTAAATTTGTATGAAGGATAGTGTTTGTTGAGTTTTCTAATCCGGTTAAACAACATTGCTTTTCTTTTGCAGGATGTTGCAATAATACACAGACGTTATGGAATTCATAAGGGAAAAAGAAGTATGGTATCAGCTCGACTTGGCAATAGCACACACACAAATTGGTATTACAGTTGCGTTGGCTGAGGAATCCAGTATCAGTAGCTAAAGCCGAGGAGCTGTAAAAGTGTGAAGATATTGTATGGAAAGGAAGCTTACATGGGAGTGAAGACAAATAGAGATGGTTAGGTGTTACAACTTGATGTTAACCAAGATGGCGTTGGCGAGAAGAAAGGCATGCGTGGAGATGACAACTTGTGATGTGTGTTACTTGGCAATTGAATATGCAGACCATTTAGTAGCAAGCTGTAAGTTTGCTAAGGATGTATGGTTTTGATGCAAAATTGGTGCAACAAGGTTGTAAGACAAATGGATCAAAGTTATTCAAGAAAATGGGACAAAGTGTCACTCTAACCGTAATATGGATTTTATGGAAAACAAGAAACTGTCGTATCTCCAACAGGTTTAAAATATTCGTTATCTTTTTTGTTTCAATGTATAACTCTTCTATATACACGGTATGGGCTCGAGAGGGGTGTAGGATGATGTGGTACCAGCAAGAACGCTTTTATGATATAATTAGAATTTGGATTAAAAAGTCTAGGGTCGCTCTTTTAGTTGGTTACTTAATTAAGTTTGTTTGTCTTATTTTGAGGTTGTATTTTAGGTTAAGATATGTCTTTCTCTATGTTCCTATTAAATTGATCTAGGTTCTTAAGTTTGGGTCTATCAGTGGGTCTTGCTAAATCAGTGTAAAACACAGTGGTATGGTTGTTGGATTGTTATCTTACGATCCAAGTCTTCAAACTAAATTGTTATTTCATACGTTTTGTGTTATAAGGTGACTAGCCCATGGTTTCTGTTGTTGTGTTCTTTGTGGTAAATGTGTGTAAATTGTTTCTACTAGAATATGGTAAACTTAATGTTCTATCAAATTCGTGTTACTATTATGTTTAATAGATTTAGGCCAACAATCATGCGGTCTTCGCATTGCAACAATTAATTAGTTAGTGTAAAGTTTTATAATACCACAATAATACAACTCACAATAACAACTCAAACATCAACATACAAAGATCATAAAGAAGACAGAAGGAATAACGACAAAACAGGTGACAAAATCTTATTAAACCAACCCAAAAGGTAACCCCCCCAAAGATCCCAAAGATTTCTACAATCATAGAACTCAATCAACCATATACAAAATCTGAGTATCAATTGATGATGAATCAGCTGATACGAATAATAGAACAAATGTAATACAAGACTTACAGAGATGAAACACTAAGATTACAGAGAAACTCTAGACAAAATATAGAGACAAAGAGAAAATGTGAGACTGAATGAAGAGAGAGATTGAATAATAATCCTTTTATAGTTAGTCCAGAAGGTTCCAGCTCTCGAGACACACGAAAACATCACAGTCGTAGATCTCTAACAACCTGATCAAATCTCAGCCATAGGTATAACAAGTTATGACAATAAATGAGTTGGGCCATTGGCCATCAGCTGATATAAGAATATTATTATCAAAACCATAAGCCCAAAACTCTCACAACATATTGCCAATCATATAGGGCCAAAGACATTAAGCCCAAACACATAATAGGACCAATAACATAACCAATGTGTGATATTATCTTTTAACATATGAATTACTCCCCCAGTTCCATTTTAGTTGTCAGGGTCCCACAAACACACATATTAAGAAATCTTTGTTTGTATGTTATAAAATGACAATAATATCCTCAAGTTATTATTTCAAATCTTTGATTGTCTTTTGTCTTTTATGGGGAAAACTGAAAATTGCTAGAAATGGACATTTAATTTAGGACAACAAAAAGTGCAAAATGGACATTTAAAATGGGACGGAGGGAGTATATGCATATTACATAATTTTAACATTCCCCCTTAATTCATATGTTAAACAAATCAAACATTCTCAGTTTCTTACATAGATACTTATGCTGAACATTCCCCAAACCCTTGGTGAATATGTCAGTAGTTTGCTCTTCTGACCCAATTTTGATTGTGTCAATGACCCCATTTATGATATTTTTTTCTCTCAAAAAATGTAGGTCTATCTCAAAGTGCCTTGTTCTCTCATGGAACACAGGATTTGCAGAAATTGATATTGCTGCTTTACTATCACAATACAGTTTCATTGGAAGTTTACAGTTAATACCTAATTTACTAAGTAATTTCATTAACCAAAGAGAGAATTACAAAAATTGTCCTTTAGTTATTAGTGAAATTGCATCCTATGTCCTTTATGTTAATTTTTCACTCCTTATGTCCTTTATTTTATACATTTGTTACACTCCATGTCCTTTAAGCTAACTTCCATTAAAAAACCTGGTTAAGTTAAACATGTGCCCCTCACGTGAGGGGCAAACATGTCATTTCACATTTATAGTCTTCCTTCTCTAGTCATATCATCATCCTCTTCATCTCTCCAATCTTCAACACCACAAACCCTAACCAGATCCACCTCCTCCGTCGCATCATCACCACCTCCTCCGTTCATTCTCTCTATGTATAATAATATCACAACACCAGTATGTTCAAACATTCTAGATCTTCTTCTTCCCCCTTTAAAATCTCTGAAATTTCCCAACCCAATTTAATTTCATCTTCAAAATTATCCGGCACCCGTTCACCGGCCAGAGTCCTAATCTGATGCTCAACCATCAACCATGAAGGCGATTTCGGTGACGACGACAACACTTCCGTGCTCTGCGTCGCTGTCTTCAACACCTCCCTCTGTTCATCAGAGCCGCCGCCAATATCACAACAATCACAATTTACAACTACATCCAAATTCAAGCTCAAATCAACTAACCAAACCATCACACAACATATGTTGTTACAGATCTGTTGATTACTCAACTTCACTTGCACAATAATAATCAACATACTGTTTGTTATGTTTCTCATAGTTACATAGATCTGGTGTTGTGATATTATTATACAGAGAGAAAGAGAGAGAAAGAGGTGGTATCCACATACTATTTTTGGTTTCTCATAAAACCAATCTGCGTAATTCTCAACTTCACTTACCAAGTATGTTTGAACATAATGGTGTTGTGATATTATTATAATACAGAGATCTGTTGATTTTTTTTATTGAATAATCTCTATCAACATACTACTTGTTATGTTTCTCATACTACTTTTTTATTGAATAATCTAGAGAGATAAAGAGATGACAGATGAATGAATCTAATTTTCGGTTTTATGATTTTTCTGGAAATATTGGTTTATGATTTTTGGTAATTAGGTGAATTGACAGATTTGCCCCTCACATGAGGGGCACGTGGGTAAGTTAACTGAGTTTTTTAACGGGGTTTGGTCTAAAGGACAAAGGATGTAACAAATGTATAAAATAAAGGACATAAGGAGTGAAAAATTAACATAAAGGACATAGGATGCAATTTTACTAATAACTAAAGGACAATTTGTGTAATTCTCTCTTAACCAAATTAATTCACAAGATGCAGAGCACATAGCTCGATACTCAGCCTTGGTTGTGGAATGAGAGATTGTGCTTTGTTTCTTGCTCTTCCAAGAAACAAGATAATCACCAAGAAATACACAGAAACCAGTAATGGATTTCCTGGTAACAACACATTTTGCCCAGTCTGAGTCAACATAAGCCACCAAGTCAAAACTGTCACTTTTCTTAAACATAATTTCTTTACCAGGAGATTGTTTTAGATATCTTAATAGTGTTAAGACCAGTTGTAAATGACCAGTTGTTGGCTTATGCATGAATTGACTCAAATACTAAACTATATAACTTATATCTGGTCTACTTAAAGACAGATAGATCAGTTTACCAATAAGTTTCTGAAAACCACTAATGTTTTCAAGAATCTTATTGGACTTTTCATTCCTAACTGTAACACAATAATTCTACTCAATTGGTGTGGAAACTGGTTTACATCCCAAGTATCCAAACTCATTTAGCAGTTCAAGACAGTATTTCCTTTTACTAAGACAAATTCCAGAATTTTCATATAAGACTTCTAATCCTAGGAAATACTTCAACTTGCCTAGATCCTTAATCTGGAAATTATCACTCAAAACTGTTTGATTTTAACAATTTCAGATTCATTATTACCAGTTAGCACAATGTCATCAACATATACTAATAATACAATGAATAGTCACAAACACTTTGAACAAATCCTATTTCTAACAAGACAGTGGTCAGTTTTTCATTCCATTTTCTGGGAGCTTGTTTTAACCCATATAAGGACTTGACCCACTTACAAACTTGGGTATCACCCTTTGAGTGATAACCCTTAGGAAAACACATGTAAACATCCTCATTAATTGACCCATACAAGAAAGCATTATTAATGTCCAACTGAAAAATAGGCCAATTGTTTTGAACAACAAGACTGGTCACTACTCTAACAGTGACCACCTTGATAACAAGTGAAAAGGTCTCACCAAAGTCCAAGCCTTCCCTTTGGTTGTAACCTTTTGCAACCAATCTGGCTTTGAACCTTTAAACCACTCCATTGGCCTTGTATTTAACTTTATAGACCCATTTACAACCTATTGGTTTTCTACCCTTAGGT
Organism: Ambrosia x helenae; assembly: GCA_030844895.1. Taxonomy (NCBI): domain Eukaryota; kingdom Viridiplantae; phylum Streptophyta; class Magnoliopsida; order Asterales; family Asteraceae; genus Ambrosia; species Ambrosia x helenae. The sequence goes on along the minus strand of CM061224.1, from coordinate 13,287,862 downwards.
AATTCACATAAAGTCCAGGTTTGATTCCTATACAAAGCTTCCATTTTGGCATTCATGGCTTCAACCCATCTAGGGTCAGTTGATGTCTGAGAATAGCTGACTAGTTCAACAATTTTGTTCAGATTTGACATAAAATACATGTTTTCATAAGATAAGTTGGAATAGTTAACAACTCTTTCCAAACCATATTTGACCTTCCCTTCTACAATAAAATCATCAAACCTCCTAGGTAAAACAGACTCCCTAGAAGACCTTCTAGTACTTTGTATATTATTTCCCTCAGGAGTTAGACACTCATCATGTGGAACCTCAACTTCTGGTGACTCATTCCCCCTAAGTCATGTGCTACCAGCATGCTGATCACCTAAGTGATCTACCCTCCTAGCAGCCCTAGAAGGGTCATACAAGTTTTGCCCATGAGAGGTTTCATGAGTAGTACTTGTTCCCCCTTCATCATTGGAAATATTATCATTATGGTTATTAACACTATCAGAAACTTTGGTATCATGCTGATCATATTTATCAAAGAAATTTATATGGTGTAAATCATTGTTTCCAAAATCATTTTTTTTTTCATTTGCTTTAAAAGGATAAATTTCTTCATAAAACTTTACATATCTGGAAAACTCTATTTGTTTAGTTTCTAAACAGCAAAGTTTATATCCCTTTTTAAAATTAGAGTAAAAAAATTAGAACACATTTATCAGCACGACTACAAAGTTTATCCTTCTCACTTAACACAGTTTTAAAACACAAACACCCAAAGTTTCGAAGATGGTCAATAACAGGAGGGAACCTATACATTAATTCATAGGGACTTTAACTCCTAAGACAGACGAAGGGATCCTGTTAATCAGGTAAGCAGCAGTTAGAACACATTCAGACAAAAAAGACAAAGGCACACTACTTGAAACAACAACGCTCTATCTATGTTCAAAAGATGTCTATGTTTTTGTTCAACAACACCATTTGTTGTGGTGTATGAACACAAGAAGTTTGATGTAGAATACCCTTTTCATTACAAAAACTAGACATTTGTTTATTAACAAATTCTGTACCATTATCACTTCTGAAAATTTTAACATACTTTTTAAATTGGGTTTTAATCAGTTCATAAAAACTTTGAATATTTTCAAACACTTCTCCTTTCCTTTTAGTAAATAACACCAGACAGAGCTAGAAAAATCATCTACTATGGTAAAAAAATACTTATAACATTCCCTACTAGTGACTCTATAAGGACCAGACATCAAGAAGAACAACATCTCCAAGACATTTTGTTTTATGATCACTTAAAAGAAAAGGAACCCTGACTTGTTTTGCCTTTTGGCAAATCTCACAAGGTTCAAACTCAGTAAGATTAAGTTTTAGTTTGTCTTTTAACAAAGCTAGAAATTGGTCAGAAGGGTGCCCTAGTCTACTATGCCAAAGACTCATATCAATAATATTATTAAAACACAAATTACTCATACTCACACCAGTTCTGTAAGACCCGGCTCGTATAAACATTTAGCATCTTAATACACGTGACTATGACTTAAAAGTGGGGTTAAATTAAAACTTGTCAGATTTACACGCAATACCGTTGGACCATCATGTTACACGTGTTTCCGACTACAAGGCAACTATATAAAAAAGTTTACAATTTAGTTTAAACCCTATTACATTACATTAATTTAATACAGAAGTATGCGGAGGAGTATTTATGAGATTAGCGCGCACGATCCTTCAAATATGACTTGATCATCATCCGGGCTCCGAAACGAGATTACCTAGGGTTAAACATCATAAAATAACCCGTTAAACGATTAAACTAGTTGGAAATTTGAAGCGGGATAACTTTTTCAATATATGTCAAACTTCGCATACCAGGACCCCCTCGCGTCACGCGAATGAGAGCCCGTCTCTGTCTCACGTAGCACGAGGCCACTATATTCCAGAAAGTTGCATGTTTTATCTGCATTTCATACTTAACCAATTTTCCATTTTTTATACCCTGCACAAAGCTGCACTTATTCTCATGTTCAAGACCCTTCACAGGGACCCTTGGGGACTCATTTATGACTCATATATCATATATCTAAGGTGCTATGTAACACCCCGATTATAGGCCCCATAAATTTTTCGCGTCTAAAAATTATTATAACGGACAATAAAATAATACGAAGCTAAACCGGTGAGTTACAAAATTATTTTAACGAGGGAAATAATATTATACGCGTTGCGAGACCGGACCGATACCCGTTAACGAACCCACCCGACAATCAGGTGAGTCACACAAGATAGGACACTTGTCCTATCCTTCTTGTGACAACACCATACAAAAACGATTTGAATAACAAACGGTTTATAGAAACCATTGACCCAACCTCACAATAAAACCCCAAACCATTTCTTGTGTTCCCTGTTTGTCTGTCCACCCAACAAACACACACCGAGAGAGAGAGAGAGAGAGAGAGAGAGAGAGAGAGGAGGAGGGTCAACGGTGGAACCCCCCGATGGTACCATCATGTAACATCCGGGAAAAATCGGTGTGATTCCGTACCAAATTAGTATATGTAATTAACGGTTTAAGTGTATGTTTAAATTAATTGGATTAATTTATTCGATGCCGTAGAGAATAGCAAATTCCCCATAAGATGCATAGGAATGCACACGTTTAATGATGAAGCATGATAGGATCATGTGCAGACAAACTTGTCCGGTACGGACGTTGGTGATTACCCGGTAAAAATTAAATAAACGAAAAGGATCCCGGACACCCAGGATATAAAATAAAGGGTATTTTCATAAAATATAATGTGTTTTGGAACTCCAAAACCATAAGTGAAAACTTTACATACAAATCTCCCGGTAACGAATAAAGTGCGCGTACCGCACCCGGTACGCATATAGCTTATAAATTCACCCAACAAGAGCCTAAATAACTTATCAACACTTAAACTAGGAAATTTTTAAGGATTATTTGAGATTATTATAATATCCAAATAACGCGTAAATAAAATCCGATTAATACCCGAACGACACCTGAACGTTAAAGTGTGAAGTTTAACATATTGTTTAGCAAATATTTTGTGTTGTGGACCCCACCAAAACCACCCCCAAACCGGCCATAACATGCTCAAATCTCTCTTTTGTACAAACAATTTAAAGAAAATCCATGAAAGATTATGAAAGCATGGATAGTATATTATGTAAGATATGATGAGATATTATAAAGAGATCATGTGTCCTTCATAGATCACCAAAAATGTTCCAATTTTCCTTGGAAACTCATGGCATAAGCACCCTTCAAAGATCACCCAAAGATCATTCAAGTACACTAGAAATCCTTGTGAATACAAGCTAGATTATATAAGATATTATTGTGTCCTTAAAGATTACAAGATCCTCTCTTTTTGGCTAGCAAACTCACGGCCAAACTTCATCCAAGAGAAGCAATCCATACAAGATTTATTAGTACAAGGAAATCCATGATTCAAGGGATTTTAAATCCAAACAAGATCATGTATATCCTTGGAAGATCATGGAAGAGCTTATAAGAGATCCTATTTAGTGATGGATGTTAAGTATTCTTGTAGTTTTTACTAAGTTCATGAATACTTGAAGAAAATGGTGATTTGAGTATAACTTGTTAATGGAACTTGGATGAACCTAAAAATGATTCTAATCATCTTAACTTAAAGATATAAGACTTGTTAAAAGGTTATTTTTGTTAGAAAACAAGTGTTGTAAAAATTGCATTATTAAAGTCTACTAACTTGAAATATGTAATTTGGACATGTTGGACAAAATACACAAATTATACTTATTGGTAGCCTTATTAAAAGTATATGAGACTATTAAAAGTGTTGAAATGTGAAAATAATCTAACATTATAAAAATGATCCATCAAAGTCTACTAGTTTAGTAGGAAAATGCTAATCTTGAAAGATAGAATGGTAAAATGCAACTTTTATAAGTTAAAGGACTATAATTGTAACTTTAAAAGTTGAGGGACTAAAATTGATATTTTTAGAAACTTGAGTCTAAAAATACAACTATGGAAAGTTTGGTGTCAAAAGTGTAAGTAATAATTTTCCAAGGTAGATTTGGTAAATACTAGTAATCATACACATGTATTTTGTGTAAAAGTGTATTTTTATAAAATAGAGTTTTATAAAAATATGGACTTTTCTAACATATGGATATATATAAAAACAAAGGTTTTTATAAAAATGTTAGACAAATTAAAAACTTGGGAGAACTTACATAAAAATGAACACTTTTATATAAATGGTAATATAAAAGTGTTGGAACATTTTTATATATAAGTTATCAAGTCTTGTATTAAAAATACAAAAGTATTTATAAAACTTCCAAGTAATATGTGTTGAAAATTAAAAAGATGGATAATATTTCTAGAAAACACATATTGGAAACTTGGGAAAAATTAACTATATATATATATATATAAGTTAAGAAATCGGACTTGGACGTGTTAACGAAATAAGACGTAAAACGGACGAACGAGAAAATATCTTTACGTCAAGATGAGTAAAAATATATTTTAAGGAGTTAAAATATATAACTTGGGTGAAAAATACATAACACTTCCCTAAGTGTTGGAGAATATTCGTGGGAGAAAAATAACGTAAATAATCTGAAGATTAAAAACGTTAAACGAACGTATGGACTTAACAAGGAATATATATATATATATATATATATATATATATATATATATATATTCGGCCCGACGAAACTCTAGTATATTTACTTAATGGGAAAGTAAATATACGGGAAGGAAAACTGAGTCGAGTAAACTATATATATATATATATATATAGGGTAGGGATCATACGAGAACCAACTTTAGGGAGAGAACCAGAGAACCATTGTCAACACAAACAAAAAAAACCTAAAAACCCCACCTTCACCCCCTAAAAACCTAAACCCACCCACCTCACTCCCTAAAAACCTAAACCCCCCATCCCCCACACCGCCCCAACCCCCCCCCCCCCCATTGTGAAATGCACATGTGCAGCTAACCCCACACCCCCCAAAAACCAAAACGCTCCATCCCCCCCCCCCCCAAAAAGATACCCCCTCTTCCACCATACTAAAAAACTAAACCCTAAAGCTAAACCCATTAAAAAACTTAACTATAATAGTGAAATGCACATGTGCATGTAGTACAATTATCTTATTTTATAGTTTTATATAGGGGTTTTTTTAAGTTTATTCACCAACAACCCCAAAAAACCTAACCCCATTCCCATCATACCTAAAAACTAAACCCTAAAGCTAAACCCATAAAAAAAACCTAACTATAATAGAGAAATGCACTTCGCGTTTATTTAAAGATCATTGAATAAATTTTTTTCTACCTTATATATCATATCACGTCCATTTAAATGATCATTTCATTATGGCAATTGATAATTTATTCAAAAGTGTGCTCTAATAGTGAAATGCACATGCGCATACGGTATATGACGTAATTATGACGTAAAAAAGGCCATTTTTTTGTTTTTTTTTATTTTTTTTGTATTTTTTTAATTTTTTTTCAGAAAGATTAACACTAAAAAAACATTTTGGTGTTTTTACTTTTTTTATTTTTTTAGGTTATATAATTTTTTTATTATTTTTTTTTATTTTTTGGTGGAGGGGTTTTTGTGTTCACACTTGGTTCTTTGGTTCTCTCCCTAAATAGTGGTTCTCAAATGATCCAAATCCTATATATATATATATATATATAAGTATACCGAATCTACGAGATCCTAGTATATTTACTTAATGGGAAAGTAAATATACGGTGTGGTAAGTCGAGTCGGGCGTTAAAAATATATTATCGAATGGCAAGACCTTAGTATATTTATTTGAATGGGAAAATAAATATGCGGTAAAGTGAGTCGGGTCGAGCGTTAAAAATATTATATCGAACGATACGATCTTAAGTATAATTATTTAATGGGAAAATAATTATACGTTAAGTGAAGTCGAGTCGAGGATAATATAATACAAGTTAAAGAAATATTAACGAGAATATAAATAACTTGTAAGAAAGGGTAATCCATCACCAACGGACCTAGGACATATGGCTAATTAAACGGGGAATTATATGTAAATGGTGGTGTTGGGAGTTGGGTGTACAACTTGCCGGAAAAACACACGCTATAGACTTAGTGACTTACACGCACTAGGACGTTCGTAGGTGCTTGACCACGGACTTGCTATTCTCTGCTATTTGATTGTACACTGTACATCAGGTGAGTTTCACGGCCCCATTTTACTGTTTTTAACTGGGGAAAGATATGTTTGTCAAATGTTGTCACATGTTGAAATGTTTTCAAAGGATAAAATGTGATAAGTGGCATGATGAGTACTTGAGTAGTGATCGCCACTCGGGGTTGAGTCCTCTCTTCTATAACCATTAATTTAGGGAAATTAAACCGAAGGAATATTTGGATAGTACTATTGGTGCCTGACAAGGCCCACCCCTAATCGATAGCGTCGATTATGCATCGGCGTATGCCAGGGGTGCACGTATTCTGAAATTAAGTCGTTGGATTCCGAGAAACGACTTGGAGCGGGGCATTATTATTAGTCTTGGTTTGGTTATGGGGCTCAAGGGATTGCTCATCATCATAGTTTGTAGGAGCTAGCTACTCCTTACAAAGGCCACAAGTTGTGCAGGTTTCGCACATGTTGTAAAAACGAAATATCGATCGACAAGATCCTAGTATAATTATTTATTGGGAAAATAATTATACGGTAAAGTGAGTCGAGTCGATGGTTGTGAAAATGTTGTTGTTATGAAACTAAAACCTGTGAACTCACCAATATTTTATATATTAACGTCTTTTTAAACATATCTTTCAGGTAACTAAGTGCTGAATAGATATGGGGCTAGTGCGGTGGAATTTAGGATGTCGGATACTGGTCGGGGTCTCATCTTTTGTTACCAACGGGTTGGAACATAAACGGAAATACCCCCACATTGAAACTTAATGTTCATTGTTTTATGTAATGCTTGTGCAAACATTGTAACGATATACTCACTTTCGACATCCAAATAAATTGATCTTTTCTAATTAAATATAGTTTGTGTTAATCTTGACTTTGATATGCTTTTGAGCATTGCGCCACGTGTTTCCGCCATTGACGTGGTGTGACACATCACCTTCGTTGTCACACCCTCAAATTTCCACTTGCGGGGTTTTACCGCGAGGCGCATGACAAACCAGGATCCAAGTCAACGATCACAATAAACGACACTATATGAAGTACGTAAATCCAAAAACATGAATTTCATCAGCGGAAGCATTTAAAGAATTTAATCTCTACAAAACAGTGTTCCCAAGTATTCAAGACATTTATTACAAAACGTGCACTAAAATCTAGACGCCAATGCAGACCCGTGCGCCTAGTTCCATTCATTGCTACCTTAGCGACCTGAGAAAAACATGCCAAAAAGATGTCAACATATAATGCTTGTGAGTTCACAGGTTTGTTCAAAAATGTTACCAAAGTGTTACCATGTCCATACTATATCAATGTTACCAAGTACGCTAGCTAGGCGTATGTTTCATTACTACTACGATTAGAAACCATTACTAGACACGTTTAGCAATGTTCAGCATGTTTAAGCAGCCCGTATGTTCAGCATGATACCAATGTACCTGTTCGAGACAATATGCACCCGCCCGGCCCTCCAAGCCGACGAGTGGGGCAGGTCACGCCCAATAGATCTATCCACATTTCCCCCGTTGTGCAAACCCGCACATTCATGGTTTCCCCCGGGACTTTCCAAAAGATCGTATAGCAATATAAAGTTAAAACCATAGTATGACATATGTTACCAAAACCGTTTAACGCATGTTTTCTCCCCCAAAAGTTAAAGCAGTAAAAGTGGGGCCGTGAACTCACCTTAGATAGCGTTCTTCAATTATAAGTAAAGATGTTTAGCCCTTGATAATCCCTCTACCGGAGATCTATCAAAATGTTCACATAAGTGTTCCGACTAATAACCATAAGGTTATCTAGCCCCCGATTGTCCAGATCATAACCGAGTATGTTTTAAAACGTGTTTAAATGTTTAATCGACACACTAGACCGACCCGACATCCCGTTGGTGACCCATTACCCTAACTAATCAAGTACACATAGATTACATGCAAGGTTCAAGCATAAAACACTTAGTTTGTATCAAAAATCTCATTTTTGTTAACGTAGGGTCGAACGTAGTCCTGGGAGGTCGAAGGTGGCCTTAACTGGTCGAATGTGGCTTTGAACCTCCACCTTCGCCCCTTTTCTTCCCACCTTCGCCCCTTTTAGTTCATTCGCCCCTTTTTGTTTCCAGCTTCGCCCCCTGGAACCCACCTTCGACCGTTCGACTGGTCGAAGGTATTCCAGGTTCGCCCCTGATGTCAGATTTTTCCAAAAACGCGACGAAAAACATCCGAAAACATCACGAAACATCACGAGTTACAGCAGTCAAGCATCATTAATATATTCCTACGAAACCCTACAAATTTTACCCCAAAATCTATCCGTTTTACAAGTTTCCTAAAATAGTAAATTATGGAGATGTCACATCACCATGCATGAAAATATTACCCAATTAGGAAACTTTCTGAAATTGATCAATAATCCGTCCATCATACTCGAATCATCATGAACAAGAAACCCCTATCATAACCTTATCATAATCATCCAAAAACAAACCCTAAATCTAACTAAAAACCCCTTTTATCGCCAAAACACCATCAACAATCAAAGGTAACATGTTTCAATCATAACCCATCATTAATAATATCCCTAGGTTGTTGTCATATCATCTATACAACAAGTAATCATCAAACAATGCATAATATCATACTAACACATGTTTATTTGCATAAAAACTCATTGTTTATGAATAGGTTTTGGTTAGGAAAGGTTTTTATTCATAAAATAGGTTGATATCAGATCTGGACCCTTGGGGTTTAGATTAAAACAAGTCAAAATTGTTTAAAAAGGATTTGTAATGAAGAACACACCTTAGATCTTCACTTGTAATGATTTAGAGAGTTAGGTTATGAAAAACAAGCTCAAAAACTCCTTCCCCAATGATGATAGCTGATAGAGAGTGTTTGGAGGCATTTAGGGTTTGTGAAATGGTGAAAAATGACTAAGGATGGTATTTATACCCAGTCCAGGTTCGCCCCTTTTATGTGGTCGAATGTGGAACTTTTCCACATTCGCCCATTTGTAATGGTCGAATGTGGAACTTTTCCACGTTCGCCCACTTTGTTTCTACGTTCGCCCATTTTTCAAGTTCCATTTCCACGTTCGCCCACTATTTCCACATTCAGGTCATCAGCACTTTTTAACACATGTCAACAGCACTTTTTAACACATGTTAACCTTTTCCCAGTTTGTCGTGTTTAACGCATTCTAACACATCTTAACACATAAGCATGCATCCATAGTCTATACTTAGCATGTTTAGGCACGTATAATCATTTGTACATCATTTAAGCAAGTATAAGCATACAATTCACCACACGACCCATAATCTACACATATACTTAATTAGTTCATGTAATGTCACCAACAACGGAACCCGATACTAGTGTATTACCAAAACGACTCCCAATGATCCTCCAGATCATTGTACCCTGGACAATCCTACTTGACCCAACTCAACTAACCCGGTTAAGTTTGTTTATAAATGTTTCTCGCTAAGGTAGACTTAGATGTTACTAATATGTTTAAGCCGAACATGCCGGGTGTCACATTCGTCACCATCTACCAACACACAACCATCCCCTCATTTTCAAAAGAGAGAGAAAGCATGACCAAGAGAAAGAGAGAGAAAGAGAACTAGAGAGAGAAAGAGACGAGAGTAGAAAGTTGGGGGTTATCGGTTGTGGCCTCCAGCCAACCGGCCCATTCAGACGACGTAGAGAGAGAATGAAGGCGACGGAGCTGATAGGATAGGGTTCCGACAATAGACGACGATGGTTGGTGTTAACAGGAAATCTCCGGTGGTAAAGGTAAAACCCCAACCCATCTTCTTTCTACATAATTATCAATTATCGGTGGTGGAGAAGGATGTGCTCGTGGTCTTGAGTGATGAGTAATGGATGACCGAATGAATGATAAGTGTAGTATCAGATCTGTACAAATGGTGATGATTATATAGGCGATTCAAGGGAAGATGATAGTTGGATGGCAGATGATGATGGGTCTCGGTGGTGATGGGTGGTGGTTCGACTAGTTACAGGTGCGGCTGCAATGTTTGGCGAGGGGGTTACTTGGAGTAGAAGCTACTTTGGTTACTGGACAGGATCCGGGTTCCCTTGGCTTACCCGGTCAATAGAAGGCGAGGCAAGGTATAAAATGATAACCCAAACCATTTCGGTACTTAGTATTATGTAGCAGAGTAACACGTGTGGGACTTAATCAATATGTTGGACCTGACCCAATCATACAATAATAAATGACAAACTTATAGTTATAATATATAATATTTGAACTATATGAACGTGTAATAAGAAGTTGGTTATATATAGATTGTATGGATATGATGATGATTGAACTCGGACTTGGACATAAGAACATTCGGACATTGGAAAGTAAAATAATTATTAAGAGATGATAGACCGGATAGACTTATTTCATGGACGACTTAATGACAATAGACGATTGAAACACTTGGTTGTAATGTTGTATGATACGACTTACACGTGACAAATGACACCGGATGAAGGACATAAAACGTTTGGACAATATACAAACTATATGGACTAGAAGTTGTGAAGACATTTAATTGCTATGATTCGGATAGCATACACTAGGAATCTAAATCGATGAGTTGGACATATAGATAAACCATGACTTTACATCCTAGAATTAGATGAAATGAAATTACAACTTGACGACTAATATAAGTAAGGTGATAACAATTAAGAGTCCTAAGACTTGCCTACACGTGTAACCGCGATGTTCGGTTACACTCACTAATGTTTGTAATTACCATAGGACTTTGTGTGCTAATGACGCATGGGTTCCCAACTTGGGAAACTATATGACATGATTTGATATGCTATCGAGGTGAGTTTCATGTACCATTCCCCTTTTTGTGTTTTACTATTTTGGGGTGAACATATGCTTGTGTGTCTAAACTGTTTGATGTGACAAGATACTGACTGCCAGATAACACTGACACTCATTAACTCATAGGTGAGCCACTTAATATATGGGTAGTACTACTTGGGAATGCCCCATGCAAGGTGGACTCGGGACTTAGGGACACGGGAAACCCTCCACTAAGGTTTTAAGAGCATTGTGGCATATATTTTGCCACTGAATCAATATGGACATTTATTGATTCTCCGTTTAGGGTTGAAGTGTCGCTTGTACATCACTATGTGTAAACTATGTTAACTTGTTTATGAAATGATAAAACTGTTTTGGATCCACTTAACTACTTACACGGACTCACCAGCATAATTGCTGACCAAGCTCATTTAAGCATGAGTTCAGGTACTACAATTGGATGAATACGAAGCAAACGAATTATGTTCGTGCGATGCGGATTAGAGGTGATGTTGGTTAGAGACTCGAGCTCTTGGTTCGTAGAGGACTAGATAGAAGGTTCGGGCTATAAGGATTGCAGATTAAAGCATTAGAGTTAAGCAATGGTAGAAGAATGGATCGACTTGTGAACTACAACGACAAAAGATGCTTCGACGACCGCTGGGTTTCATCCCTGCCATAGAAATTAGTAAATTCATAACTTGTATTTATATTATTTTGAAACTAAAAGTTGTAAGAAAATTTATTTTAGTTGTTGGTTGCTTCCGTTGTGCAAGTTTGTTATCAATCTGTTATTTCGTCCAGCCACTCCTGATCGAGTTGTGACATGCTAAGCCTCATGCTTAAATTCCCATTTGGTTTCTAACTCCTAAACATGGTTCTCCCTTGCGCGGGTCATCCGTATAGAGTAATAGGTAATAGAGTGAATTGGATCGAATGTGGCTCAAGGGAGCTTTTAGGCTCTTGATACCATATTAACAAAGGGGTTTTTGTATTGAAATTGTGTGTTGTGTACAATAATTTACATTACAATATATAGGGAATACAAGTTGAATGAAAAGCTACAAAGTAAATACAAAGGCATGAATCATGGGCATGAGTCATGGGCAAATATCATGGGGTCAATGATCTTGACTTGACTTGACTTAGTCAATAATCTTGACTTGACTAGGTAAATGAGAGAAGAGTAATCTTCAATTATTTATTGCTTGATTTATGTTGTTAATACGCCCCCGCAAGATGGAGGATCCGTTGGAGACTCCAATCTTGGACCGAAAATATAGGAAGGGTGCACGTGCAAGCGGTTTGGTGAGCACATCCGCGAGTTGATCCTTGGAGCTGACATGAAGAACTTTGAGTTGCCCGGAATTGACTTGTTCCCGCACAAAGTAATAGTCCAGAGCGATGTGTTTCATGCGGGAATGGTAAACAGGATTTGCGCATACATAAGTAGCTCCGGTGTTGTCACAGTAAAGCGATGGGGTGCTCTTAATTGGGAGTCCGAGCTCATCAAGTGAATTTTTAACCCATGAGAGTTCAGCTGCAGCATTAGCGAGTGCTTTGTACTCAGCTTCGGTAGATGATCTAGAGACAGTTTTTTGTCTAGCAGATTTCCAAGAGATGATATTGGACCCAAGATATATGAGATATGTTGTAGTTGACCGTCCCTCGTCATTAATACTGCCCCAGTCTGAGTCCGAAAAAGCCTGCAAGTTTAGGTTAGTATTGCGTTTCAAGAACAACCCATGATGGACCGTTCCTTTCAAATAGTGGAGTACCCGTTTGAGAGCTTGCCAGTGTGATTGTTTAGGTGAGTGCATGAATTGAGATAATTTATTGACGGCAAAGGAGATGTCGGGACGTGTGAAGGCAAGATACTGCAAAGTGCCTACAAGTTGGCGGTAGGGAGTGGGATCGACTGGGGGAGTTGAGTCAAAGGAAGAAAGAGAGTCGGAAGTGCTTAAAGGAGTGAGAACCTCCTTTGCACCATCCATTTTAAAGGTGGTAAGAATATCTTGAATGTGGCGATGTTGGGAAAGAAATAGACCATGAGGCGTAGGAATGACTTCGATTCCTAGAAAATGATGGAGAGGGCCTAAGTCTTTGATAGAGAATTGGTTGCTTAGGGCTTGAACAAAGGAATCCATAAATGGATTGTGATTGCTGGTGAGGACAATGTCGTCAACGTACACAAGGAGGTAGCAAGTGATGTTGTTGAGATTGTATACAAAGAGAGAGGGGTCAGAAATGCATTTTTTAAAGCCAAAACGAGCGAGAAAGTTGGTTAGTTCGATGTACCAAGCACATGGTGCTTGCTTAAGCCCATAGAGGGATTTTTTGAGTTTGCAAATGTGACGTGGGAATTCCGTATTGGTGAACCCGGGAGGTTGCACCATAAAGACATCTTCGTGAAGAGTCCCATGAAGAAACGCATTATTAACATCTAGTTGACGTAAAGACCATCCTTTTGAAAGAGCAATAAAGAGAACGGTGTGAATGGTAACGGGTTTTGTAACGGGACTAAATGTTTCATGATAGTCTTTTCCATATTGTTGGTGAAACCCTTTGGCAACTAGACGGGCTTTGTACTTGTCAATCGTGCCGTCGGGTTTGCGTTTGATTCGGAATACCCATTTGCAACCAATGGGAGTTTGGGTTGTGTGAGGGACAAGTTCCCAAGTGTTGTTATGAAGGAGAGCGTTATACTCAAGGTCTATGGCATGGCGCCAATCCGGATCTTTCAAGGCTTGAGTATAAGTGGATGGTTCAAGAGAAACGGGTAGATGGTGAATGGTGGTAGAGTTGACAAAGTTGGGGTTGTGATACTTTGAGTTGGGTTCTGGTTGTCGACGAGGTGGTTGAGGGTTATGTGGAGGTGAGTTCGTGGGATCATCGGATGTGTTGGATGAAGACATTGGTGAGGTGGGGTCGGTGGAGTGGGAATCGGGTGGGGTAGGGGTGGTGCTATCGGGTGGAGTTGGTGGGCCAGTTAGTGAGGGTGTCTCGAGGGCTGGGGTGTAGGGCCTGTTGTGTGGGAGGTTGGGCTGGTTGGGCCTGTATTGTGTGCAGGAGGTAGAAGAGGTGGGTCATGGGTTTGTGGAGGGATAGGGGTTTGGGCTTCGGGTGATGTGGGTTGTGGAGTAGGGGTTGGTGATGCAAGATGTTTAGGTCTGGAGTGGGTTGGTTTGAAGAGGTGGTTGATTGGGCCGATTGTTATGTGGATAGGAAGGAGTCAAATGACATGTGTTTGGGTTGGGGGTTGGTGATTTGATATGGAAAAATATGTGGGATAAATTCAACGTGGCGAGAGTGGTATAGTTTGTGACTAGTAGGGTCATAGCATTTGAATGACGATTTGGAGGATGAGTACCCAAGAAATATGCACGCCGTTGAACGGGAATGGACTTTGGAAGTAGCATATGGTCGTAACCATGGGTAGCAAAGACAACCAAACGGTTTGAGTTTGGAATAAGTAGGAGCGGTTTTGAACAACATATCGTAGGGAGATTTGTTGTTAAGGATAGGTGTAGGCAAACGATTGATTAGGTGGGTTGCGGTTTGAAAGGCATGGGACCAAAAATGTTGTGGTAAGTGGGAGTAGTGGAGTAATGCGAGGCCGGTTTCCACGACGTGTCGGTGACATCGTTCGGCAATACCGTTTTGTTCCGGTGTGTGAGGTGGTGTTGTGTAATGGGAGATACCTTGAGAGGCAAGATAAGGTGAAAGACCCATATATTTACCCCATTATCAGTGAACAACGCAACAATGTTGGTTTTGAAAAAGTTTTCAACAAGAGATTTAAATTGTGGAAAAAGAATTTTAACATCGGATTTTTGTTTGATTGGGTATAACCAAATGTATTTGGAAAAATAGTCAATAATCTTGACTTGACTAGGTAAATGAGAGAAGAGTAATCTTCAATTATTGATTTCTTGATTTATGTTGTTAATAATCCGGTAAGGCTAGTTAATTTTATGCTCATGCTTTGGACAATCATAAGGCAACATTTAACCATTATTTGTTTATGCCAAACCATTTAAACCTCTTCATGAATCCCACTATATCAATATGATCCCATAGGGTGTTTATGCCTTGAATAACGACTTTACCATTTCAACATTAACAAGACTCGGCTACATTGTTTAACCATCTATGATCCCCTACTTAGACTTGTGACTACAAGTGACTACACACACCACTTTTTTTTTTTTTTTTTTTTTTTTTTTTTTTTTTTTTTTTTTTTTTTTTTTTTTTTTTTTTTTAGGATACGCATCCACCTTGGACATACTACTGTTGTGGCGATACTCTTATGTCTATGACTCCATGAGCCATTTTTACTTGGTTTTACTCACCCGACCCATACATTATCAAGGTGTAGCAATATCTATATGGTTGGTATTTATCAACCAAATAAATATTTGGTCTCAAAAAGTAATAAGTCTGGACCTTTGATTCTCTGGTTGTGTAAGAATAGAACAACACATGTTTGGGTCAAACTCAACCTATGTAGCTTTTTTTCAAGGCAACATATACTAAATGGTCTATGATTTATGTCATAAAGGATCTTAACTTTAATTTGAATGACAATACCATATACTTGACACTTAAAACGTATTGTAATTTCTGGTTGGTTAAAAAGCAATAGTTATTTCAAATTTGGTTACTTGATCTATTGTGTGTTCCCTTTCATGTTACATGTGGAAGAAGTAAATTTAAATTGGTATGAGGTAGGAAGTCGTGTATTTGAAGTTTTCTTGACTAATTAAGTCAAAGATGAGTACAAAAAGTAAAAATAATTTGAACCGACTTTAGTCGTTTAGTGTAACGGGTAATTCCATATATAGAAAACGTTAAACTGAAATTGTGTAAATCTAGAGGTTTAACCTTCAAGTTGGATAACTATGCGTTTGAGTTTTTGTTTGTAGCTGAAGGGACAAATAATGATTTTTGGCTTGAGTAGACACAACTTCTATTATTTTATTCTACGGTTATTTGTCACTTGTAAATTTGTATGAAGGATAGTGTTTGTTGAGTTTTCTTATCTGGTTAAACAACATTGCTTTTCTTTTGCAGGATTTGGCAATAACACACAGACGTTATGGAATTCCAAAGGGAAAAAGAAATATGGTATCAGCTCAACTTGGCAATAACACACACAAATTGGTATTACAGTCGCATTGGTCGAGGAATCCCGTATCAATTGCTGAAGCCGAGGAACTGTGAAGGTGTGAAGATATTTTATGGAAGGAAGCTTAAATGGGAGTGAAGACAAATAAGGATGGTTATGTGTTGCAACTTGATGCTAACCAAGATGACGTTGGCAAGAAGAAAGGCATATGTAGAGACGACAACCTGTGATGTGTGTTACTTGGCAATTGAATAAGCAGAGCATTTGGTATCAAGCTATAAGTTTGCTAAGGATGTATGGTTTTGATGCAAAATTGGTGCAACAAGGCTGTAAGAAAAATGGATCAAAGTTATTCAAGAAAATGGGACAAAGTATCACTCTAACCGCAATATGGATTTTATGGAAAACAAGAAACGGTCGTATCTCCAACAGGTTTAAAATATCCGTTATCTTTTTATGTTTCAATGTGCAACTCTTCTATATACACGGTATGGGCTTGAGAGGGGTGCAGTATGATGTGGTACTAGAAAGAACGCTTTTAAGATATAACTAGAATTTGGGTTAAAGAGTCTACGGTTGGTTTTTTGGTTGGTTACTTAATTAAGTTGGTTTGTCTTATTTGGAGGTGGTATTTTAGGTTAAGATATGTCTTTCTCTATGTACCTATTTAAATTGATCTAGGTTCTTATGTTTGGGTCTATCATGGGGTCTTGCTAAATCAGTGTAAAAACAACAGTATGGTTTAGAAAATTGATCCACAAGGTTGATCCTTCACCGATGAAGCTAGGGCTGAGATAAACCTGAAAGATAAGGTGTAGGGTAGGGAGTGTGCTACAATTGTAGACGCTTAACAAAAATGGGTGATGTTGTATACTAAAGTTGTAGCTTCTCGTGATAGCAAAAAGTGTCCTCCATAAGGTGATCAAGACCTCTTTATATAGAAGTTACATATGCTAACATCACCAAACCCTAATATGGTAGGCCGATGCCCGGTTATGTTCTCCATACCATAATGCAAGTTAGTAATCATAATTAGGAAATAAATACTTAAATATGGAAATAGAATTAATACCGCCTTAATTGCCGAATGTTTAATTGCCGAATGTATTCTTGGAAGGGACACGTGTCATCTGTTGATTGGCCAATCATGTGAGGATTTAGTACCCAATCCCACGCTTTGGATTTTGGAACCCAAACGCTTCGAAGCGCCTCGTGCTTTTTTAAACCAAGGCTGCCACATCAGCATTGGTGTACACGTTAGCATGTCGTGTCAGCTGCCACATCAGCTTACACTAACCCAGTTAGTTCATATTTAACGGAGGTTCATTTTTGACACCTACATGTCCAGTTGAGGATTATCCTGGTCCAACATTAAAGTTCGGATTATTATTGGCCAATTGGCCAAACATTGGATTATTTAAATCCAATATCCCTTTCTTTTAAAATCTGGATATCACATTAAAAAATGGTTAGGTCTACAAACGAACCGGGCGAACACGGACAAGGCCTTGTTCGTGTTCGTTTGTTAACGAAATTATTTGTTCACAAACAGTTCATGAAGACTTACCGAACGATATTTTATATTCGTGTTCGTTTGTTATTTTTGTTCATGAACGCACACGAACGCAATCGGACATTAATGAATACAAACAAGTGTTCATGAACACAAAGAAGCATTCATGAACGGAAACAAACACAGAGGGACATATATTAAATTTTGAATCGAATTCACATATATCTCACCATTAACTAGACCCCCCCCCCCCCAAAAAAAAAAAAAAAATCTATACTATACTACATTATAAAGGGGAAGCCATAGGTAAAAAGGTCCAAAATGTCAAAGTTAAGATGGCAACTTAAAAGTCACAAGTGTAATTCTCTAAACTTTACCACTTTTCTTCCTTTTATGCCCCTTGTGTACAACCTTTTATGGCAATAGTAAAAAATACTAATCCAATGCATCCCAACTTGTGTTTTTGAAAACGTCTCCTTCCTTTAAGTTACTACTGAATGCTGTAACCGTCATACATGAGAAAGATTTCATTTCTTAAAACTTATTATGATCATTTAATGACAACTTCAATATTGTCATGTAATTATAATCAATTAACTTAATATTTATGTAACTTAATATTCAGCCATGGAGTCTCGAGAAACACCTTATAAATTCTGACATTTATTTTGTGTTGTGGAGTATGATGGTATCAGCAGTTAAACAAATCAGACGAGTATTGTCATTGCTATTCCCTCGTATCATCATAAATCTCTTATTGCCACTAAATTACTTGACAACATCACTCTTGCCTCCCAAATATCTCAATCAAGCAAACCCATCGAAAGATTAATTAAACTCCCTTAATTCTGATTTTTATCTCCATTAGAAAAGCGGGTCATTTTTGTCGCAGACACACAACTGTCTACAATCATTGTGACCGATAACACCGTCACCGTTGCCACACGCCTAGAACGTTCCATTGCAATGCGTACATCATATCTTTGTTTTGGTTGTAATCTCTGTCCAATGTAACAATCGGACTTTTACTTTCATGTTTTTATTGTAAATTTAATTTATGGATCTTAACATTCGCTTTTAGAAAAGTTTAATATTTGGAAAATTGCTTTTATGACAACTGATGTTGGTGAGAGCTGCTTTAACACTATATTCCAGAGTTTCATTAAAGGATGGAAGAGAAAGGATTGAGAAGGAAGTGGAGAAAAAATGTGTTCCAGAGTTTTTTGTAGGAGGGAAAGGGAGGGAATAGGAGGGATAATAAAGAGATTTTTAGAATGATTTTTAATCTTTCCAATTTGGAAGGAACCGGAGGGAAAGGAAGAGGAGGGAGATCATTTCTCTTCCATCCTTTAATGAAACTCTGGAACAGAGTGTAACAGATTATATTGAATAACTAATAGATGGAATTAACTTATTTGGTCATTACATTGTTATTTATTTTATTCTTTTTTTATATTTACATGACGAATAAAACTAGTCGTCAAGAGTTGCATATTATTATTTTAGATTAGGTACTTTCACAAATTAGAAGTTCTCATATTATATATATACAATTAGCAACTTAAGTCTCCTTCAACCATCACACTCTTTCATAATCTATTTTTTAGTCTTCTTCAACCATCACACCCTTTCATAATCCAACACCCAACTTTTCACTCCGACCTTCTATTATTTTTTTAATACACCTTATTAATCAAATTCAAATTATATATGTATCTACACAAAAAAACAACACAACCTTCTGCCTTTTACGAAATATTTCTTTTTAATGAATCTTTTTTTTACAAAATCCTCTTTTATTCCAAAAAAAAAAAAAAAAAAAAAAAACGTTTTGTTCTTCATGCATCAAAATCTCTTTCTTTACATTCTTACCCTTCCCTACTTCCCTTTCTGAGGCCTTCAATCTATCTTCATCCAAAACCATCTGTTATTCAAGTTCGTCATTAAAGATACGTATGTCTCTTTTGACTTCGTTCATTCGAATCATCCAATATACAAATTCACGGTTCAATCGCTTAACTTGAATAACAACCACTCCACTAGAATAACAGTTAGAGTAATTACCTACATCTAATACTCTTCCTGTACATATGTTTCTGATTATGTTATCTCTCTTACACAATGTTTAATTGATTCATGCATTCCATGTTTATCATTTTCCCTTTATAGACTCACAGTTTTGGTAAATTGGTTCAATCTCTCAACTAATTTAATCACATTTATATTTAGGGTAATTTTTTTACATATGATTCTCATATGTCCATTAATGCGTGTTTATGTATGAAACCAAATTCTGTTTTTTTTTAATTTATTTGAAAGGAGAATTTCATTAAAAAAACAACTCGAAGAGTCCTCAAAGCAAGGACCTACGAGCGAGAAACGCTAACAAACGTCAGTCCAAAGGACAGTTACACCATTTCTTCCAATCGACAGTTTTAAATCTAGACCTATTACGAAACCAAAAAAACGACGTAGCTTTAACATTTTCCATAATCTCCATAGGTCTCCGGGTTTTGTTATTGAAGATCCGGTTGTTTCGCTCGTTCCATAACACCCACATTGTAGTGTAAACAACGCCGAGAAGGATGAACCTTTTGTCTTTGTGCCGAGTGTGATTCTCCACAGCATTAATAAGATTCGCGACTTCAAACACAAAACCGTGCTCCATTCTGCACCATACTTCTATGTGATACCACCCCTCTTGAGCAAAAAAAAAAAAACAGGCCGTAAACAGATGAAGGGCAGTCTTCTAACATTCCTGACAGAACACACAATCCGAGCGTTGAATTGGCACTCCTCTTTTGCTTAGTTCCACCACTGTAGGAAGGCGATCCCTCAAGAGTCTCCAAACCATGATTTTGCATTTGAGTGGAACCCAATTCTTCCAATTAACCATTGAAACCTCTCGATCACCTTCACGGTTTGAGATTAGACCTCTAGCCGATGCAACAGAAAATATGCCGTCTTTTTTAGCTTTCCAAGACCAAGTATCTCTTCCACCTTTCCAATTGAAACCATGAATATCATTTAGAAGAAGGAATAGTTCAGTTAACTCCTCAAAGGAAGAGGGAGCAGCCCTCCAGTCCCACTACATCGTCTTGGTATTATTTATCCAACGAATACGTTGCGCAACCAACGACCACTTTTTCCTATCCGGCCGAAATAAGTGCGGGTATACAGTTCTCAGAGGCACGTCCCCTAGCCAAGAGTCGGTCCAAAAATGAATTAAATTCCCATCGCCAACATCTCCAACAAAAAAGGAATTATAAGGCGACTCGTTTGGAGCTTTCTTTTCTCCGATTTAACGATGTTTTTCCAACAACCGTTTAAAGAAACAATGCAAGGAAGCATCGCCCACGGCCTACTCGATCCATGACATCCCCGGATTATTGTCTTCCGCATTGTGTCGTCTTCTTTTTTAAATCGCCAAGTCCACTTAAGAAGTAATGCTTCATTCACATCTTGTAATCGAAATACTCCCAAACCCCCCTTATTTTTCGGTTTAGTGACAACTTCCCAAGCGACCCAAGGAATCTTTCTTTCTTCGCTAGCACCCGACCATAAGAAGCGTCTCATAATGCTTTCGATCGACTCAATAACCGCTAATGGAGCTTTGTATAGGGACAAATAATATATCGGTAGGCTTTGGAGCACCGATTTAATAAGAATTAAATGCCCACCTATTGATAACATTTTCGCTTTCCACGAGAAAGGCGATTACGAACAACTTCGACAACCGGTTCCCAATTGCAAATACGTGTCATTTTCGCCCCCACTTAAATTCCAAGATATGTGAATGGTATAGCACCTCTCTTACAACCCAATAACTCCATCATATTTTCCACCTCACAATCATCCACCCCCACGCCAAAAATATTGGACTTATGTACATTAATACGAAGTCCCGAGCATAAGTAGAAAATCCGGAGCACTCTAGCTATGCTTTGAATATTGTCACGAGACCATTCACCAATGATGAGGGCGTCATCCACATAAAAAAGATGGCTATTATCCCCTTCGTTATCCGAAAAGCACACCCCCTTAAAAACACCAATTTCTTGAGCTTTTTTCAACAACCATGACAAAGCTTCCATCACCACCAAAAACAAGAACGGAGATAAAGGGTCGCCTTGACGAAGACCCTTTCCAAACCTAAAATCAAATGTGGGGGACCCGTTTACTAGAACCGTGACTCTAGAGGATGAACAAATACCTTTAACCCATCTACACCACTCCGGACGGAAACCCATTTGAGCCAAAATAGATATCAAAAAGTTCCAATTGACGTTGTCATAGGCCTTTTCGAAATCAATTTTAAGTAAAAAGGCTTTTTTACGTCTTTTCTTAATACATTCCAAAACTTCATTCACCATAAGAGGCCCGTCAAGAATAGGCCTATTTGCCAAAAAAGCCGATTGATTCTCTGAAATAACCTGTCCCAACACCTTTTTGATCCGGTTCGCAAGGATTTTAGAAATTACCTTGCTTACCATCCCAACTAAAGTTATAGGTCTGTAGTTGCGTAAACCCAACGGAGATTTCACTTTCGGAATCAAAGTGATGAAAGAGGAGCCGCAAGCAGTAGTGATCGCTGCCGTATCATGAAAATCAGCCATGATTTTGAAAAAATCTTCCTCGAATAGATGCCAAAAACGTTTGACAAATCTAAAATTATACCCGTCTGGCCTTGGCGCCTTATTAGACCCGCACTCAAACACTGCCTCTTTGATCTCCTGTCTAGAAAACAAATCAATTAAAGCCATACTATTGTGATCCGAAAGCTGTTTCAAACCTGAGCACGTCAACATAGGACGGTTAGGAACATCTTCTTTGAAGTGATTTCGGAAATGCTTTAAAACCTCCTTTTTTACTAGCGTCGGTTTAGACACCCACTCGCCATTAATCATAAGACCAGGGATGTAGTTTTGCGCCTTCCTACCATTAACCATATTATGAAAAAACCTTGAATTTTCGTCGCCCAGAGCCGCCCACTTAACGCGAGACTTTTGTCTAAGGTCCCGCGTCTTATGGTGCTCAATGTCGTCCAACGCCCTCTTACATTCGGTCCAAACCCACAAGTTTGCTTCATCTAATTCATTGCTTTCCATTTGAACCTCAAGCTCCTCTCTCTATCCTTAATCGAGCCTCGTCTTCCATTTCCATACTACTATACGAACAGTACCATTCCTATAAAGCAGCCCGAAGAGATTTGAGTTTAGCAAGGAGATTATTACCCAGGTCTCCTTCATCGGACCACCCCTCCCATACCAAAGTGATAACCTCTACGCAACCATGGCGGTCTAACCACGAGTCAAACATCCTGAAAGGTTTTGGCCCGAAATTAGTGTCAACAACCGATAGCACCAAAGGGGAGTGATCCGAAAGATCTCTTTTTAAAGCCCGAACACATCCGTTTGGCCATCGATTAAAAAAATTATCACAAACCAACACTCTATCAATTCTACTCCAAGAACAAGAACCTCTTTTATTGGACATAAACGTATATTTCATTCCTTTTAAATGATATTCTCTCAAGCCCGCATCATCAATAAAATCATTGAAGTCTCTAGAACAAACCACATCGAACTTGGAGTTTTTTCTTTCATCTCGGTCCCTAACCGCGTTAAAATCACCAAGAACAATCCACCACCCATCAAAAGATTGAATAATATTGCTGATTTTTTCCACATGCTTCTTTTTGCCGTATTTGATTGAGGGGCGTAAACATTTACGACATTTATTTTGATAGACTCGCCCACCACCCTTCCCGCAACATGTAAAAAATTACTATCTTTGGTGACCATTTCCTTCACAAAGACTTTAGGATCCCACATACTAACCAAGCCCCCCGAACTACCATTGGAGCTTACAAAATCATACTCAAACCCCGTACCACCCCAAAAACTAGATAACAAAGTCGAATTTATGTTCCCGGTCATCGTTTCTTGCATTCCGAGAAAAGCGATACCAAAATCATTTTTTAATTTTCTAATCCATCCCGTCTTACCACCAACCCCAATGCCTCGGATATTAATTGAGAGGCAATTCATTTAATACCTCCTTGTACGCCTTCAAGTGTAATCGACTGAACAATCAAATCTGTGGCATTACGTAACTCGGCACCAAGCTGTTCCCCCAATTTCATGGTGATCGCCACCTCCTCATCTTGTGTCAACGAAGTGTTTGGGTTTGAATTGAGGTCCAAGTCTCGAGTATCAATTTCAGGCCCAACGTCTTCTAAATTAATACCCTGGGTCGGCCCACTCTCTTCATTTAAGCCCAGAATCTCATTAAGACCAAACACATCAACATCTCCCTTGGGCTTTTTACCTACCTTAGGGGCTGTTTGGTTGATTAAGTGCTGAATCATTAAGAGCTCTGAATGGTTAAGAGGTCTGAATGGTTAAGTGCTGAATCATTAAGTTGGACCTCTTAATGGTTAGTTTTCTTGTCCCACATTGGTATGAGAGTTTCATTAAGGTTCTGCCTAGTTCAGTGCTTAATGATTCAGTGCTTAATGGTTCAGCAACATCTCAAGTCTTAATGATTCAGCCTTAACCATTCCATTCAGAGGCTGAAACAAACGCACTGAATGCTGAATCATTCAGCACTGAATGGTTAAGAGCCTCATTAAGAGGCTACCAAACAGCCCCTTAGTCTTCTCTAGGCTACTAGAGTAAGCTGGGTTGGGCTTGTTAACTGAACCCAATAGGGATTTTTTTTCTTTCTTTTGAGTACCACGTTTCCATTCCTGACATCCTCAACATTTGAATTTTCAAATTCCTTTTCAAAGTCAAAGGTCCCACTAGGCATAAATGTCTCATTAACTTCCAATAAATCCACATTATTCTCCATAATTATTGGGGAGTTAATGCCCTCATTATTGGCAATGGGTGTTACCAAAAATGTTTCATCTCTGCTCGCCGGATTTTCATCACCTGAACCCGGCTCCTTCTCCAGCGAGACCTTTTCAGCTTCCGTCTTATCAGCTCCTTCGTCTTCTTCTTCCGACATGTTGACCTCTGTTGCTGGTTGTATCTTATAGAACTCTGGCACCCATTCCCCGGAGTCTTCGGAAACCCAAACTGAAAACTTTCTTTGTCTCCAAACAATTTTTACTTCTTCGCAAATCTTCTTGCCATCCCCAACAAGAACTCCTACATGCTCGTACGAAAGAACTTCATCCATATCAGACCTGGGTACCCTATGAACGATCTTGCCAATCACGCTACCGACAACATCGATCACCTCATTATTGATCAAGTGCAACGGTATGCCTACCAATTTCAACCAAGCCAGCCTCTCGTATGCGAATGCCTGGCCTTCCCAAACATCCAGCGTATTGAATCTCCCAAGCACCTCTCTAGCGGCTTCAATGAACTTTGGAACCATCTCCGGATCTTCAAATGAAATTAAAACTGATAAATCACCGAGATATTGTACCTTACCGCTTCCTTGACTTAAATCGTCCACAATAACGTAAATGTTCTTCAACGCATCCAAATCAATCATTCTAGCCACAACTGCCTTCCCATGCAGCCCAGCAAACGCGTTTACATGATCGTTGATAATCACCGATTTTACTTCATTTTTACCAGTAAGCATGTCCGAAAAGGATCGCGTACCGTTATAGTATGATGTCTTATGGGGATGTGCCGTCTTTTCTGGCATCTGATAGTCATTCCTCTTAGACCCCGCCGGATCCGGACGTATTTCACCTTCTTCAAAAGTGAACCAAGCAACGTTTGCCCTTAAAACACAATCGCCGATTCTAGTGTTGCCAATTTGCTTGATCAATTCCTTACAATCTTTAACATCGAGAAACGAAACAAAACCGAATCGATTACCCATCTTGTCCCTCTTACGAGCAATATACAAATCGTAAATGTCCCCATAGTCCCTAATAAATTCCGATAAATCTTTGCCGCTGCATTTCTTTGGAAGATTGGTGATGAAGATCTTGGTAATTCTTGAAAGGATGTTGGCCGGAATATGCGTCTTCCGGCCTGCCATGAACACTCTGAGTTGAAGTTCCAAAACCTTTACATTCGGACATTCGGTGGTGAGTGAAAGTGAAGAATGTCTGTTTTTTTAATTAGATCATCCAACTTATTAATACCACTTCTTTTCCCAGATTGTGCTAATGCTTCGTTCTTTCTCTTTGCTGACTATTACTTTCTTCGTTAGAGTATGATAAATGGGTTTTTTTTACACTTTGTACGTATTTATTACACTTTGTATGTACACTAACGCATATGTTTATGTTTATACATTTAGCAAACACTAAAACCTTTGTTATGATTTATGTTGTTCTCTTGACAATAATCAAATTTTTTTATCCTTTTTTGTTGCTTGCTTTTCTTGTAATTTATTGTTTCCTTTGTGGTGTTGATTCAGTGTTTTTTTCCATGTTTTCTTAATTTTTTATGTTATGATCAATAAGATAGAATGGACATATGGCCATCTTAAAGAAACTCTATATTCTCTTTATTACTTAATACATATTGCTCAATAATGATATGTAATAATCTTTCGGTTAAGAAACTAACAATGAAAGTTTTTCACATTGAATGGTTAACCTGTTGACTTATTTACAATATTTATTTTGCGATTTGGCTTTACTATAAACATATATACTTCCTAAGATGGCCATATACTAAAACACATTATATGAATGTTGTACACCATACACCGGTTTATAACTTGGTATGAGAACACCTTTAATTTGTTTAAGTGCATCACGAAAGATCCCTCTCCACTACTTCAACTTTGTCAACAATAATTGTTTTCGTGTGGTGATTGGTGTTGAGGGTAAAGCAAAAATAGAGAAAATGTTTTGTATAAACAACAAAGTTTCGTATCATATATAGTATTGTTGTATTAATATAAAAAATTATAATCAGCATCCCGCAGCAATGCACGGGGTTGCGCCAACTCGTTATAATACTAAATATAATATTGAGATACAAAGAATTTTACCGATTTTAAAATTTATAAATGAATAATCAAATATTCACAACAGATAATTTAATAATGTAAAAGTTTAACTAATCGTATAGAAACAAAAAACAAACGATTCAGATAACCAAACGGAATTTAGAATTTAATATAATCTGGATCTAACATTGTTGTAAATTTTACAAGGTTCAGAATGCATAAAGTTTTTCGTATCAAAGTGTATTAAGATTGATAGTTTTCCTATACGTTTATAATTTTTTTCTATAAAAGAACCACCAAACTTTCATTATGTCCTCAAATATATGTTGCACTGTCGCAACGCGTGAGGACCCCACTATACTACATTATAAAGGAGGAGGCATGGGTAAATATGTCCGATACTACCCCTATTTGCAAAAGCAACTTGTACATTTCTTGTGATATTGAATGAAATGATTGAATGTGAATGTAGAAAAGCTCTAAAAGTTGGATCTAAAAAAATATAGTTTATTTTCAAAGTTTAAATAATGAAGAGAAATGGATTAATTTCAAATACATCGTTTTGCATTCAAAGACAATTTCATATACACCGTCTTGCATTCAAAGACAATGGAAGGAAGACAATATATTTTTACACTTTTCCTACAACTTGATGGGCTAACATGGCTACGTGTGTGCATTGTTCAAAAAAAAATAAAAAATTATCCTAATCGTCCCGCAGCAACGCGCGAGTTTCCCACTAATATATCGTAATTATACAAAGATACTTTATAATTAATATAATATTGGTAAACATAATAAAATAGTGTCTTAAAAAACTAATTATTTACTTAATTATTATACTAAAAGTATGTTTTATTAATCTCATATAAATTATTTAATTGGATAAAATAAATAAAAATTAAAGAGTATAAAAAAGTAATAAAAATTAAAACCCCTTTTAAACTATCGAACACAAACGAACACGTTACCTAACGTTCATGAACATAAACGAACGAACACGAACAAAAAATTTGGTTCCTGATCGTTCATTTATTAAACGAACAAACACAAATGAACTTCCCGCCACAAACTTTATGCCGAACAGTTTTATAAACCGTTTGCTGAAAGTTCACTTCGTTTGCAGCTCTAGAAATGATTATTTTTTGGGCCGGTACATACTAATTCAAGAGTGGGCCAGACCTTAAAAGTTGATCACATGGGTTGCTGAAAATAAATACTTTATTGAAAACAAAAAATTAAAAAGTGAAAGAAATTATACTAATTTTTTTTTTAACGGCAAATTTTATTTCCTTGTGAGACTTGAACCCAAGACCTCCTCCTTAGATGTTCCTAGAAGCTTTGCTTCTATCATTGGGCCACCAACCGTAATTGAAGTTGCTTTTAAATATCAGATATCCAAACGTGCTGAAAAGCAAAGAAAAAGCCACAACGAAAATCGAGCTTAGGCCCCATGAGTGGAAGGAAAGGAAGCATACCACTATGCCACCAGTTGAAATTGTTTTTAAATAAACAAAAAAAAAAAAAAAATTATTAGTATACAAAACACGTTGGAAAAAAAATAAAAATAAAATAATAAGTTATGTAAGTCACATCATCTATTGGATTGACTTATTTTAACATGTTAACTAGGGCTGTTCACGAGCCGATCCGAGCGAAGCTTTGCTCGTGCTTTACTCATTTACAAATCGAACCGAGCGGAGCGGCTCATTTACAATCGAGCCGAAAATCGAACGAACAATCTTCGAGCGCAAATTTTCCGAGCGAGCGTCGAGCGAGAATCGAGCGGAGAATAAAATGGACGATCATAAAATTTGGATGTTTCCTTCGATGTTTTCATTGTCGGGTGACAACTAAGGTCGAAATGTCCAATGATAACACTAATATTAAGATCCTAGTGTCCAAAGGATGAGGCTTAGATTGAGGCTGGTGAGGTGATGAGCATACGTCAGAGAACAGTCGTTGCATTGTGACGTAGGTGTGATATCAAGCGACAATTAGCGATGGACAACTAATAACATAAAGAAGTCAAGACTGTCACCTCATGACTTATTGTTTTACTATTAAAACTAGTGTTAATTTTTTTATTGAATTAAGTGGGCTTGTTATATTTTGTTTGCATATACTGAGTAAAATCCAATAGAATCTTATATATAAATCCATAAATTTATCTATAAATTGTGTATATTTATTATTAAATAAATAAAAATTTATTCGAGCCGAACCGAGCCGAGCGTACCTTTGCTCGTGCTTGGCTCATTTACAAACCGAACCGAGCCGATCGGCTCATATACAACCGAGCGGAAGATCAAGCGTGCATTTTCGAGCATTTTCCGAACGAGCGACGAGCGATCCACGAGCGACGAACGATTTGAACAGCCCTAATGTTAACCCTATAAAGTGTGTTTCTATTAATATATACTATAATACTTGAAAAAAATAATATAATGACTATTTTAATATTATTTTTATTTGTTTTGTCTGTCACTTATTTGTTTTGAACTGTGAAGAGTCGTTAGAAAAGTAATTAAATATAGGGAAAATCACCAATTTGGTCAAGACTTGGTTAAACTTACCAAAATAGCCACCTCCCATCTTTTGGGAGAGTCGACTCACAGGTCCCGAGACGTCTTCGTGAGACTTCGGTGATGGACCACTAGCTGAGCGACACCTCACCCGTCTCCTCAACCGTCTTTGGAGAGACGGTTCCCGAAGCCCAGGACGTTTTTGTGAGACATTGCCTACCCACTTCCCAACTCTCCTAAGAGATGGGAGGTGGTTATTTTGGAGAAAAAAGTCGCCGGAGAAAGTTTGCGGAAGCTTGTCTGCGGAAAGAGTTGCGGAAGAAAGTTTCCGGAAGGAAGGTTGTTGTGTGTGTGTGAGAGAGAGAGGGGGGAAAGAGTTGAGAAGTGTGTAGGCGAGGTCTCACAAAGACGTCTTGGGATTCGGAAACCGTCTCTCCAAAGACGGGTGAGGAGATGGGTAAGGTGTCGCTCAGCTAGTGGTCCATCACCGAAGTCTCACGAAGACGTCTCGGAACCTGTAAGCCGACTCTCCTAAGAGATGGGAGGTGGCTATTTTAGTAAGTTTGACCAAGTCTTGGCCAAATTGGTGATTTTCCCTTAAATATATAGTTATGGATTATTTATGTAATGTTGTATCTTTATTATCTTTACACACATAAAATAACCAAAGATAACGTGTGTTGCAAAATTAATATCTATATTATCTTATTAAGGAGGAGTGATAGCTAACATAGTCATTTTCATTTCCGTACAACTTAAGAAGCAACATGTACAACATATTTTAACAAGAAATTTAAGGGTATTATAGGTATACTTGTGAACATTAAGACACTTAGGAGGATATGTTTGTAATTTTACCATCATTATCTTACTCATATCTTAAGATTCTACTCCAATCTTGCCCTCATGACCATACCAATAAATTATCCATTGAATTATCTTTAAGAATTGTTTTAATTGTGTTTATTGGAAGGTGAGACCTTTAAGTGCCTATGATGAAGTATATATGTCATCTTCTTAATATTGTAGTTCATTATCTTTAATGGTTAGGAAGAAGAGCTCCGAATGAAAAAAGTTGCACTATATATCTCAAAGGTGAAGAAATTTTGGACGAAAATTGAGAAGCTGGTAAGTCATATATGTAATTTAGTATATGAGGGGTTTGTTTTACATTATAATTTTGATACATCTATATTATCTTATTAAGGAGGAGTGATGGCTAACATAGTCATTTTCATTTCCGTACAACTTAAGAAGCAACATGTACAACATATTTTAGCAAGAAATTTAAGGGTATTATAGGTATACTTGTGAACATTAAGACACTTAGGAGGATATGTTTGTAATTTTACCATCATTATCTTACTCACATCTTAAGATTCTATTCCAATCTTGCCCTCATGACCATAACAATAAATTATCCATTGAATTATGATCGGTGCATTTTAGGTTCACTTTATTTTATATTATTTATAACAAAAATGCATCGATACTAGTTCTAGATATATTGCTTTGAAGTGTTTTTATAGTTTGTAGGTTATAAATGTAGTTGTTGTAAATTTAATTATCTAATTAAGTTTAAATGTCCGTTTGAATTGTTCAGCAAAACTTTACATATTATGTATTGCATCAACTATCATATAGGCCATCAAGTTACTAATGCAAGTGGGCTACAAATCAAAAGCATACATATGTTTGGTGGATCGTTACTTGGACCGAATGAAAAAGAAAGAATATCAAGTGGCAATTAATATTTAAAGGGTGGAATATTATTTAGAGGGATATGAAGTTAGCTATGGAATTCAACTTATTCTAATTGGGTTAGAGATTTCCATGAGGTCCAAAGGAAAACGCCAAGTAAGATAATGAAAGATAATATGGGCTGATTAGATTCAACGCACATAATAGGCCCAATACTGATTAAAGAGTCGGTTGAAAAATAATAAAAAGGAGATATTATTTTGACGGCAGGGAGAGACGCAAGCAAGGACAAAGGCAGGGGCCTTTTGGCTGCCTAGGAAATCACGCACAACAGCAGGAGACGAAGACAGAGAAATAAAGAAGATGAAGGATTCTACTATAACCATGAGCGGTTAAGTTATTCGTGATTTCCCCCGGGTGAATCTTTGTATTGATTTTATATTCTGAACTCGTTTTGATTATGTATGAACTAGTATATTTACTACTTGTGTTTGATTGAATAAACCTTGCTTATATTTGAACCAATTTATCTATTAACTGTGATTTCTGGCATCATAGGGAGGTTGGTTGATATTTGTATAGGGATAGCTAGGCGTACGGTTTACGTTGAAAACATGTCCCTAGTTATTATTTCAATCTGAATAGTTATTGTGACAGGATAGCTAGTTATTGTGACAGGATAACCAAGGCCATGTCTATGTGGTGTTCTTGTAGTTAAATCGAATAGGTTGCAAGATTATACAAATAGGATCCCGGGTGGAAGTCACATTTATCTTTATTATTTATTTAGATTATTTTGTTATCATTTTAGCATTTTTATAAAACAAACAAAAAGATAAAACTAGCAAACTTCATAATTGTATTTAGTATATTTATTTTGGTAACTAGCTTAGACAAATAAACAACCATTGTGACGCTAACCACATGCTCCTCGTGGATTCGATATTCCCTACTTACCCTGGCTACCTAGGTTATTTAGGTTTTGTATGACCCTTGACGACAGACGGTCATCAAATGGCGCCGTTGCCGGGGAGCTAGTGCGCTTAGTATTACATTGCTTGTTTGTTTGTATTTTTTTAGTGTTTTGAAAAAAAAAAAAAAAAAAATAGAAAATCTAAAAAAACAAAAAAAAATTTTATATAAAAGTGTTATTTAATTTTATTAGATTTCACTTTGGGTGTTCTAGTTGTGCAGGTTTTTCTTTTACAGGTATAGAATACCATGAATTGGGTTGATGAAGACAATGAACCATGCTATAGTTGTGGAAGTTTCGCTCACTGGACTGAAGATTGTAAAGATTGTCCAAAGCCCTTACCACGAGTAGATCCTTATTGTTTTTGTTGCGGACAAATACATAGGGATAAAGACTGCACAATATTTTGGAGTGATCCAGAATATTGGGATGAAATGTGGAAATCTGGGTACCGGGCAACTCCATGTCAAGAAGATTATCATAGTTACTCAAACTATGAACCTGAAGAGGCACCTTTCTCAGGTAACCAGGAGAATTATTACTATTATGAAAACTCACAATCATGTTTTTCTTCAGGTTACTACCAAGATCAATATCTAATTCCTCCCGATGAAGACGAATGTGCAGAGATGACATATCAAACCGAGGAGGAAAATAACATTGCTCGAGCAGAAACGATGTTATCCAAGATAGAGGAATTTTTATCAACACCCAACCTCTCAATTCAACAACGAATTGAGTACTTAACTTTGAAATGCGAGGTGTTATCGGCAAGGATAGATATAGCAGAGTCTGTGTCTCCCTTACCTGATGATATCAGAAACTTTTCTCAAGTTAAGGACGAGGTTGTGGAGACTAATACCACACCAAATCCTTCACTTGTTGAAGAGTTACAGGTAGAAAAAGTTGTTGCTATTGATGCAGGTGTCACAAGTCTTTCTCAAGATTCTCACAGCTCTCATCCCGCACTGATTACCTTCATTAAAAAGGTTCGGGATGAAGATCCAAAGATAAATATTAGGAATGTGAGATTACAAGACATCGGACAAAGGCTAGTGAAATGGTTCTTCCACAGCAACAAAAACCGCCCAATTCGCATGCCAATCTTTAAACAACTGTTTATTTGGCATGTAAACTACCGAGCATACATTGGAAACTTGGTAAGCAAGTGCGCGCTTAGACCACCTTGATAGTCGGGTATGATTCTTGTACATTTTGTATATTTATATATTTTGTTTTATTTTTTTTTCTTTTATTTTTAGTTTGTATTTTGAGTCTCTATTGATTTCTGGGAATGCTTGGAGTTTAACTTGCAATCAGATAACTTCGCCTGTACTCAATCTCCATTCAGGCAGGGTAAATCTGTACACAATCGGTGTATCAGGCATCCCAGAATTTTATGTTTTTATTTTTCTTTTGAGTCTTAGTTTCAGGTTTGTTTATCGGCCGCGAATGAAATGCTATACGGCTGGATTGGAAGGAATTGAATGGACTCATACGCGTATTGCTTATCCAGGGGAGTCTGTTCCTTTTATGTTGTATTTTATTTTTATTTCTACTTTATTTTATTCCCTATCTTACATTGAGGACAATGTGTCGTTCAAGTGTGGGGGTGGGGAAACTTCGTTTTTACTTATTTTTGAGTCTTAAAAAAAATTAAAAAAAAAAATCAAAAAAATTGAAAATTGAAAATGTCTTGAAACCTGTTCCTAAAAAACATTCTAATCAGACATAAAAGCAGCTCTTTCAGTACATACCAGTTGTTTCTTGATTGTTTTGGCAGTAGATCCTTAGTCATGGTCTAATTTGTGGAAAAGTAATATGAACCGTTTTCAGCAGGTATTTTTAAGAAAAATGTCTAGAATTGCCTGACTAAGTTTAACAAGCTATTGGTAATAAATACATGCACACATCGGTAACCCATTTCCACACTTTGGTGAGATCTTGAGTGTCACACCCCGACTTTTCCCTTGTCGGATGCGACGTTTGGTGCCTTTGCCAGCGCAGCGGAAAGATGCATCTAAGACTCTGGTTCCCTGAACGCCAATTCTAAACCTCTAGGATTCCCGATCCCAACTGTCACCTACTCCAACCGTGCCGTTACCAAAGTTTAAACCTGAAAGACATACTTAAAAAGTCAACATATAATGCTGGTGAGTTCACAAGTTTTATAAAAGAGTTGTAATAAGTTTGAAAAGATCATATCCGTTACTACTAGGTTATAAGAACGTTAGCTAGACGTTTAGTGTTTTTACTACTGCGGTTGGGAACCCATTACTATACGTTTATAAGTTGTTGAAGCTTGCCCAGCAGTTTTGGCTATAACCGATGCCTCGGCGAGCCAGTAATAAGAGACAATATGCACCCGCCCGGCCCAGCCGTCGAGTGGGGTTTGTGAGGCCCAATAGATCTATCCACATTTCCCCCGTTGTGCATCCCCGCACATTCATGGTTTCCCCCCTGGGACTTTCCATAAAAGCCGCATAGTATTTGTAAAGTAACCATAGTATAACATGACCTTTAGTAAGTAAGTATGTAAAATGTTTCTTCCCGAAAGTAAAACCAGTAAAAGTAGGGTCGTGACACTCACGCACCCATTTCATTTTTCAAAGGCTTGTTCGTTTGGAATTCCTCAGGTTTGCATAAAAGAAGCATGTCTTCCACCCCGGAAACATTTATAAAACAGTAAAAAGTGGGGTCATGAACTCACCTCAATTTCCATGCTAAGCTAGCAAATAAAGTCCAAGCCTCGACCGGCTTCCTCGTGCCCTATTACAACAAAGGACACCTTAAAGTCTAACACATATAAACTTAGCCTATAATCCGGCTAAAAGGTAGTTTATCCAACTATCTAACTCGTGTGTATAACTCGAGTACTAATATGCTTTAACTCGACGAACCGATCGTGACTTATCTTACTTATGCGTTAACACACGACATAGTACCCAAGTTGCGCGCTTGTCACTATTCGTGTGCACACCACGTTGGACTATATTATGAAACGTATAACTTATCCCGAGCCGTAGCTCGTCTTATAATTATATTTTAGGAAAATATTCTTTGATGAAAATATAAGTATAGTTATTTAAAATCGATTAATAACAATATCGCTTCTTTTCCAATCTTTAAAGGTTTCAAAATATTAACTTTTTGTATAATTCTTTTCTCCAATACGCTGAGCGTTTTGTAATTCAAAATCGTTAAA
The DNA here is from genome assembly GCA_030844895.1 of Ambrosia x helenae. Classification (NCBI taxonomy): domain Eukaryota; kingdom Viridiplantae; phylum Streptophyta; class Magnoliopsida; order Asterales; family Asteraceae; genus Ambrosia; species Ambrosia x helenae. Next base: position 13,252,813 of record CM061224.1, on the reverse strand, counting down.
ATAGAAATGTTTTAGTTACTAAAATCTTTAAAGGTTGACGCAATTGACGCTCAGTAAATAATATGCATTTGTTTGGAAATAGCGTTCGACGTTTTTCTTTAAATGTTGCAAGAAATCATTTATCAAAAACCTTTTCGCGATATTGTAGAAAACTACATTTGTCAAAATACTTGAAGATTGTTTATAATGAAATATACAAGAAACATCGCCTTCGTTTACGCTTATAAATTTTATAAAATTTCGGCAGAGTTTCCTCTGTTTTTGTACAAACCAGGCAACACAAGTCGCCTACAATTTTCCCAAAAATCAATATCAAACACAAATTCACATTTTGTTTATCCGCAATTCCAAATCAGACGAGACTTATACGTTTCGACGCTTTTACATAAACTACACTTATTTGAATAAAGACACGACAATGTATATGTATATTATAGTCCAACCAATTTAGTCCGGGGTCCAATAATACCAAGTCACACTTTATATACTTATCAATAATAATATTGTCGGTTCGTTCGCGAGACACTATTTATATATATTTATATTTTTATAAAAATACAATGCTTATAAAAATGCAATAATGAAATATGTACGAATTCAAGTATACCGAATCACACGCGAGTAACCCGAAGCCGCCTCGAACTGCGTGTAGACCGGAACCAAAGTTTGACCAGCTTTGACCGCGCGTTGACCGAGGCTTGACCATCCAGATCTGACCCGAACAAGACCCGTACCGAACCCGATCTCGTACCGAATCTGACCCGAACACCAAAACCACCAAACCTTGATCCGAACCACAACCTTAACCCGAACCCGATTCTGACCCGCGTTGAAACCATCTCGAAACAAGACCCGACCAGTCACGAAGACTCGAACCAGACCCGAGCCGAACCTGATCTGGGATCTAACCAACCCGGCCCAAGACCCGAGACCCGCGCCGCTGCCTCTGCCACCACCACCACCTCCGGACACCCACCACCATCTCCGGACAACCACCATCAACTGAACCAACCGAACACCACCATTCACCACCAGCCCGTCACCCCTTAAACTGAAACAACCCCCACCATCGGCCTTCACCTACCCACGCAACCACCATGACAACCTCCACTAAAAACCCCACAATCTGAACCCGACCCCATCACCACCGGACCACCACGAACCACCTTCTGCCTCTACCTCTGCCACGACCGAGCGGCCACCACAACCAACACAAAACCCACGTCTGAGCACCGCCTCCTCTGCCGCCATCGTCCTTCCTGACCACCATCATCTCAGCCCCGAACCAACCACAAACACAGCCCTTACGGGCCTGAAACCACGCGCCGCCACCACCATAAGGCGGGTGGTGGCCGGCCGCCGCCGCAGCAGAGAGAGGAGAGAGAGCACGAGGAGAGAGAGTAGAGAGAGAGAGGGTTTCGGGGGGGGGGGTGGCTGCAGAAATGGAAGGGAAGGAGGAGGATATGTGCTTTTATAGTTAGGGTTTTGGGGTAGGTGAGTTATACCGCGTGTCGAACCCGTTTTAAACATAAACGCCTCGGTTTCTATTCTAGGCCCGATAATAAATTATAAAAAGTAGTCGGTTTTGTTCGAAATACAAAACCGAGCATGAATATAAATATTTTGATGTCCGACGCGTGTTTTCAGAACACGCGTTTAAATCGCGTTAATTTAACCGGTCGCAATTTCGATCGTAAAAACAGTCAGTAAACTTCCGAAACTTAATAACTAGAAATATTTAAAATAAATATTTGATTTTTAATAATAAAAAAAATCACATCGGTATAGATCGGAAATTGCCGGTTGTCACATCCTCCACATGTTACAGAAATTTTGTCCTCAAAATTTGAGGTAGGATATCATCCAAGAATCAATGGTAGTACGACAAAAATAGTCAACGGACTTGCCGGTACAAATGGCACGAGATGAATTTCCATAATCAACTGAATGCAAAGTGTAAACAATAATTCTGTCAACAAATACTATTGGCGCACCTCAAACGAAGCAACTAGTGCACCAACTTTTCATTACACACCACAAGGTGTGTCTGCATTTAAGGCAATAACAAACACGTTGATGAAAGTGAGACATGCCAATAAAAATCATTCATTATTCCAAGTCGATTGAATATTCACCGCAAGGTGCTGTATCAAATTCCAACAATTCGATTCAACTGAAACGTCGACTTTAAAGAAACTCGTCGACGAAGTATCAAAGGATTCATTGCTCACAATGGCCTGACATAGCAAGACTAGAAGACAAACATTACGAGCAACGTAATGATAAAGCAAATCATTAATGAAACAATTGTTTGATGCGAAGCCCTACAATGGACCTTCACAGATTTAAAGAATCCAAACATACAATAGTTGACACATGTACAAAAATATGTGTCCAATTTGGTGAAAAGAATAAGGAATCAACAATAATTAAATTCCTTTATGATTGAATGTTGAAGGCCACGAATACAAAAGAAGAGAGATGTAAATCGTACTCAAAAGATATAACTAGGTTCTACAACATGAACCTTAGAAGTTCAAGAAACGAGATCATCAAGAACTTAAACTGGTTTAAGAAAAGCAAGGTCACAAATGACACGAACATGGGAGAATCGACAATCACGTGCGTGACAACAAAAGAATGAAACACCCTTATCCATTATTTATATATATAAATATATATACAACAACACATAGGATACCCTCATGATAGAATTTCTTAGAACTATCAGGTGCCTGTTAATCCGCAATAACGTGACGTCTGCGTTATCGAAAATTTACCTCACCAGATCATCCTATCAACCTCCATCATAAGCTATATCACGAGCACTCGTCACATTCATATAGTAACACGTATATATAACATAATATAATGTTTGTCGTGTGCGCCACTTTTCCCAGTGCTCTTCCCGTCTGCATTCCAGCTTCGCAGCATCATCGGCAAAACGAGGTGCCTCATCAAGACGCCTTCGGCCCAACCCGACCTTGATGACATAGCATACTCCGAACTAGGGATGTGAGACCGCAGATGCTGCAACAATCACTTTGCCAACTCGTCCAACTAACGCGACACGTGTGAGTGTTGTAGATACGTCCAAACTTGAGTCGACAACCATCGGCGATACGTTTTATTAACGAAACGTACTTATATATATACTTTACGTAAATGCACACGATATATAAGCAAGTAAGTTGTTTCACATACCATGAAACAATGACTCAGCTAACTCTATGTGAATAACCACTCTGAAGTCTAAAACGATGACTCGCCCGTCACCAGTGAGGTATGCCTAACCACCACGTGTTATTATCCTTCCTATATACCACTATAGAAAATACCGACTTCCTATTCACATAAGAAAATAAATGTTCCTTGCGCCGAAGGAATGTACGCTGAGCTAGTGTGATACACTAATAGTCATGTAACATACTTGGCAACGGTTGGAATTCCAGTTCCTAGGCGTTCACACTAAATATCATGTCTTAGAAATTTTTGGTCCCAACTTCAAAACAAACTCAGGTTAAAGCCTAGATATCTACCCAGACACCTAGTTCGCTAAAACCTATGGCTCTGATACCAAACTGTCACACCCCGACTTTTCCCTTGTCGGATGCGACGTTTGGTGCCTTTGCCAGCGCAGCGGAAAGATGCATCTAAGACTCTGGTTCCCTGAACGCCAATTCTAAACCTCTAGGATTCCCGATCCCAACTGTCACCTACTCCAACCGTGCCGTTACCAAAGTTTAAACCTGAAAGACATACTTAAAAAGTCAACATATAATGCTGGTGAGTTCACAAGTTTTATAAAAGAGTTGTAATAAGTTTGAAAAGATCATATCCGTTACTACTAGGTTATAAGAACGTTAGCTAGACGTTTAGTGTTTTTACTACTGCGGTTGGGAACCCATTACTATACGTTTATAAGTTGTTGAAGCTTGCCCAGCAGTTTTGGCTATAACCGATGCCTCGGCGAGCCAGTAATAAGAGACAATATGCACCCGCCCGGCCCAGCCGTCGAGTGGGGTTTGTGAGGCCCAATAGATCTATCCACATTTCCCCCGTTGTGCATCCCCGCACATTCATGGTTTCCCCCCTGGGACTTTCCATAAAAGCCGCATAGTATTTGTAAAGTAACCATAGTATAACATGACCTTTAGTAAGTAAGTATGTAAAATGTTTCTTCCCGAAAGTAAAACCAGTAAAAGTAGGGTCGTGACACTCACGCACCCATTTCATTTTTCAAAGGCTTGTTCGTTTGGAATTCCTCAGGTTTGCATAAAAGAAGCATGTCTTCCACCCCAGAAACATTTATAAAACAGTAAAAAGTGGGGTCATGAACTCACCTCAATTTCCATGCTAAGCTAGCAAATAAAGTCCAAGCCTCGACCGGCTTCCTCGTGCCCTATTACAACAAAGGACACCTTAAAGTCTAACACATATAAACCTAGCCTATAATCCGGCTAAAAGGTAGTTTATCCAACTATCTAACTCGTGTGTATAACTCGAGTACTAATATGCTTTAACTCGACGAACCGATCGTGACTTATCTTACTTATGCGTTAACACACGACATAGTACCCAAGTTGCGCGCTTGTCACTATTCGTGTGCACACCACGTTGGACTATATTATGAAACGTATAACTTATCCCGAGCCGTAGCTCGTCTTATAATTATATTTTAGGAAAATATTCTTTGATGAAAATATAAGTATAGTTATTTAAAATCGATTAATAACAATATCGCTTCTTTTCCAATCTTTAAAGGTTTCAAAATATTAACTTTTTGTATAATTCTTTTCTCCAATACGCTGAGCGTTTTGTAATTCAAAATCGTTAAAATAGAAATGTTTTAGTTACTAAAATCTTTAAAGGTTGACGCAATTGACGCTCAGTAAATAATATGCATTTGTTTGGAAATAGCGTTCGACGTTTTTCTTTAAATGTTGCAAGAAATCATTTATCAAAAACCTTTTCGCGATATTGTAGAAAACTACATTTGTCAAAATACTTGAAGATTGTTTATAATGAAATATACAAGAAACATCGCCTTCGTTTACGCTTATAAATTTTATAAAATTTCGGCAGAGTTTCCTCTGTTTTTGTACAAACCAGGCAACACAAGTCGCCTACAATTTTCCCAAAAATCAATATCAAACACAAATTCACATTTTGTTTATCCGCAATTCCAAATCAGACGAGACTTATACGTTTCGATGCTTTTACATAAACTACACTTATTTGAATAAAGACACGACAATGTATATGTATATTATAGTCCAACCAATTTAGTCCGGGGTCCAATAATACCAAGTCACACTTTATATACTTATCAATAATAATATTGTCGGTTCGTTCGCGAGACACTATTTATATATATTTATATTTTTATAAAAATACAATGCTTATAAAAATGCAATAATGAAATATGTACGAATTCAAGTATACCGAATCACACGCGAGTAACCCGAAGCCGCCTCGAACTGCGTGTAGACCGGAACCAAAGTTTGACCAGCTTTGACCGCGCGTTGACCGAGGCTTGACCATCCAGATCTGACCCGAACAAGACCCGTACCGAACCCGATCTCGTACCGAATCTGACCCGAACACCAAAACCACCAAACCTTGATCCGAACCACAACCTTAACCCGAACCCGATTCTGACCCGCGTTGAAACCATCTCGAAACAAGACCCGACCAGTCACGAAGACTCGAACCAGACCCGAGCCGAACCTGATCTGGGATCTAACCAACCCGGCCCAAGACCCGAGACCCGCGCCGCTGCCTCTGCAACCACCACCACCTCCGGACACCCACCACCATCTCCGGACAACCACCATCAACTGAACCAACCGAACACCACCATTCACCACCAGCCCGTCACCCCTTAAACTGAAACAACCCCCACCATCGGCCTTCACCTACCCACGCAACCACCATGACAACCTCCACTAAAAACCCCACAATCTGAACCCGACCCCATCACCACCGGACCACCACGAACCACCTTCTGCCTCTACCTCTGCCACGACCGAGCGGCCACCACAACCAACACAAAACCCACGTCTGAGCACCGCCTCCTCTGCCGCCATCGTCCTTCCTGACCACCATCATCTCAGCCCCGAACCAACCACAAACACAGCCCTTACGGGCCTGAAACCACGCGCCGCCACCACCATAAGGCGGGTGGTGGCCGGCCGCCGCCGCAGCAGAGAGAGGAGAGAGAGCACGAGGAGAGAGAGTAGAGAGAGAGAGGGTTTCGGGGGGGGGGGGGTGGCTGCAGAAATGGAAGGGAAGGAGGAGGATATGTGCTTTTATAGTTAGGGTTTTGGGGTAGGTGAGTTATACCGCGTGTCGAACCCGTTTTAAACATAAACGCCTCGGTTTCTATTCTAGGCCCGATAATAAATTATAAAAAGTAGTCGGTTTTGTTCGAAATACAAAACCGAGCATGAATATAAATATTTTGATGTCCGACGCGTGTTTTCAGAACACGCGTTTAAATCGCGTTAATTTAACCGGTCGCAATTTCGATCGTAAAAACAGTCAGTAAACTTCCGAAACTTAATAACTAGAAATATTTAAAATAAATATTTGATTTTTAATAATAAAAAAAATCACATCGGTATAGATCGGAAATTGCCGGTTGTCACATCCTCCACATGTTACAGAAATTTTGTCCTCAAAATTTGAGGTAGGATATCATCCAAGAATCAATGGTAGTACGACAAAAATAGTCAACGGACTTGCCGGTACAAATGGCACGAGATGAATTTCCATAATCAACTGAATGCAAAGTGTAAACAATAATTCTGTCAACAAATACTATTGGCGCACCTCAAACGAAGCAACTAGTGCACCAACTTTTCATTACACACCACAAGGTGTGTCTGCATTTAAGGCAATAACAAACACGTTGATGAAAGTGAGACATGCCAATAAAAATCATTCATTATTCCAAGTCGATTGAATATTCACCGCAAGGTGCTGTATCAAATTCCAACAATTCGATTCAACTGAAACGTCGACTTTAAAGAAACTCGTCGACGAAGTATCAAAGGATTCATTGCTCACAATGGCCTGACATAGCAAGACTAGAAGACAAACATTACGAGCAACGTAATGATAAAGCAAATCATTAATGAAACAATTGTTTGATGCGAAGCCCTACAATGGACCTTCACAGATTTAAAGAATCCAAACATACAATAGTTGACACATGTACAAAAATATGTGTCCAATTTGGTGAAAAGAATAAGGAATCAACAATAATTAAATTCCTTTATGATTGAATGTTGAAGGCCACGAATACAAAAGAAGAGAGATGTAAATCGTACTCAAAAGATATAACTAGGTTCTACAACATGAACCTTAGAAGTTCAAGAAACGAGATCATCAAGAACTTAAACTGGTTTAAGAAAAGCAAGGTCACAAATGACACGAACATGGGAGAATCGACAATCACGTGCGTGACAACAAAAGAATGAAACACCCTTATCCATTATTTATATATATAAATATATATACAACAACACATAGGATACCCTCATGATAGAATTTCTTAGAACTATCAGGTGCCTGTTAATCCGCAATAACGTGACGTCTGCGTTATCGAAAATTTACCTCACCAGATCATCCTATCAACCTCCATCATAAGCTATATCACGAGCACTCGTCACATTCATATAGTAACACGTATATATAACATAATATAATGTTTGTCGTGTGCGCCACTTTTCCCAGTGCTCTTCCCGTCTGCATTCCAGCTTCGCAGCATCATCGGCAAAACGAGGTGCCTCATCAAGACGCCTTCGGCCCAACCCGACCTTGATGACATAGCATACTCCGAACTAGGGATGTGAGACCGCAGATGCTGCAACAATCACTTTGCCAACTCGTCCAACTAACGCGACACGTGTGAGTGTTGTAGATACGTCCAAACTTGAGTCGACAACCATCGGCGATACGTTTTATTAACGAAACGTACTTATATATATACTTTACGTAAATGCACACGATATATAAGCAAGTAAGTTGTTTCACATACCATGAAACAATGACTCAGCTAACTCTATGTGAATAACCACTCTGAAGTCTAAAACGATGACTCGCCCGTCACCAGTGAGGTATGCCTAACCACCACGTGTTATTATCCTTCCTATATACCACTATAGAAAATACCGACTTCCTATTCACATAAGAAAATAAATGTTCCTTTGTTGGATCAGTTTGCTCTTGTTTGCTAAGTAAGAACTTGCTATCTTGACACTTAAGTGTTTAGCAAGTCCTAGTAAATCAGATTATAAGCACAGCGGAATGTTATAAGTTAAAGCAACACTTTTTATGCAAAGGCAGAGTTGTAACTCCCCCTTGATGTTTGAAACAAGATAAATGACAAAGTATTTATTATGAATCTAAGTTGTAAATGAGAATTAGATACTTAGCAAGATTCACAATAAATACAGAAATGGAATATTAACAATGAGAGTGTTTGAAGGATTTTTCTGCTTAAAAATCAATGTCTAAAATAGAAGGTTGAAGTCTTCTATTTATAGACGATTACATGCATGTATCTTGCCTGAAAAGCAAGTACAGAAAGTCCAGTTACAAGTTGCACAAGTTGCAACATTGAAAGAAACAAATAAAGCTAAAAGTAATATTAAACAACAAACTACTGATGCAAATGGGCGGTGGCAAATATCTTCTGCTAAGTGCTGATGAAGGACAACTACTGAAGAGTAGTTTTGTCTTCAGTACTTCTGAAGTGAACTTGTCTGGTTTGGACTTCAGAACTTCTGCAACTTCAGCACTTCTTCATATCTTCTAATCAGCAGTTTCTTGTCTTCTATTCAGTTCTTCTATTTAGCCAAAAATGACAGAAGTGAATTAGACTAAGGTTTACAAAAGTGGTTTCACCAATCCTCTTTGTCCTAACAATCTCCCCCTGGATTGATGAAGCCAAAACCTTACTAATTCCTTATGTGTTTCTTCTGTCTTGAACAATCTTCCATATCTCTTTGTACATGGTGTTCTTGAGCTGGTTGTACAGATCATCAGACAGAGATCCTCTCTGTGGATCTAGATGTTGAATTGTGAGCAGGTCTTGTGTTGACAGTTTCTTCAGATCACTGATCTTCTTGTAAACCCTGCTTGAGAAGTCTCTTCTTGTCAACAGTACTGAGTTGTTATCAGTAAGTGACCATCTGATGATAGGGATCTTTGACTTGTTAAAGTCAGAAGAATAGGGAACCAGACTTGTCCCTTGGGTTGATGGTCCTGAGTGCTGGATGTCTTCAGTTTCAGATAGCCTCAGGTGGGATTCTCTTCCTTGTTGATGTTGTTGCATACCAGGCATATGAACAGTTGGGAGATGGTGTTCAGTCACTACTTTGGTATGCATCTTTTCTGTGATGGTCTTTTGTATTTGATAAGCAAAAGTGGAAGGATCCCTAAACTGTGTTAACAGAGGTTTCTCCTCAATATCAAAATCTGAATGGACTATTGAGCTTCCCTCAAGTAGTACCATTTTGAAATCAGTTTTGACATTGTCCTCTGCCTTCTTCTTCTGAGCAGCAGATCTTCTAGATACACCAGAAGTTCTAACTACTGATCTTGAAGGATCAGCAGTTTGAAACTTCTCAGGATTTGCAGCCTTGGCAGCCAAATATTTTCTATATGTATCCATTAGTCTTTCTTCTTTCCATCTGGATACAGAGGCTTTTGAACCATATCCTTCTGCTACTAGCTCTTCTATTATCTGGGCTCTCTTGGCCTTTCCTTCTTTGCTTGTGGCCATTTTGTCTGCAAGCAGTTGTGCTCTTCTTGTCAGCTCTTGCATAGAGAGTCCTTTGAGTGTAAAGGCTTTAGTCTTGCTGTTTTTGGTGATATAAGACACCAGTTGTTGTCTTTTATCCTGTTCAGCAATCTCATCAAGGCTAGCCTGCCTTTGTAGTTCAGCTGCATAAGCCTGAAGTTTTTCTTCATGGCTTAAGTCCAAATCATCCCTTTCTTCCAGAGATTTCCAAATCTGATCTTCTCTGGCCTTCTTGTTGGCTGCAATTAAACTCTTCTCTAATAGTTCAGCTGATTGAGAGATGGGAGAAGGGTTTAATACAGTCATTGTTGTAACAGATGTAGGCCTGATGGGGTCAGATGTTGGTTGAGTGGGAGCAGTGGTTCTGGAAGGTTCAGTTGTTTGAGGTTGGGAAGTGTTGACTTCTGATGTGCTGACAACTGCTGATGGTTTGTCAGCTACTGAAGGATTGTCTTCAGTACTTTCTGATTCTTCATCAGAAGTTTGGTAATCAGAAGTTTCTTCATTACACCTTAGGGAATCATCAGAACTTTGGGTCTCATCTTCTTTCTCAGCAGCTTCAATTTCTTCAATAGAGACACCAAACTGTTTGGCCAATTTTTCTTTTCTGGCCTGATCTTTCTGATCTCTTTCAAGGAGTGCCACTCGTGCCTTTACTCTGGCTTGGAATGACTCCTTAGGTTCCCTGATCTTCTCCCCCTTTTTGGATTCATCAATTCTAACCCTTGAAGCAGAGGGTTGGGAGAAGTGTCCTTGAAGATGAGCAATCTGCTGGCTGTTGTAGTCTATTTTGTTAGACAGATCGTTCATCTTGGTCTTGATCACTCCAAATTGGTTCTTGATTGACAGCTCCAAGTCAGCTGTATATGTTTGGAAGTGATTTTTGATGAGTGTGTTCATCATGTGGTACAGGGGACCCTCTGGGCTGCATAGCTGGTTCAGGTCTATGCTTGTGTGCCCAGGGAATTGGGTAGGCATTTGCTGTGAAGGGGGTGTTTTTGGGAGATCCTCATATTGTACAGAGGATGCCACTCTAGGGGTTTTAGGGATTGAGTGGACTTTAACCTGTGCAGAGGTGACTGGCTTCTTGAGCCTGGATACCTTTGCAGCAGGACCTTCAGAAAGTGCCGTCAATTCAGTAGTTGGAGTTTTTGAAACATCATCCAAGTTAATGGAATCATCTGTATCCCTGATGTTGCCCTCAGAGAGGACTGTCTCAGTTAAATCATGAGCTGAGCCCAACTCAGTTCTCTCATGAACCTCTGTTTCTTGGTACTGAGGATTTCCTACCTCAGGCATTAAGCCTTCATCAGTAGTTGCCACATCTGAGGTCTTAGCTATGTTACTTCTGTCCTCAGATCCACCACTGGGTGGTAACTGAGTAGTAGCAGCCTCAGATGCCCCAAGAGTCTCTAAATTTGGGCTTAAAGACTCTGGTCCACCCTCATCTCTTGGGATAGGGCTAATGATGTCCACATCCATGTCTAATGTAGTAGTTATGTCCCCTGTTTGTTGTGGTTGATGGGGACTGACATGATCAGATGGGACAGTCTCTTTTAGCCCAGAGAGAAGTTTGGCAATTTCAATTGCCTCTTGTTCAGAAATTTGTGGGGAAGGTTCAGTAGTTTGGGCAATAGTTTGTTGTTCAGCAGTTTCAAAAGAAGAGTGTGTTTGATATGCTTTTCTGAGTCTTTTTCTTTTGAAATGAACAGATATGGGTGCTCTTTGTGGGGTTTGAGATGGATGAGACTGAGAGGGTGTTTCAGTCTCACCAATTTGAAGAGCAGAATGCTCAAGAGCATGTTCAGGCATCTCAACCTCCTGAACAGCTTTTCTTTTGGGTTGGTGGGTTACAGTTTTTGTTGGCTTGGGCTTTTTGGCTTTTGGTGGTGTAGGTGTGGAAGATGTGGGCTTCAGGGGGACTTGTTGTTGTTCTCCCTGATCATCTTCTGGCCAGGCAGCCGGTTTGTTCAGTCTTGAGTATGCTTGTGATGTTAAAGGGTTTAAAGTTGAAACTTTTCCCACAAGCACCTCATTACCCAGTTCCCCTATTATGCATTGCATAATGAACCTTGGGTACAACAAAAACTTTTTCTTGGTATTATTATGATGTAACACCAACTCATGGAAAAACAGTTTTGATGCCCTGTATTTGGTTTCATTCACAATGGAATGAAATATTGGTTGAAAAGTGGAGGGCATCTGGTCATATGACCCTGTTTTTGGACTCAAACACATAATTATATAATGAAACAAAAGTTTGTATTTTGGTTCAAAATATTTTTTGAATATTGTTGCATGGGAGAGAGTACCTTGATAACCACACTCAGTCATGGTTAGATGAATATCTTTGTTAGCAACATGGTCAGGGGCAGCTACATCATCCAGACCCAGTCTTGTTGCTAGTGTGGCTGGTGTGATGGTCAGTTGTTTCCCTTTTATCTTTGAGTTGAGGGAAATGACCTCACCACCCATTGTAACCGTCTCAGCATTTGCCCAGAACTCATTCAGAGTTTCAGTATGAATTGGTGGGTTAATTGTGAGAGCAGTAAAGTATTGGGATTTGACGACAAGATCAATGATCTCATCGTATTGGGACCAGCCTTCTTGTTTTTCAAGAAAAGCTCTTTGATTGTGTCCCTGTTTTAGAACAAGATCCATTGTGGTTTGGGTGTTTTGATCGAACAGTGAATTTTCAGGTGTAGGTTTTGAGAGAGTTTTGAGAGAGAAGGAGGGATATTTTGTGAGTTTAAAAGGATAAGTGTGTGAAAAACGTATTTATTAGGAGTTTTAACCGCTTGAATCTTCTTTATTAGAAGTTTTAAAACCGCCTTTGGTTAAAAAATCTCTTTATCAGAGGTTTTAAACTTATTAGGTCAAACCTCTGATGATGGGAAAAGTCAGATTTGCCCTTTTGACTTAAACTGCTGATGAAGGATTACTTCATCAGTAGTTCCCATTTTCTCTTCAGTAGTTTTAACATCTGATGAGAAATGTTTTTATAAATACTTTGTTCATAACTTCTGAAGTTTATTTTATCAGAAGTTACACACTTTTTCAAAAAGTTATCCCCAAACTGATGATTTTTGTTCATCAGTAGTTTCTCTCAAACTGTTTTTGTTTTTCAGAAGTTTTGTTTCAGACTTTTGACATTTGTAAGTGAAAACCAGAAAAAAGATGGAAAAGGTTAACCTGAAATCCACCAAGGTAAACAGGATGGAATCAGGGGTGGAAAAAGGAAAAATAAATTTTTCATTTTGATTCCACCATGGTAAACAGGATGGAATCAAGGATGGAAAAAGGAAAAAGAAAAATTTTGATACATATCAGTAGTGATTGATGTAGAAGTTTGCTGTAGAGTTGGGTAGAATCAAGTGTTAACTTGGATTCTAACTGATATGAGAAAAAAAAATAAAATAAACACTTACAAATTTAGCATTCCAAGCATGGAAACTAACTTCTGAAATGTTGATGTGTCAAGGGGCTTAGTGAAGATGTCAGCTATCTGATTAGCTGTTGCTACATGCTTCACCTCAATCTTGCCTTTTTCATAGCAATCTCTTATGAAATGGTACCTGATCTCAATATGTTTAGTTTTTGAGAACTGTACCGGATTTTGAATGATGCTAATGGCAGATTTGCTGTCTACAAACAAAGGTGTCTTGGTCTCTTTGATTCCATAATCAAGAAGTTGATATTGGAGCCATTGTATCTGTGATGTACAACTTGCAGCTGCAATGTATTCAGCTTCAGCAGTTGAAGTTGCAACAGATGTTTGCTTCTTTGATTGCCATGACACTAGACAGTTACCCAGAAATTGACAACCACCAGATGTTGACTTTCTAGTCATCTTACACCCTGCATAGTCACTATCTGAAAATGCTGATAACTTGGTATTGTTTGAAGCAGGATACCAAATTCCCAGTGTTGGAGTTCCTTTCAGATATCTAAAAATTCTTTTGACTGCAATAAGGTGTGATTCCCTTGGTGCTGATTGATATCTAGCACAGACACATGTTGAAAACATAATATCTGGTCTAGAAGCAGTTAAGTATAAAAGGGAACCTATCATGCATCTGTACATGGTTTGATCAACCTGTTTTCCTTGATCATCTGGTTCAACTTGTGTGATAGGTGTCATGGGAGTGGAACATGATTTACAGTCATTTAAAGAAAATTTGTTCAATAATTCTTTAACATATTTTGATTGATGTATAAAAGTTCCATTTGTTTGTTGTTTGATCTGCAGTCCTAGAAAGTACTGCAGTTCTCCCATGGTACTCATCTCAAATTTTGATTGCATGAGTTTCTTAAAATCATCACACAATTTTGTGTTTGTTGAACCAAAGATGATATCATCAACATAAATTTGAACAAGTAAGACATGATTTCCAACATGTTTAATGAAAAGTGTTTTATCAATGGCACCTCTTGTAAAGTTATTTTTGAGTAAAAAGGTGGAGAGTGTATCATACCAGGCTCTTGGAGCCTGTTTGAGCCCATAAAGAGCTTTATCCAGTCTGTACACCCACTCAGGATGAGTAGGATCCTCAAACCCAGGTGGCTGACAGACATACACCTCCTCCTTGATTTTACCATATAAAAATGCACTTTTCACATCCATTTGATAAACTTTTATTTTGTTGGAAATGGCATAGGCCAGAAATAACCTGATGGCCTCAAGCCTTGCAACTGGAGCAAAGGTTTCATCATAGTCAATTCCCTCTTCTTGAGAGTACCCTTGAACTACCAGTCTTGCCTTGTTCTTGATTATCATACCAGCTTCATCTTGTTTGTTCCTGAAAACCCATCTTGTACCAATTGGTTGCTTGTTTTGAGGTAAGGGACAGATTTCCCAGACCTGTTGCTTGTTGAACTGTAGTAGTTCATCTTGCATAGCCTGCACCCAATTGTTGTCTTTGAGGGCTTCCTGGTACTTCTTTGGTTCCAACTGTGAAATAAAGGCTGAGAATAGGCAAAAGTTGGAAAGCTGGTTTCTGGTTAGAACACCTGTAGCTATATCACCCATGATTTGATCAAGTGGATGATCTCTGTGTTCAATCAGTTGTTGTAAACCACTGACAGGTGTAGGTGGCTCTGGTTCTTCAAACAAACTACTGAGGTCTATGATATCTGGTTCAGCAGTTGCAGCTTCTTCAGTAGTTGCAGGTGCTGAGGCAGATGTTTGAGTTTGGCCTTCAGTATTTGTTTGATCAGAAGTTTGGAAAACTTCTGATGGTGTTGTAGTTGACTTAATGACTGTTTGAGGAGTCCATGGTGCAGGATCCTCATCTTCAAACCTTTGATCACCATAATAAGTAGGTTTGGAAGAAGTAACAGCCTTTTCAGGTCCAAAGTGAAAGTTGTCAAGGTCAAAGAGTTCAGCAGGATGTGCTGGAATAAGAGTGTGTTTTGACTCATTGAACTTGACATTCAATGTTTCTTCTACTATCTTGGTGTGAGAATTAAAAACCTTGTAGGCTTTTCTAGTTGAAGAGTAACCAAGAAAGTAACCTGAGTCAACTTTGGCAGCAAACTTTGAGATAGATTCCTTGATGTTCAAGATGAAACATTGACACCCAAAAGCCCTGAAAAAGGAGATAAGGGGCTTCATGCCATGAAGAACTTCATAGGCAGTCTTGGAATGTCTCTTGACCACAAGAACTCTATTCTGAACATAACATGCTGTGTTAACTGCTTCTGCCCAAAAGTACAATGGCAGTCCAGAATCAGCTAACATTGTTCTTGCTCCTTCTATCAATGTTCTGTTCTTCCTTTCTACTACACCATTTTGTTCAGGAGTTCTGGGAACACTGTATTGTCTAATAATCCCTTTAGACAAACAGAATTCATCCAGAGTTTTGTTCCTGAACTCTGTCCCATTGTCACTTCTAATGGTTTTGACAGATAGAGAATATTGTTTCTCTACTTGTAGAATGAAGAACTTGATGATTTCAGCAGCCTCATCCTTGGAAAACAAGAAGAATACCCATGTGAATCTTGAGTAGTCATCAATGATGACTAAGCAGTACTTCTTTTTACCAAGGCTCATGATCTTGACAGGCCCAAATAAGTCCATATGGAGTAGTTGAAGACATGCAGTTGTTTTTGATTCTTCAATAGACTTATAAGAGGACTTATGCTGTTTTCCCTTTAAACAGGATACACAGTGTTCTTGACACTGGTATACTTTCAAAGGTAGACCTCTGACCAAGCCCATTTTTGTGACTTTATTTATGGTTTTAAAGTTCACATGGCCAAGTCTCCTGTGCCAGAGATCTGTTTCTGAAGTTGATGCCCTTGAGAAGAAACAGGCAGTGTTGTTCAATACTTTGTCTTTTTCAATGTCCACTGCATAGACATTGCCACATCTTTTGGCAATCAGCAAAGTATGATCTTCTATAATCTTCTCAATCAACTTCTGGCCTTCTGGTGAGATGATCTTGCAAGCTGTCTTTGTGAAAAAGGAAGAATATCCTTTATCACACATTTGTGACACACTCAGCAAGTTGTATTCAAGGTTTTCCACCAGATTGACCTTGTCAAACTGTATTTTGCCAGAGGAGACATTGCCATGTCCTAGCACATATCCCTTGGCATTGTTCCCAAAGGACACAGATCCTTCTCTTTGGCTGATAAAGTTGTTTATCAGGTATCTGCATCCAGTCATGTGCATAGAGCCTCCACTATCAACATACCATATGCTGTTTAAGCCCCTGGAAACTCTCTGCACATAAAAGCAAATTAGTTAGATTTGGAAACCCAAGCCTGTTTGGCTTTGGGTTTGCTCTTGGGAACAGTTACAGTTTGTTTTTGACCAGGTTGAGAAATCCATGTCTTTTTGGCAATGGATTTTTCATGAAGAACTATGGTGGTATCCTTTTTAGGACCACCATCAACCTTGGTCATCAGTAGTTCTACCATGTTCTTTAGATTTTGAATCTCAGCAGTTTGTGAAACTGCTGATGAATCTGGTCTAACTACTGACATGGAATTTTGAGAAAAAGATTTTGGTTGAGATATTATCTTTTTCTGAGAAAAGGTGTTTTCAGGTTGTTTCTTGGGTTTAAAGACTTTTTCATAATCATTTCTGATTTGATTTCCCACAACCTGTTGTTTAAATTTTTGATTGAACTGAATTCCTTTTCTATATCTACAAAATTCAGTTTTGTGGTTGAACAGGCCACAAATTTCACATGCTTTTGCCTTCTGTTTTTGTTCTGAAGGCAAATTTCTGACAGTAAAAAGATTTTGCTCATCAGTAGTTTTCAGAGTCTCAACTCCTGAAGTAGATGAAACTACTGATGGCTTGTTGTCAGTTTTTGTAAATACTTCTGAAGTACTTTCTTTAAAAATGCCAGGATTTCTATTTAGAAAGTTTTCATGGAAAGATGTGCATTCTTTCCCTTCGGAAGTTTCATTTGAAACAATTCTTCTCCCATCTTCAGTAGTTTTGGGAGAAAAATCTGTTGGTGTTTCAACATGATGGTATCCTATGCCAAACTTCACATTTGAAGCACTTTGTTTGTTTAGCAGTAGTTGATACCCCCTACAAGATTCAACCCATTTTTCACAAGTGATCCTGGTGTCAGCAAGCTCTTGTCTGACATCTCCCAGGTCATTTAGCATCATTTTGATTTGTGCTTGGGTTTCAATGGCAGAGTCAGTTAATTTAGAAACCTCTTTTGTTTTAGCACACAGTTTTCTTTCCAAATCACATTTTATCTGTGTGTATTTTCTTTCTAAATCATTGGCTTTGCCTTGTAGGTGCACGTTTGTCTCTCTTATGAGAGCAAAAGTTTCTTTGCAAGAGTTTGAACATAGTTTTGTCAAAGATTCTTTTGATACCTGAGACAATGCAGATCTTGAGGTAGAGCCTTCAAATGCCATTAAGGCAAAGTTCTTTCTGCCATTGTCTGGTTCTCCCCAGTTGATGTCAAACACTTTGTTGTCTGCATCAGGATTACACTCTGTGGTGTCATATGGGAGACTGCTCCAGTCAACATACCCCGAGGTAAAGAGGCTTTGTTGAGGGGGTTGTTGAGGCTGTGGAGGAAGTTGAGCAGCTGGAAAGGGAGGGATTGATTGTTGGCTCTGCATCTGTTGAGCAGGCACTTGAACATATTGTACTTGAGGCATATATTGCTGTTGAGGAGCTTGTGCCTGTACAAAATGAGCACTCCCTTGAGTTCCATTGTTCCTATTATAATTGGGGTTATAGTTATTTCCAGATTGTGATTGGTTAAAGCTAGAGCTTCTACACTCTCTAGCAAAGTGTCCCAACTTCTGACACTTGTGACATCTCAGTTTAGATTTGTCAAAACCAATTTTTGTGTTACTGGTCAATCCTGGAAATTTCCTTCCTGACCTTTTATAAAACTTGTTAGTTTTAATGCTTAGCATGGCCAGTTGGTGAAGTATGTCCATTTCTTCCAAGTCATCACTGCTAAAATTTTTCAAATCATCCATGATAAAACATAGATTATCAGCAGTTTGACCTTGGTCATCATTGTCATAACATGGGAAAGATCTTTCTGATGAGATCCCAGTGGTTATGTCAATATTGTCATAAGATCCATAGGAACAAGTTGGTGAATCTTGTCCCAAAAGTGCTGTACTACCTGGTAGGTAGTCATCAGCAGTTTTACCAGAAGTTTGTAATTTCTTCTTTTGATCGATTTCTCTTTCAAAAGTGAGTAATCTCCCATGGAGTTTTGTAAGAGTGAGGGAGCTAAAATCTGGTGAGGATCTTAAGACAATGGAGTAAGTTTCCCATTTGTCAGGCAGAGACCTTAAAAATCTATGTAACATAGATACTGTTGTATAGGTCTGCCCATTTAACTTTAGCTCAGAGATTAATGAGGAGAACCTTTCAAATTGTTGTGTCAAAGTCTCCCCATTAATATAAGCAAATGTTTCATATTGTTGAGCCAAAATTTCTCTGGTGTTGGCAATCACCTCTTCAGTTCCTCCAAACTGTTCTTTAAGACAGTCCCAAAGTTCTTTGGCACTTTCACAATGTAAAAGGCCAGAGTATATTTCATTTGGGAGAGCCATTGCCAACATAGAGAATGCCTTAGCATCTAGCTCAAGTTTTAGGAAATCTTCATCTGTATAGTCTTTGGGATCCTTAGGAATCCCTTCTTTTGTTTCAAGGTTTATGTTTACTGGTTTGTGTGGACCATATATCACAGATCTCCAACAACCAGTGTTGGTTTGTGACAAGGTGTGTGCCATTCTTTTCTGCCATATATTGTACTCATTTCTCACAAGCATGGCAGGTTTGGTGGCAGAACCAGTATTATGTGGATCCATTTTTAAAGAGTTATAGATTTGTCTGATGACTCTTTTAAGTGATGGATATTGATAAAAAGTGAACTTTTGATCTTTTTATTGAATATCAATAAGAGCTTTGTGTCTGATTCTCAATTTGTTAGATTGATATGTGATCAGATAAACCAATGCTCTGATACCAATTGTTGGATCAGTTTGCTCTTGTTTGCTAAGTAAGAACTTGCTATCTTGACACTTAAGTGTTTAGCAAGTCCTAGTAAATCAGATTATAAGCACAGCGGAATGTTATAAGTTAAAGCAACACTTTTTATGCAAAGGCAGAGTTGTAACTCCCCCTTGATGTTTGAAACAAGATAAATGACAAAGTATTTATTATGAATCTAAGTTGTAAATGAGAATTAGATACTTAGCAAGATTCACAATAAATACAGAAATGGAATATTAACAATGAGAGTGTTTGAAGGATTTTTCTGCTTAAAAATCAATGTCTAAAATAGAAGGTTGAAGTCTTCTATTTATAGACGATTACATGCATGTATCTTGCCTGAAAAGCAAGTACAGAAAGTCCAGTTACAAGTTGCACAAGTTGCAACATTGAAAGAAACAAATAAAGCTAAAAGTAATATTAAACAACAAACTACTGATGCAAATGGGCGGTGGCAAATATCTTCTGCTAAGTGCTGATGAAGGACAACTACTGAAGAGTAGTTTTGTCTTCAGTACTTCTGAAGTGAACTTGTCTGGTTTGGACTTCAGAACTTCTGCAACTTCAGCACTTCTTCATATCTTCTAATCAGCAGTTTCTTGTCTTCTATTCAGTTCTTCTATTTAGCCAAAAATGACAGAAGTGAATTAGACTAAGGTTTACAAAAGTGGTTTCACCAATCCTCTTTGTCCTAACATCCTTGCGCCGAAGGAATGTACGCTGAGCTAGTGTGATACACTAATAGTCATGTAACATACTTGGCAACGGTTGGAATTCCAGTTCCTAGGCGTTCACACTAAATATCATGTCTTAGAAATTTTTGGTCCCAACTTCAAAACAAACTCAGGTTAAAGCCTAGATATCTACCCAGACACCTAGTTCGCTAAAACCTATGGCTCTGATACCAAACTGTCACACCCCGACTTTTCCTTGTCGGATGCGACGTTTGGTGCCTTTGCCAGCGCAGCGGAAAGATGCATCTAAGACTCTGGTTCCCTGAACGCCAATTCTAAACCTCTAGGATTCCCGATCCCAACTGTCACCTACTCCAACCGTGCCGTTACCAAAGTTTAAACCTGAAAGACATACTTAAAAAGTCAACATATAATGCTGGTGAGTTCACAAGTTTTATAAAAGAGTTGTAATAAGTTTGAAAAGATCATATCCGTTACTACTAGGTTATAAGAACGTTAGCTAGACGTTTAGTGTTTTTACTACTGCGGTTGGGAACCCATTACTATACGTTTATAAGTTGTTGAAGCTTGCCCAGCAGTTTTGGCTATAACCGATGCCTCGGCGAGCCAGTAATAAGAGACAATATGCACCCGCCCGGCCCAGCCGTCGAGTGGGGTTTGTGAGGCCCAATAGATCTATCCACATTTCCCCCGTTGTGCATCCCCGCACATTCATGGTTTCCCCCCTGGGACTTTCCATAAAAGCCGCATAGTATTTGTAAAGTAACCATAGTATAACATGACCTTTAGTAAGTAAGTATGTAAAATGTTTCTTCCCGAAAGTAAAACCAGTAAAAGTAGGGTCGTGACACTCACGCACCCATTTCATTTTTCAAAGGCTTGTTCGTTTGGAATTCCTCAGGTTTGCATAAAAGAAGCATGTCTTCCACCCCAGAAACATTTATAAAACAGTAAAAAGTGGGGTCATGAACTCACCTCAATTTCCATGCTAAGCTAGCAAATAAAGTCCAAGCCTCGACCGGCTTCCTCGTGCCCTATTACAACAAAGGACACCTTAAAGTCTAACACATATAAACCTAGCCTATAATCCGGCTAAAAGGTAGTTTATCCAACTATCTAACTCGTGTGTATAACTCGAGTACTAATATGCTTTAACTCGACGAACCGATCGTGACTTATCTTACTTATGCGTTAACACACGACATAGTACCCAAGTTGCGCGCTTGTCACTATTCGTGTGCACACCACGTTGGACTATATTATGAAACGTATAACTTATCCCGAGCCGTAGCTCGTCTTATAATTATATTTTAGGAAAATATTCTTTGATGAAAATATAAGTATAGTTATTTAAAATCGATTAATAACAATATCGCTTCTTTTCCAATCTTTAAAGGTTTCAAAATATTAACTTTTTGTATAATTCTTTTCTCCAATACGCTGAGCGTTTTGTAATTCAAAATCGTTTAAAATAGAAATGTTTTAGTTACTAAAATCTTTAAAGGTTGACGCAATTGACGCTCAGTAAATAATATGCATTTGTTTGGAAATAGCGTTCGACGTTTTTCTTTAAATGTTGCAAGAAATCATTTATCAAAAACCTTTTCGCGATATTGTAGAAAACTACATTTGTCAAAATACTTGAAGATTGTTTATAATGAAATATACAAGAAACATCACCTTCGTTTACGCTTATAAATTTTATAAAATTTCGGCAGAGTTTCCTCTGTTTTTGTACAAACCAGGCAACACAAGTCGCCTACAATTTTCCCAAAAATCAATATCAAACACAAATTCACATTTTGTTTATCCGCAATTCCAAATCAGACGAGACTTATACGTTTCGACGCTTTTACATAAACTACACTTATTTGAATAAAGACACGACAATGTATATGTATATTATAGTCCAACCAATTTAGTCCGGGGTCCAATAATACCAAGTCACACTTTATATACTTATCAATAATAATATTGTCGGTTCGTTCGCGAGACACTATTTATATATATTTATATTTTTATAAAAATACAATGCTTATAAAAATGCAATAATGAAATATGTACGAATTCAAGTATACCGAATCACACGCGAGTAACCCGAAGCCGCCTCGAACTGCGTGTAGACCGGAACCAAAGTTTGACCAGCTTTGACCGCGCGTTGACGAGGCTTGACCATCCAGATCTGACCCGAACAAGACCCGTACCGAACCCGATCTCGTACCGAATCTGACCCGAACACCAAAACCACCAAACCTTGATCCGAACCACAACCTTAACCCGAACCCGATTCTGACCCGCGTTGAAACCATCTCGAAACAAGACCCGACCAGTCACGAAGACTCGAACCAGACCCGAGCCAAACCTGATCTGGGATCTAACCAACCCGGCCCAAGACCCGAGACCCGCGCCGCTACCTCTGCAACCACCACCACCTCCGGACACCCACCACCATCTCCGGACAACCACCACCAACTGAACCAACCGAACACCACCATTCACCACCAGCCCGTCACCCCTTAAACTGAAACAACCCCCACCATCGGCCTTCACCTACCCACGCAACCACCATGACAACCTCCACTAAAAACCCCACAATCTGAACCCGACCCCATCACCACCGGACCACCACGAACCACCTTCTGCCTCCACCTCTGCCACGACCGAGCGGCCACCACAACCAACACAAAACCCACGTCTGAGCACCGCCTCCTCTGCCGCCATCGTCCTTCCTGACCACCATCATCTCAGCCCCGAACCAACCACAAACACAGCCCTTACGGGCCTGAAACCACACGCCGCCACCACCATAAGGCGGGGGTGGTGGCGGCCGCCGCCGCAGCAGAGAGAGGAGAGAGAGCACGAGGAGAGAGAGTAGAGAGAGAGAGGGTTTCGGGGGGGGGGGGGTGGCTGCAGAAATGGAAGGGAAGGAGGAGGATATGTGCTTTTATAGTTAGGGTTTTGGGTAGGTGAGTTATACCGCGTGTCGAACCCGTTTTAAACATAAACGCCTCGGTTTCTATTCTAGGCCCGATAATAAATTATAAAAAGTAGTCGGTTTTGTTCGAAATACAAAACCGAGCATGAATATAAATATTTTGATGTCCGACGCGTGTTTTCAGAACACGCGTTTAAATCGCGTTAATTTAACCGGTCGCAATTTCGATCGTAAAAACAGTCAGTAAACTTCCGAAACTTAATAACTAGAAATATTTAAAATAAATATTTGATTTTTAATAATAAAAAAAATCACATCGGTATAGATCGGAAATTGTCGGTTGTCACATTGAGCCTACTAGATGATAGATTGATACATATATATTTTCGTTTGTTGAGAGTAGACCAAATGTTTCTCTGTTGCAGAATTTGTGTGATTTGATACATGCTGAGGTTGTAGACTAGATATGCATGTAAATGACAAAGGCAATTTAGGATTTCCTTTTTTCCTTTTGATACCCACTTATTTGTTATGTGTTGACCCGTTTTACCACAATATTACCCTTAGTAGCCAATGTTGAGCCTATACACTTTCGTTTGTTAAACCTACATAGTCACCCAAATCAACCCGTTAAGAAAATTGATGACATCCATTGTATTCTGTGTTTATGTACAAGTGTTTGATCTATGTTAAGTTGTGAAGAAAAAAAATGAAAAGAAAAAATGAGAAAAGAAAAGAAAAAAAAAGAGAAAAGTAAAAAAAAAAAAATAGAAGTATGTGTTATGGGTCAAATATGCCCAAAGTTGTGTTTATTTATGTGTATTGTGAATAAGGATTGTCAATCATGTTTGTTTCACCATTTTACTTTAGCCACTTCTAGCCAAATATTTCCTACCTTTACCCCAAGCTCCAAACCCGTAAGTCCTTTAGATATGTGCATTGTCTACAGTTGATGTGTGATTGTTATACAAGCCTATGATAACAGAGTTACATTTTTGGTTTTGAGTGAATAATACTAGCGCATTACATGCTAGTCCAGATATTAAACCGAGTGGAGCGAAAAATTGTGAGGGGTGTGTTGCATGAAAATAAAAGCCGGAAGCATGTCAGGCTTAGTCGGGTTAATTCTGTTTTTAAATGGAAATCAATTTGACTTGCTGAATTAACACATCTGATGCTGATCTGTAAATGGGGTATGACTTTGGACCTTAGCTAGGGTATGATGGGGCGACCGGGGTTCTAGTCTGTGATAATGTCTTGAACAGAGTATATATATATAATTTTTTCGAGACGAAAAAAGATAAGTGTGGGGTTTGATCGGTGCATTTTAGGTTCACTTTATTTTATATTATTTATAACAAAAATGCATCGATACTAGTTCTAGATATATTGCTTTGAAGTGTTTTTATAGTTTGTAGGTTATAAATGTAGTTGTTGTAAATTTAATTATCTAATTAAGTTTAAATGTCCGTTTGAATTGTTCAGCAAAACTTTACATATTATGTATTGCATCAACTATCATATGGGCCATCAAGTTACTAATGCAAGTGGGCTACAAATCAAAAGCATACATATGTTTGGTGGATCGTTACTTGGACCGAATGAAAAAGAAAGAATATCAAGTGGCAATTAATATTTAAAGGGTGGAATATTATTTAGAGGGATATGAAGTTAGCTATGGAATTCAACTTATTCTAATTGGGTTAGAGATTTCCATGAGGTCCAAAGGAAAACGCCAAGTAAGATAATGAAAGATAATATGGGCTGATTAGATTCAACGCACATAATAGGCCCAATACTGATTAAAGAGTCGGTTGAAAAATAATAAAAAGGAGATATTATTTTGACGGCAGGGAGAGACGCAAGCAAGGACAAAGGCAGGGGCCTTTTGGCTGCCTAGGAAATCACGCACAACAGCAGGAGACGAAGACAGAGAAATAAAGAAGATGAAGGATTCTACTATAACCATGAGCGGTTAAGTTATTCGTGATTTCCCCCGGGTGAATCTTTGTATTGATTTTATATTCTGAACTCGTTTTGATTATGTATGAACTAGTATATTTACTACTTGTGTTTGATTGAATAAACCTTGCTTATATTTGAACCAATTTATCTATTAACTGTGATTTCTGGCATCATAGGGAGGTTGGTTGATATTTGTATAGGGATAGCTAGGCGTACGGTTTACGTTGAAAACATGTCCCTAGTTATTATTTCAATCTGAATAGTTATTGTGACAGGATAGCTAGTTATTGTGACAGGATAACCAAGGCCATGTCTATGTGGTGTTCTTGTAGTTAAATCGAATAGGTTGCAAGATTATACAAATAGGATCCCGGGTGGAAGTCACATTTATCTTTATTATTTATTTAGATTATTTTGTTATCATTTTAGCATTTTTATAAAACAAACAAAAAGATAAAACTAGCAAACTTCATAATTGTATTTAGTATATTTATTTTGGTAACTAGCTTAGACAAATAAACAACCATTGTGACGCTAACCACATGCTCCTCGTGGATTCGATATTCCCTACTTACCCTGGCTACCTAGGTTATTTAGGTTTTGTATGACCCTTGACGACAGACGGTCATCAAATTATCTTTAAGAATTGTTTTAATTGTGTTTATTGGAAGGTGAGACCTTTGAGTGCCTATGATAAAGTGTATATGTCATCTTCTTAATATTGTAGTTCATTATTTTTAATGGTTAGGAAGAAGAGTTCCGGATGAAAAAAGTTGCACTAAATATCTCAAAGGTGAAGAAATTTTGGATGAAAATTGAGAAGCTGGTAAGTCATATATGTAATTTAGTATATGAGGGGTTTGTTTTACATTATAATTTTGATACATATTTATTTTCTATAAAATATCATGTCATTTTAGGTGTTGTACAAGCATCGGTTAGAGCTTGATCAAAAGAAGAAAAAAGCTCTTGATAAGCATCTTGAATTTCTTCTAGGGCAAACCGAAAGGTAATTTCTTGACCTATGAATTTGGTTATTTTACTCTCTAATGGGCCAACTAGGTAAAATAAAATAAAATTAGACAGAAAGAATGTTGTTCAAATAGGTCGGATGAAAATATTGGATATGGACTTGATAAACTAATATGGAGTATCATACTTTATATTATAGCTCCCGCGGCAACGCGCGGGCTTCCTACTAGTAGATTATAGAAGTATAGGGAATAGATTTTTTATGTAGTACACATATTACAAATGATCACTGATGATGACATCTTATCAAAAAAAAAAAAGAAAAGAAAAGAAAAACCACACACGCTTCAAAGTTCAAACCTTACATATATATAAGGAGGATACATGACAATATATTATACAGCGTAGTTGTAAACGCATAATGGTTAACTTCTAGCACACACATGCATGGGCATTGGTGGCAAAAATCCTAGCAGCATCTTAAAAAAGTTCATGTAAATTTCGTCACTTGGGATCACACTCTTAATCGCTTCATGTGACCACATACTCTTTTCCCATTGTGCAAGTCTTGGATTCCTTGCTTCATCAATCACATTGAAACCGAAATTTATTACATAAAACTTGAACCACCCGAGATAACATCCAAGGACAACATCAAGGTAACCGATTTCATCCCCGCCGAAAAAAGTCCCACCCTTGCTCAACTTCACGAATGCCTCTTCTAACATCGCAGATCCTCCAATAATCAGCCTTTTCATTTCTTGTTTTTTCTCGCTATCTCTTGTCAACATAAACTTTTTTAACCATGGGCAATACTATGACAAATTTCAATTACATATATTAGTAACATAAATTAATAAATTGTGTAACTTACATATCAAACACGTTACTTTTAGTTATAGTTAAAATCAAACAACTTAGATAATTAAGAGGATACCATGGTATCAATGTAGTAGGCCAAGCATCGGTTGTGAGCGCGATCCAAAGGGTTTAAAGGGAGGATAGGGTGGACATTGGGTAGGATCTCATCAAGGTACTCTACTATGACTAGAGACTCACTAATGGGTTGTTCATTTTCATGAAAAAGGACAGGGACTTTCTGAAGACCTGGATTTGATGTAAGTAGTAGCTCACTTTTGTTAGCAAGATCTTCTTTAATATACTCATAGTCGATGGATTTGAGTTTAAGGACGAACTTAACTCGTGTCACAAACGGACTTCCACATGACCCAAGAAGCTTCATTTCACACTTTTGTGCCATTGAAAGTTGAATAAGATGATGATCACTAATTGAGCATGGAAAGATATATATATATATATATATATATATATATATATATATATATATATATATATATATATAGGCAGTGGCGAAGCTTGACCCGAAGGTTCGGGGGGTCGGAAGTCACCGGGGGGTCCGAAGTCGCTAGTTTCGGGGGGTCGAAAACCAATTTCGGGGGTTCGAAACCCTATATTTCCAAAATTTTCTATACGAATATTATATAATCGGTACTTCTACGCGAAAATTCGGGGGGGTCGGCCGCCCCCGCCGGCCCCAACTAAGCTTCGCCGGTGTATATAAGGTAGGGTTCAATTGAGAACCAACCCTTAGTTAGGAACTTTAGGAACCAATCTCATCCATCCATCTTCAATGGCATGATGGTAAATATGTTAAACATTAATTAACTTTTTAATTAAATCAAGGGGTAATATTGTCTTTTGGTATGTGAGTATTAATAGGTTATTTAGTATACATTGTAACTGACAAAAACCACAACTAATATCATTTGTGCGTACAAAAAAATTATACTGTACGATAAACATTAATCAACTATACGTTAGTGTATATTCATATTCCAACAATTATACATCAGTGTATATTCCAATCATTGCTACAAAAACATTATACTGTACGATAACATTAAACAACTATACGTCAGTGTATATTCATATTCCAACAATTATAAATCAGTGTATAGTCCAATCATTGCTACAAAAACATTATATTGTACGATAACATTAAACAACTATACGTCAGTGTATATTCATATTCCATGCACTCACACGAAACTGATAGGTTGGTCTTATCAAGAATAACCTGAAACAAAGAAAAAGGTTGTTTAGCATATACATCAGTGTATACATACAATATACATCAGACCCCAATAAAATTGATGCTATAGAACAGTGTTTAGTATCGTCATATTCAAACAATTATACATCGGTGTATAGTCCAATCATTGCTAAAAAAAAACATTATACTGTACGATAACATTAAACAACTATACGTCAGTGTATATTCATATTCCAACAATTATACATCAGTGTATAGTCCAATTAGTACTACAAAAAGATTGTACTGTACCATAATATTCAACAAATATACGTCAGTGTATATTCATATTTCAACAATTATACATCAGTGTAAAGTCTAATTAGTGATACAAAAACATTCTATAGTACCATCAAAATTCAACATATATACATCAGTGTATATTATGTTTAATTATATTACCAGAGAAGGAAGGAACCGGTGGGTTCCAGACCACCGTGTACGGTGGATCTATAAGTTAACAAAAAGGAAGAACCTAATTTATTTCCCATTGAACAGTTCAAATTTAGTCGACCAGAGTTGACCAGTTGTTAACTTGCAATCAAATAACCCCATATTCGATTTTTACAGTCTCCAAACACCACTCATTACTTCACTTTGTTGCAACATGGATAGAACGATCTAGAGGTACAGCGATGAAAAGGGGCTGTATAAAATTGCCCAACCTCCGTCGTCGGAGACACGGCTTACGGTGGCAGAGACGGCGGACGAGGAGGTGGTGGTAGGTCGTCGGAGTAAACCGCCGCCACAGGGTAGTTATTCGAGGGAGTATTATGCTGCTATGGTTGTTCAGACGGCTTTCAGAGGAGCAACGATTATAGGAGACGGTGGTTAGGGTTTGGAATTGGGGTTTTTTTAGAGAGAGAAAGTATATGAGAGAAGAGTGGTGTGAGAATGGCTGAGAGAAAGAGATGGGGATTTTATAACTTTTTTTTAAATTAAAATATAAAACATAATTGTTCAATTACCATCCTACCCTTAGATCAAGATTAAAAGATGAATGGCTCAGATTGGTTCCTAAGTTCCTAACTAGTACCTTGGTTCCTAAATGATCTTTTTCCTATATATATATATATATATATAGGCTAAGTATATACAAAAAACCTCCCAAAATGAAGAAACCCCCACAAACCCATCTTGTGGTCTAGATTCATCCACAACACCCTCTATTATTTTAATAAAAAAGGGTAAACTAGTAAATTTACATTTCCCCCTTTTTTACTAGTTTGAATCTTTTGTCTCTCCCTCCTATATAAACAACCTACACACATTCTCTCTCCATCTCTCTTTCAACTTCTCCATCCAGATTAATATAGGCACCACCACCACCACCAATTTTAATCTCAGTTTCTTCAACCCAATAATAATAATAATAATAATAATAATAATAATAATAATAATAATAATAATAATAATAATCCATCCAACACACTTTCCATTCAGATCCACCAAACCAAGAGAACACAATCAGTTTCATGATGCAGACGTTATCAAGAATCAAGGATATTTTATACCTGGTTGCTCGGAAACCTAATCGGAACCCTAACTCCAACCGTCACCAATACTCAGTCACCACCACCGTCGCTTGCCGTCTGACCACCCACCGTAACCACCGCTATCCAACATCTCAACAATAACCCATTACATGAACCGTCACTTCAACCACCATAGCTATTATCGGGGAAAGGGATTAGTGAGTTACCCCGGTTTAAAAACGAATCCGTCACAGAGACGACACACCACCGCTGATGGAGCTACCACCGGTTCCTTTTCTCCCTTCTCTCTCCTCCGCTTCCCACCTTCTCCGGTTACTCTTCCTCTCGGCTCCCACTTTCTCTGTATCGTCTCTCTCTCTAGATTTGGAGTGTGTGTTTTATTGTTAATGAAAGAAACAAAGATAAGGTGAAGAGGAGTGGATATATGTATAGATTGTATGTGTGTGTGAGCAGGAGATAAGGAGGGGTGTCAAAGTTGTGGTTGGATGAGTGTTCTATAGAAGATAGGTGGAAAGTCTTAAAAGTAACGGTTGTAAACAAGGCAGCAGACATGTGTCATGTCCTAGTGGTGACTAACCAGGTTTGATGGGTGCGGGATTGGGTTCGTATCGCGTATTGGCCTGGTGAAGTAACGTACCCTTGACAATAATAATTTATATCCAATGGTTCGGTTTTTGAGTTCGTAGTATCTTTGTGTTTAGTTAGGGTGTTTTTATCGTCTATATTTTTGTATAATCTTTGTGTTTAGTTAGGCTATTACGTGTGTAGCATATCTGTTTTTTGCAGTCAAATTTTGTTCTATGTTTTCTAGCGTATCAAATTCTGTTCTATGTTTACTGCAGACTACAAAAGTTGTCTGTGTTTTTCCTGTTACACATGTAACACTCATGTGTTTTTGCACCATGTCTGTCTATATTTTTTCCTCATGTATGAGTTTTTTATGTTACCTATGTCTTTTTTTACAGAAAATGTTTGTTTTTGTGTTTTCTGATATAGTCTTATCTATAACTAAAGACAGAAAATGTGTTGTTATTTGTTTTCAGAATGACTTTTCGGAATGTTGTTATTTTGTGTTTTCTCTGTGTTTAGTTAGGGTGTTTTTCTCGTCTATATGTTCGTATCATCTCTGTGATTTTACTTAGGGGTGTTTATTATGTTAAACATCGAAAATGATTTTTCGTTTTGTGTTTTATGTTCGTAGTATCCTTGTGTTTAGTTAGGGTGTTTTTATCGTCTATATTTTCGTATAATCTTTGGTTTTAGTTAGGCTGTTACGTGTGTAGATATCTGTTTTTTGCAGTCAAATTCTGTTCTATATTTTCTAACGTATCAAATTCTGTTCTATGTTTACTGCAGACTACAAAAGTTTTGTCTGTGTTTTTCCTGTTACACATGTAACACTCGTGTGTTTTTGCACCATGTCTGTCTATTTTTTTTGTTTTCTCATGTATGAGTTTTTTTTATGTTACCTATGTCTTTTTTACAGAATATGTCTGTTTTTGTGTTTTCTCATATAGTCCTTATCTATAACTAAAGACAGAAAATGTGTTGTTATTTGTTTTAAGAATGACTTTTCAGAATGTTGTTATTTGTGTTTTCTCTGTGTTTAGTTAGGGTGTTTTTCTCGTCTATATGGTCGTATCATCTTTGTGAATTTACTTAGGGTGTTTTTTTCTGTGTTAAGGTAGGATGTTTCGTGTGTAGCGTATCTGTTTTGCAGTCAAAGGTTGCTTGTAATTCAGTAAAAAATGTATGCTGGGTGCAGACTACAAAAGTTTGTCTGTGTTTCCAGAAAAAAAATCCTGTTACACATGTAACACTCGTGTTTTTTGCACCTTATCAAGAATGTAATATTGCATATTATAGAGGAAGAATTGGGAAAAAAATTCTTGAATGGAATGTCATTGATCATGGGATGAAATCTATGTTTGCGTATGTTTCGTATGTAACAGCACCACTAAGTTGGTATACATTAGTTTCTGTTTTTTTACTAGATACAAAGTTTTGATTTTTTCATGTAAATTGATGAATTTTGTTTTATTTTTGCAGGTGAGCATATTTTTTTTGCATTAAAGATGAAGATGATTATCAAGAATGAAGTGTAGACAATTTTTTTTTATTTATGATAGTTTTTTTTAGCATTTTGTCGATTTGTAATGACCGTTTTGTTTGTTTTAGCACTTTGTAAGAAACATTTCTTGTGTACATTTGAATGTTTTTTGATCTATAAAGTTTTTAATTGATTATATACAATCTGTGCAATTTTAACGTACGCAACACTGCATATGTTACATATGTAACATGACGTGCTGACAGATTTAGGACCATGGTCACAAAAGTATAAGAGAGATGATGTGACATGTGTGGGGTCCACACTGTCATATCTGCTTTTCAGAAAATGGCATTTGACCATTGTGCCCTTATTTTGTCATCTACCTTAATAAATCTATTATAATATTAAGCATTTGATCCACACCATTGATCTAGATTGATCAATGGTTGATATAGGGTTTAATGGGTTTCTTCAAAATAGGAGGGTTTTTATTTAATCCTTGCCCTATATATATATATATATATATATATATATATATATATATATATATATGTCAATTATAAAATGAAAACCTGCTTGAGTTGAGAAAACCTTCGAAAACCCATGTAAAAAAAACATTTTTTTTCTTTGAAAAAAATAACCAATGTAAAATACATGTTTGTAAGCGTTTTGGACCAAAAAAATAAAAAAGCGCCGATGGGATTTTTTTTTAAAAAATAAACAAAGTTGCTAAAAACATAGGTAAATAGCTGAAAACATATGTTTTTTTAGCAACTTTGTTTTTTTTTTTTAAAAAAAAAATCCCACCACCGCCTCCACCACCTATCATCGTCACCCACCACCGCCTCCACCACCTGCCACCGTCACCCACCGCAATCTCCTCTACCCACCACTGCCGCCACCACCTACCATCGCACCGCCTCCACCCACCACCGTTGCCGCCTCCACCCACCACCGTTACTACTCACCATCGTCACTCACCCACCATCACCGCCATCCACCTCCACCACTCCACCGGCCACCATCGCCACCACTCACCAATGTCACCGCCACCGCCACCCACCACAACGCTACTGCCACACACCACCACCCACCATCCCGCCACTAGCCACCATCCACCGTCGCCACCCTTCACCGCCGCCGCCACCCACCACCACCATCATCGTCACACACCACCACCAGCCGCCGACACCACTACTCCCCATCGTCACCCACCCACCATCACAGCCATCCTCCTCCACCTTCGCCACCACCGCCACATATCACCATCCACCATCACTACCACTAACCACCACCCACCACCGTCACTCACCACAAAGTAATGTTTTGTTTTATTCTCACATGGCAACCAAACAAGACATAGAATGGTAATTATCCATTCCATTTTTGTACATTTCATTGCCCCATCCATTCCATTAACCCATCCATTCATTTCCCTCATCCATTCTATTACCACATACCAAACAAACCCTATCTCTAAAATAGACGGGAGCTACCTTAGGGGACAACTGGTTACTTTTAAAAAGTCATTGATATATTGATTGATAAGTGTTTAACTAGTTTCAAAAATTGAATAATATGTTGATTAATCATTAACTTAAAGTAATAATGAAATCAAGAAAAGTATTCGCTTGTTTAGACCTTTAGGTCTATTTGGGATAGGGTAATGGAATGGGTGAGGGAATGGAATGGACGAGGTAATGGAATGGATCATTACCATTCCATGTCTTGTTTGGTTGCCATGTGGGAATGAAACAAAACATTACTTTGTGTTCTTAGCTAAGCAGGAAAATACAAAAGAATAAAATCGGTGGTGAGTGACGGTTAGTGGCAATGATGGTGGGTGGTGATATGTGGCGGTAGCGACAGTGGTGGGTGGCGGCGGCGGTGGTGGCGATGGTGGAAGGTGATGGATAGCCGCGATGGTGGGTGGGCGACGATGGTGAGTAGTGGAGGTCGTGGGTGGCGGTGGCTAGTGGTTGGTGCGGTGATGGTAGGTGATGGTGTGTAGCGGTAGCGTGGTGGTGAGTAGCGACGACGGTGGGTGGAGGTGGATGGCGGTGATGGTGGGTGGGTGACGATGGTGAGTAGTGGCAGTGGTATGGGGAGGCAGCGGTGGTGGTGGGTAGAGGAAATTGTGGTGAGTGATGGTAGTAAGTGGTGGAGGCGGCAGTGGGTGGGTGACGGTGGTGGTGGTGGTGGGCGGCAGCATTGGGTGGTGTTGGATGGAGGAGGTGGTGGGTGGGTGACAGTGGTGGGTGGCGGTGGTTGTGTATAGGTGGGTGAAGGTAGTGGGTGGCGGTGGTTGGTGGTGGCGACGGTGGTGGGTGGTAGAGGCATCGGTGGTGGGCAACGGTGTTGGTGGTGGGGGACGGTGGTGGGTGGTGGAGGTGGTGGGTTATGGTGTTGTTAATGAAGGGCGAATGAGGGATGTAATGAAAAAAAACATGGGGGGTGATGTGTTGCAAAACACATCTCTTTTCCTATGTATTTTGTATATTATTTAGTTAGGTTTTTAGTCGTTTCGTGTCAGTTTTATTATTTATTTATTTATTTTATTATTTTATAGGTGTTTGGAGAGAATGAGCTCAAAACGAATGAATTTTAATCAAGACACCAACACTTGAGAGCCGGTGTTCATGGGCGTTGGAGCGTAGACGGGAAACTTTGGTCAAGTCAAGAACACCCAAGTCTAGAGCACCGAGTATAATACTATCTATTATTATTATAATAATAATAATAATAATAATAATAATAATAATAATAATAATGGACATGAAGTCCACTTACGTAAAAAAAAAAAAGAAAAGAGAAAGAATGTTGAGGCAGGCCCAATATGTTTTGACTTTTACCTAACCTAAAGACAATTATTAAAGAAGGAAGATTATTATTTTGAGGAGAAGAGAATATCATCGAAGTCAGAGAAATCAGACGGCCGCAAAGAAGCACACATCGAAAGTCAACAGAAGAAGCATCAAAGATTTGTGAGGCAATTTTCAAGGAGAAGAAGGCTTGGGTTTGTTTATCTAAAACACTAGTTTTGAGTTTTGATTACTTTGTATTTTTCAACTACTTGATACTATGTTTTATTATTTTGTTGAACCTATGTTTTCATCGCTTTCCATGACTATGAGTGGCTAAACTTTTAGTGCTACCTAGGTATTGATGATGGGTGACAATTGAATAATGATTTTCGGGTTGGATTTATATAATGTTTTGGATAATGTTTTGGTAAAGGTTTTCTAATAAGGTTTCTTTTGTATATGCGTGCTTGTTTTCTGAATATTAATACTTGTTTCGCTTAATTCTAGTTTAATTGATTTTGTATCTTTTGATCTAGGGTTTTGTGAGTATCTTAGACTTGGTGTTTTTGATATATTTTGAGGTTGCTAGACGTAGTAAACCCTAGAAACAAGTTAATTAATTATTCGGTAATTTAGCATTCTACCACCTTTGAGACCGAGAGGAGATTAGGTGTCAGTGTGTCTAGCTTGGTAGGTATTCGGGACCGTGGTCTGCACGAGAGTGAGTCACCCCTAGCGTGCCTGTTTTGTTAGCATCCTGTGTTAGAAACCTGTTAGAATAACTATCCCTTGCATCCCTTACACATCCCGGATGTATTGTTTTCTAAGGGGGCCGAGAGGACATTCAGATTTAGGATACCTTAGCATAGTTGGAGAGACCGAGAGGTGATCCGAACCCGAGACTGGTGAGTTTACACACTTCCCTAGATTCAGTATTGCGACATGTTGGAGAGTGATTCGCGTTCCAGTGTTGGTCTAGTTTAGTGTATCTTAAGATCCCGGTAGCCAAAACCCGTTTATCCAATCCCGAGAGCTATACGTCAGTCACCTTGATTCTTACCTAGGTAGCCATTTTCTCATTATTCGATCTCATCCAGTTCTACTTGTTCGTTTGCTTTGTTTGAGTTGTTTGCATTTTATTCACTTTAATTTTATATATTTTTTTTAGTAGTTAATTAAATCACCATCACTTCAATTTATTAGACTAGGACTCGACGAAAGCTTAGTATCGAGAGCCGCTATTACAGTGTCCGCGGTTCGATACTCGGACTTATTTGCTCTACTACACTGCGACCGGCACACTTGCCGGTAGTGTGTGGTTTAGTGGGTATTTCCCATTTAAAACTTGATTTGAAATTAATTGGACTTAAAATAAATTTATCACACATTTCACGCATCAAGTTTTTGGCGCCGTTGCCGGGGACACTATTGCGTTTTCGAGGACGGCCCGAGTCGGGGATTTAGTCACTTTTACTGCTTTTATTTTTATTATTATTTTTTATTTTTTTACTTAAATTTATAAAAAAAATAAAAAAAAACAATATTTATATATATATTTTGTTTTGCTTTGTGTGCTTGCTTGCTTGTTAGTTTGTGTGCTTAGGATTAGTTGTTTTTCTTGTTTGCTAGTTTTGTTTGCTAGTTGTTTTTCTTGTTTGCTAGTTTTATTTGGGTGACGAGGACCCGCATGGCCATCTGACTAGGTTTAGTAGGTTTTGTAGCACTTTCCACCTGAATAACGTTAGTGAGGACGCCATAAAACTTCGTTTATTTCCATTTTCTCTCACTGATCAGGCGGCTGTTTGGTTGGATTCCCTCCCACAGGGAGCCATTACCACTTGGACTGATCTTCAGACCAAATTTCTTCAGAAATACTTCTCCCCTGCTAAGACTGCTCGTCTTAGGAACCTCATCTATGCTTTCACTGAGCAGCCGGGGAGTCATTCTACGAGACTTGGGACCGCTTCAAGGGACTTCTGAATAAGTGCCCTAATCATGGTCTCGAGGATTGGAGGGTCATTGAGAAATTCTATAATGGAGTTTCTAACGCGACTAAGAGACTCCTTGACTCCACAGCAGCGGTAACATGATGAAAACTAAAACCGCTGCTGCTTGTCTCGAGATGATAGAGGATCTTGCCTATAGCACTTATATTGAGCCTGGCTCTGGGGGCGTTACTGCTGCCCCCAATGGTATTCATTCCGTAGATTCTAGCATAGCCTTGTCTGCCCAGGTAGAGTCCTTTGCGAAAATGATGAAGGACATTCAAGATAAGATTTCTGCTAAGTGTGAGGTGTGTAGAGGTGGGCATGATACGATTGATTGCCCTGTTGGATCTAAGGAGGAGTTGAGTTTTATGCAGAACCAGGGACGAGGTTGGCAGCTACGCCAGTCCTCAAACTGGAGGAGCGGGGGTCCTCCTGGATTCCAGCCCCGCCAGAGTCTGTTTCAGGCCTCTGCTGATGGACAGAGTAGTGGTGAGTCTAAGTCTAAGATGAGTTGTAACACCCGGCATATTTGGCTTAAACATTTTAGTAAGACCTAAGTCTACCTTAGCGAGAAACATTTATAAACGGACTTAACTGGGTTAGTTGAGTCGGGTCAAGTTAGGATTGTCCAGGGTTCAATGATCTGGAGGATCATTGGGAGTCGTTTTGGGAATACACTAGTACCGGGTCCCGTTGTTGGTGAAATTACATAAACTAATTAAGTGTATGTGTAGACTAATTGTTGTATGATGGATTATATGCCTAGATGTGTTTAAATGATGTGTAGATAATCATCCATGCTTAAATATGTTAAACATAGACTAAGGTTGCATGCTCAGGTGTTAAGGTGCGTTAAAATGCGTTAAACACGACAAATTAGAAAACTAGAAAAACATAGGTTCAGGTTCGACCACATCGAGTGGGCAAACCTGGAAAATACTCTTGGTTCGACCCTTACTAAAGGGGCGAACCTGGAATGTGGAAATGAAAGAATTTCATTCGACTAGAACAAGGCACATTCGACCCAGGTGAAAGGGGCGAATGTGGACTAGTATAAATACCAAACTTTGTCATTTTTCACCATTTCACAAACCCTAACCGTCTCAAAACACTCTCAAACGATTTTAATCACTAAGGAAGGAGTTTTTGCTCTTATTTTTCATAATCTAAACCTATCAACAACATCTAATCAAGACTCCAAGGTGTGTTCTTAATTCTAAACCTTATTCAAGTATTTTAATTCGTTTTTATCTAACCCTAAGTGTCCAGATCTGATCTAAGGATGTTTTTGTTAATAAAAACCTTTTAAACATCTTTCTAAACCTAAACCCTATCATCAAACATAGGTTTTCATATCAATAAACATATGTTAATTATGTGTTATGTGATATTATGTGTTGTTTAATGATTTGCTACTGTGCTAATGCTAGAAACAT
The DNA here is from genome assembly GCA_030844895.1 of Ambrosia x helenae. NCBI lineage: Eukaryota > Viridiplantae > Streptophyta > Magnoliopsida > Asterales > Asteraceae > Ambrosia > Ambrosia x helenae. The sequence continues at coordinate 13,215,046 of CM061224.1, read as the reverse complement.
GATCTAGGGCTGTTATTGATGATAGTTTAGGATTATCAAAGGTTATAATTAGATAGATGATGATATCAAGTCTAATTTGGGAATTTTATTGAATCTAGGGCTTGTTGCATGTTAGTATTATCAATAAAATGATTGGGGGTTTTCGATTACATGATAAACTGAGCATTTTTAGATAATTATGGATTGATATTAAAAAGTTTCCAAATTGGGTAAAGATTACATGCATGATGTGACACTTCCATAAACTTTGCCATTTTGGGAAAGGGCTGAAACGGATAGGTTTTGGGGCAAAATTGGTGGGGTTTTGTAGGGATAAGTTATACACGCTTGACTGCAGTGTTTGATAATGTTTCGGGATGTTTTCGGATGTTTTTGAAGCGTTTTTGGAAAAAGTAATATGTCAGGGTCGAACCTGGGTACATTCGACCAGCCGAATGGTCGAATGTGGAATCCCAGGGTTGAACCTGGACAGTTTGGTCGAACCTGTTTAAAAACGGTCGAAGGTGGCTTTCCAAAGGGTCGAAGGTGGGGTAAAAGGGGCGAAGGTGAACTGATCCTCCTGGTTCGACCCTTCTAATTCAAAAATGAGATTTTTGATACAAACTAAGTGTTTTATGCTTGAACCTTGTGTGTAATCTATGTGTACTTGATTAGTTAGGGTAATGAGTCACCAACGTGATGTCGGGTCGGTCTAGTGTGTCGGTTGAACACTTAAACACGTTTTAAAACATACTTGGTTACGATCTGGACAATCGAGGACTAGATAACCTTATGGTTATTAGTCGGAACACTTATGTGAACATTTTGATAGATCTCCGGTAGAGGGATTATCAAGGGCTTGGCATTTTATTATTTACTGAAGAACGTAATTTAAGGTGAGTTCACGGCCCCACTTTTACAGCTTTAACTTTTGGGGAGAAAACATGCACTAAACTATTTTGGTAACATATGTCATACTATGGTTTTAACTTTGCATTGCTATACGATCTTTTAAAGTCCGGGGAAAACCATGAATGTGCGGGGATGCACAACGGGGGAAATGTGGATAGATCTATTGGGCGTGACCTGCCCCACTCGTCGGCTTGGAGGGTCGGGCGGGTGCACATTGTCTCGAACTGGTAACATTGGTAACATGCTGAACATTCGGGTTGAACATTGCTAAACGTGTCTAATAATGGTTTTCTAATCGTAGTAGTAATAAAACATACGCCTAGCTAGCGTACTTGGTAACATTGGTATAGTATGGACATGGTAATGTTTTGATAACTCTTGGTAACATATTGAACAAACCTGTGAACTCACCAGCATTATATATGTTGACGTCTTTTTGGCATGTTTTTCTCAGGTCGCTAAGGTAGCATCAGTTGAACTAGGCGCACGGGTCTGCATTGGCGTCTAGGCTTAGTGGCATATTTTAGATAAGTGTCTTGAACATTTTGGAACACAGTCTTGTAATTGATTAAATTTTAAATGCTTCCACTATATTTTAATGGTTTGATAACCAAGTTTTGAGTTTACATATTTCATATAGTGTTGTTTATTGTGACCGTTGACTTGGATCCTGGTTTGTCATGCGTCTCGCGGTAAAACTCCGCAAGTGGAAATTTGAGGGTGTGACATGAGTGAGTTTCTTAAGAAAAGTGAGGAGAGTCAGAGTAGGACCAATAAACTCTTAGAAACTCTAGTTATGCAGGGTGAAGCTAGGCATCAGGAGCAGCAGAAAAAGAACCAGGAGTTTGAGTTAATGTTTAGGAATCAGGGTTCCACCATTTAGAGTCTAGAGAGGACAGTAGGAGAGATGGCTAGTAGGATGACTGAGAGGCCCGTAGGATCATTCCCTAGTAGTACCCAGGTTAACCCAAATGCCACTGCTAAGGCAGTGACTACTAGGAGTGGTAGAGGGCAGGAAGTTGAGAAACCAGTTGAGGTAGAGGAACTGGTTTATGAGGAGATTGAGTTGGAGACTCCTGCTGGCGATGTGCACCCCAGGTTGCGCCCAGCAAGTACAACACAGACAGAGGAGCCTCCTAAGGAGAAGGTAGTTGAGAGGAAGTTTGGTAGAATTCCTTATCCCACTAGGTTGATTGAGCAGAAGTACGGAAAGGAGTATGGTCACTTCCTTGATTTGTTTAAGCAACTCAAGGTGAATCTTCCATTTGTTGAGGCATTACCGCATATGCCCAAGTATGCTAAATTCTTGAAGGACCTCCTGTCCAACAGGAAGAAGCTTGAGGAGATTTCTACAGTGACTCTGAGTGAGAAGTGTTCTATGGTGGTTCAGAACAAACTGCCCCAGAAGATGACAGATCCGGGTAGTTTTACTATTCCTTGCTTGTTTGGTAGTTCGTCTGTGAGTTATGCATTGGCTGACCTTGGTGCTAGCATTAATTTGATGCCTTATTCGATTTACTCTAGACTAGGCCTTGGTGATCTGGTCCCTACCCACATGAGCATCCAGTTAGCTGATAGGTCAGTTAAGTTTCCTAGGGGGATCGTAGAGAATGTCTTGGCGAAGGTGGATAAGTTCGTATTTCCAGTTGATTTTGTGATCCTTGACATGAAGGAGGATGAGAGAGTTCCATTGATTCTAGGATGCCCATTTCTTGCTACCGCTAAGGCATTGATCGATGTCTGTGACGGTAAGCTTACGCTTCGTGTAGGACTGACACAGTGATTTTCGGTGTGAAGGAGTCTATGCAGCACACCGGTGCTCAGGATGATACTTTGTACTTCATAGACTCTTTTATGTCCCATTTTGGTCAGAGTTTGAGTGATTTTTGTAGGGGTAGTTCCAAGATAGATTCTATTGATGAGAGTTGGGAGGACCAGGGGATAGAGATGATGACTTATCCACTAGGACAGAGCCCTAGGTCTAGTGATAGCCCCATTGAGTCTGTGGAGAGTGTAGCTATTGAGAGAGATGAGTCCGTTGAGAGGCCATCGGTAGAGACCCCACCGTCCTTAGAGCTTAAGGAGTTGCCCGATCATATTGAGTATGCGTTTCTGGATGAGGAGTCACGTTTGCCCGTCATCATTTCATCAGATTTGACGGCGGAGGAGAAGAAGAAGTTGTTAGATGTGCTTAAGGAACACAAGCATGCCATCGCTTGGAAGCTTGTGGACATTGAGGGTATCCACCCTTCCTTTTGCACACATAGGATTCTCATAGAGGATGGCTCTAAGCCTGTGGTGCAGCCTCAGCGGAGGTTGAACCCGAACATGCAGGAGGTGGTGAAGAAGGAGGTGTTGAAGCTACTTGACGCCGACCTTATTTACCCTATTTCTGATTCACCATGGGTTAGTCCAGTCCATGTTGTCCCTAAGAAGAGAGGGATGACAGTTGTGACTAATGAGAGATGTGAGTTGATTCCTATGCGTACTGTCACAGGTTGGAGGGTGTGTATAGACTATAGGAGGCTGAATGAGTCCACCAGGAAGGACCACTTTCCCCTTCCATTCATTGATCAGATGCTTGAGCGTTTGTCAGGACAGCAATTTTATTGCTTCCTTGATGGATTCTTAGGTTATTTCCAGATCCCCATTGCACCAGAGGATCAGGAGAAAACCACGTTCACATGCCCTTATGGGACTTTTGCGTATCGTCGCATGGCCTTTGGACTGTGCAACGCTCCTGCTACTTTTCAAAGATGTATGGTGGCTATTTTCCATGATATGATAGAGAGCTCCATGGAGGTGTTTATGGATGACTTTTCAGTTTTTGGGAGCTCTTTTGATCACTGTTTAGGGAATCTTGAGAAGATGTTAGCCAGCTGTGAGGAGACGAAGTTGAAGTTGAACTGGGAGAAATGCCACATCATGGTGAAGGAGGGCATAGTGTTAGGCCATAAGATTTCACGAGTGGGGATAGAGGTTGATAGAGCTAAGGTAGAGACCATTACGCGTTTACCCCCGCTGACTTCTGTGAAGGCTGTTAGGAGTTTTCTAGGTCATGCAGGTTTTTATCGTAGGTTCATTAAGGATTTTTCTAAGATTGCTAGACCGATGACTCAGCTCCTAGAGAAGGATAGGCCGTTTGAGTTTAGTGAGGAGTGTGTGAGAGCATTCGAGACTCTGAAAGAGAGGTTAGTTAGCGCCCCGATTCTGGTGGCCCCAGATTGGAGCTTGCCGTTCGAGCTCATGTGTGACGCGAGCGATTTCGCGGTTGGGGCCGTTTTAGGACAGAGACACAATAAGCATTTCCACCCGATCTATTATGCTAGTAAGACACTTAATGATGCACAGAGCACTACACTACCACTGAGAAAGAGCTCCTGGCGGTGGTTTATGCTTTTGATAAGTTTAGGTCCTATCTTGTTTTGTCTAAGACCATCGTTTACTCTGATCACGCGGCTTTGAAGTTTTTGTTTAGTAAGAAAGATGCCAAACCGCGTTTGATTCGATGGGTCTTGTTGTTTTCTGAGTTTGACATAGAGTTGAGGTAGAAGAGTGGCGCCGAGAACGTGGCGGCCGATCATTTATCTCGTTTAGAGCACCCGGAGAGTAGGTCAAGTGAGGAGAGAGATATTGGGGATGCCTTTCCCCATGAGTTCTTGTGTGTGTTGACAGCTAAGGAGGATGAGTTGCCTTGGTTCGCCGATTTTGCGAACTATCTTGCTGATGGATTCCTGAGGGGGACCTAACGTACCAGCAAAAGAAGAAATTCTTTGCGGACGTTAAAAATTACCTTTGGGATTATCCTTATCTTTTTAGGATAGGCTCGGACCAAGTGGTCCGTAGGTGTGTTGATGGTAGGGAGTTGAGAGATGTGTTGAGGCATTGTCACGAGGGCCCTACGGGAGGCCATCATGGAGTTTTGTTGACCGCGAGGAAGGTGTTTGACGCGGGTTTCTATTGGCCGACCATCTTTAAGGATGCGGCCACATTGGTGAGGAGTTATGATAAGTGCCAAAGGGTTGGCAATATCTCGTCCCGGGATGAGATGCCCCAGAATATTATGCAACCATGTGAGGTTTTCGATCTTTGGGGTATTGATTTCATGGGACCATTCCCTATGTCTCGTGGGAATAGGTACATTCTGGTCGCCGTAGATTACGTTTCTAAGTGGGTGGAGGCACTTCCTACCCCCACTAATAGCGCGAGAGTTGTAGTGGGATTCCTACGAAAGTTGTTTGCTTGTTTCGGTACTCCAAAAGCCTTAGTTAGTGATAGAGGCACCCACTTCTGTAATTCATTGATGGAGAAGGCTTTGCAACGCTATGGGGTCACCCATCGGCTTGCTATAGTCTATCACCCACAAACAAGTGGGCAAGTGGAGGTGAGTAATAGAGGGATCAAGAGGATCTTAGAGAAAACCGTAGTGGGAAGTAGGATTGATTGGGCTGAGAAGTTAGATGATGCACTTTGGGCCTTCCGCACGGCTTATAAGATACCGACCGGTTCTACACCATTTAGGATGATCTATGGGAAGGCGTGTCATCTCCCGGTAGAGTTAGAGCACCGTGCATATTGGGCATTACGATCCGTTAATCTTGACATGTCTTTGGCTAAGAGAAAGCGGTTTCTTGAGTTGCACGAGTTAGAGGAGTTGAGAGATCATGCATACGAGCACACTCATGACTATAAGGCTCGTACGAAGGCATTGCATGATAGGAAGTTGAAGGGGAACACGGATTTTAAGTGTGGGGATCAACTACTCTTGTACAATTCCCGGTTGAGATTGTTCCCAGGTAAGTTGAAGTCCCGGTGGTCAGGACCGTTTGTGGTGAAGGAAGTTTTCCCCTATGGCACAGTTACTATTGAGGGGAAGGATGGAGAGATGTTCAAGGTGAATGGACATAGGTTGAAGCTCTACATAGGAAGAGCTAATGAGGAGGAGGATGAGGTTGAGGTTATCCGCCTCGAGCCTCATGTCGAGTGATTATAGAAGTTGGTATCCTGGGTAAGAACCCAAGTGTAGAGTTTTGTATCATCATTCGCCATGTATGTTTTTATTTTATTTTATTTTCATTCTTCTTTATTTTTTATCATTTTTTATTTTTTTAGTGTATCGAGTCTTGTGAGATTGCCTTGACCCTTTTTCACTATTGGATCTCCCCCGCCCGTACTCAATCTCCATTCGGGTGGGGGTCGATCTTAAAATTATTTTTGTAAACAGGCATCTCACTTGTTATTGAGTCATTTTACTTTCACTTTCTTTTTAGTTTATTTTTACAGGATTCTGACTATGGCTGCGAAGGAAATGCTATACGGCTGTAGATGATGGACGGATATAACACTTTCTACGAGCTATCGCCATATATTCCAGGGGAGTTCGTTCCATTTATTTTGTTGTTATATATTTTATTTTTGCATTTGTAGTTTTAGTTTACGTTGTATCCTGGAACACATTGAGGACATTGTGCCTTTCTAAGTGTGGGGATGGGAGACTTCGTCTTTATTTTGCTTAGTTGTAGGTTGAGTCTAAAAATTGAAAAAAAAAAGAAGAAAGAAGAAAAAAAAAAGAAAAAGAAAATGTCCCTGATCTTTTGTGCATTTTATATGGAAAATGATAGTAAAATTGGAATTTTTGGTTTTCAAAATATTATATATATATATATATATGTGAATATAAATAGATTGAAAGCGCATTTGCTTAAGATGTGTCGGTAGGCTCAGCTAGCTTTGAAAGGTCCTAGGATTGTTCTTAATATACCTTAATAAATCATGAAATCTTGTGGGTTCTCATCTTAGGAGAAACGGTAGAACTGAAACCGCTGATAGTAATTAGAGGTACCACTGTAGGTTGAAAGCCCATATGTATTATTAATTAAATGGCACACTTGATCCTTTTTATGAGAATAAATCCGGTGAAAAGTGGCGCCCCAAAAAAAAATCCACATGTCCATCAATTGAGCTAGACCAAAAAAAAAAAAAAAAACTGAAGCCTCTGATCGAAATTCTCTCGAGGTCAAGTTGAAAAAAATACCGAAGCTCATGCTGTCGCTCTTGGGGATGGTGACTTTGATTGAGACAACCTCTGGGTTAGGTATGAAAAAAACAAATGTGTCTAAGCTCATAAACTTCATCCATCATCCATCATAAATTTAATTTATAATACATTAGGGAGTTTACTTTGCAGTGGTTGGTAAATCTATATGGTTTAACCTTTGCTTCGAAAGCTTGAGGTGGGATTAGGTGAAGCTGGATATCTTGAGTATGAGACCCATAGATTGATTGTAATAATATGAACTTAATTTCTTTACAAGATTGGGGCCTGATTAGCTAGTGGTTGGGTTTAGGTGGACAACAATACCGATAGTTTTGGTTGATGCGTAATTAGATCTTAATTAATAAACCTAAAAGTTTTTGAAACCAAGAATTCTAATTATGATTCCATTGCAGTCTTTTTCAGAGACGAAAAAGGTTTAAGTGTGGGGTTGTTTGATGTGTTGCAAAACACATCTCTTTTCCTATGTATTTTGTATATTATTTAGTTAGGTTTTTAGTCGTTTCGTGTCAGTTTTATTATTTATTTATTTTATTATTTTATAGGTGTTTGGAAAGAATGAGCTCAAAACGAATGAATTTTAATCAAGACACCAACACTTGAGAGCCGGTGTTCATGGACGTTGGAGCGTAGACGTGAAACTTTGGTCAAGTCAAGAACACCCAAGTCTATAGCACCGAGTATAATACTATCTATAATAATAATAATAATAATAATAATAATAATAATAATAATAATAATAATACTAATAATAATAATAATAATAATAATAATAATAATAATAATAATAATAATAATAATAATACAAATGGACATGAAGTCCACTTACGTACAAAAAAAAAGAAAAAAGAAAGAATGTTGAGGCAGGCCCAATATGTTTTGACTTTTACCTAACCTAAAGACAATTATTAAAGAAGGAAGATTATTATTTTGAGGAGAAGAGAATATTATCGAAGTCAAGAACTCAGACGGCCGCAAAGAAGCAGACATCGAAAGTCAACAGAAGAAGCATCAAAGATTTGTGAGGCAATTTTCAAGGAGAGGAAGGCTTGGGTTTGTTTATCTAAAACACTAGTTTTGAGTTTTGATTACTTTGTGTTTTTCAACTACTTGATACTATGTTTTATTATTTTGTTGAACCTATGTTTTCATCGCTTTCCATGACTATGAGTGGCTAAACTTTTAGTGCTACCTAGGTATTGATGATGGGTGACAATTGAATTATGATTTTCAGGTTGGATTTATATAATGTTTTGGATAATGTTTTGGTAAAGGTTTTCTAATAAGGTTTCTTTTGTATATGCGTGCTTGTTTTCTGAATATTAATACTTGTTTCTCTTAATTCTAGTTTAATTGATTTTGTATCTTTTGATCTAGGGTTATGTGAGTATCTTAGACTTGGTGTTTTTGATATATTTTGAGGTTGCTAGACATATTAAACCCTAGAAACAAGTTAATTAATTATTCGGTAATTTAGCATTCTACCACCTTTGAGACCGAGAGGAGATTAAGTGTCAGTGTGTCTAGCTTGGTAGGTATTCGGGACCGTGGTCTGCACGAGAGTGAGTCACCCCTAGCGTGCCTGTTCTGTTAGCATCATGTGTTAGAAACCTGTTAGAATAACTATCCCTTGCATCCCTTACACATCCCGGATGTATTGTTTCTGAGGGGGCCGAGAGGACATTCAGATTTAGGATACCTTAGCATAGTTTGGAGAGACCGAGAGGTGATCCGAACCCGAGACCGGTGAGTTTACACACTTCCCTAGATTCAGTATTGCGACATGTTGGAGAGTGATTCGCGTTCCAGTGTTGGTCTAGTTTAGTGTATCTTAAGATCCCGGTAGCCAAAACCCGTTTATCCAATCCCGAGAGCTATACGTCAGTCACCTTGATTCTTACCTAGGTAGCCATTTTCTCATTATTCGATCTCATCCAGTTCTACTTGTTCGTTTGCTTTGTTTGAGTTGTTTGCATTTTATTTACTTTAATTTTATATTTTTTTAGTAGTTAATGAAATCACCATCACTTCAATTTATTAGACTAGGATTCGACGAAAGCTTAGTACCGAGAGCCGCTATTACAGTGTCCGCGGTTCGATACTCGGACTTATTTGCTCTACTACACTGCGACCGGTACACTTGCCGGTAGTGTGTGGTTTAGTGGGTATTTCCCATTTAAAACTTGATTTGAAATTAATTGGACTTAAAATAAATTTATCACACATTTCACGCATCAGGGGGTGGATGGAATGATTTTGAGGGAATGTAATGCCTTGTGGAATGGGTGATTCTATTCCCTTGACCAACCAAACACATTATTTCTCATTACCTCGTAATGGTCCATTCCTTTCCTCCTTCGATTCCATCGTACCAAACGCTACCTTAGTCACAATCACACCAACCATGCTCACTAATTTTTTATTTTTTTTTTGTTTTTTTACCTTTCATTCTCCAAAAATCTACGTAAATCTTATATTCATATTTGAAGATCGACTAGAATAAGTGTCTGCTAGAAGCGTCAGAAAACACAAACACTGTCAAGGTGTGTAAATATGGTTTGATCATTGCAGTTGTAATCTTTAACCGAAGTCGAAACCAAAGTCATCAATTAATCTATTTTATAAACCAATTCATTACATTTATCAACCATGAAATGCATATGTTTTCTTAATCATAGTTTTTTTATTAATCTATGTAATCCACGGGATTGTAACATAGTTTAATTTTCTAAATTAAAAACTCTCTCAACATGAGAGGCGGCGGCGAGCATGGAGGCGGCATTCCGGTGAATATTCTTAGAAGACTAACGAAGTTCTTTGTGACTAATCTTCCTGATCGGTGTAGCGGGAATGACTTAGCAACGTTTGTACGTGTGCATGCAGAGATCTACGATATCTACATCGCTAGGAAGAGAGACAAGGCGGGTAATCGTTTTGGGTTCGTCTCCTTATTGGATGTTAAGAATGCGGAAGAAATGGGAAAGACATTGTCGGGGATTCGAATGGGAGAATACAAGCTGAAGTTTAATGATTTACCCTAGAGGAGGAAGAGATCAGGTCTCATCATGAAGATAAAGGAAAAACAAAGATGGCTCAAGAAGATCGTCCTCAAACCGGGGTAAGGAATGATTTTAAATCAACTGCGGTGACCGGATCCTTATCCTTTAAAGATGTGTTCATGGGTAAATTAAACGATGTTAGCACGGAGAAGGTCGTTATAGTGCCGGATGGATTTAAGGCATTTGATCATGTGTCGGGTAAAGCCGTGGTCGCTAGAATGTCCGATTTCTAGCAGTTAAAAGCAGCCGGCATGAAGATTAAAGAGATAACACATGACAAGGGTGTCATACAATATTTGGGAGGTTTGTCGATTCTTGTATCCTTTGATCAATTTAGTGATTTGCACTCTTTCCTGGATGTTGCTAAGGATATGAAGGAGGTTTTTTCATCAGTGGATAATTGGGTTGGCCAAACTATGCCATTTGAGAGAATTGCATGGCTTAGGGTCCAAGGCATTCCATTGCATCTCCTTGATAATGAGGTGATTAATAGAGTCGGGGAATTGTTCGTAAAATTGTCCAGAGCGGTCAACACGATAAGTGGGACTCCGATCTTTCTTTTGATTACGTCGGTGTACTGGTTTCGGAGGGCGGCCAGATTCATGAAGAGGTTGTCGTTCAGTGGAAGGGGCGTAAGTATCGTGTTTGGGTGACGGAAGAGGTTGGCGAGTGGGAACCGGATTTTTTGCTTAAGGCAAAAACTTGTCCGGCTGAAGCTCCGGTTTCTGTTGCTTCTCCGACCAGCTCAAAGTCTCATGTAGATTTGGAAGGAGCGAAATTTAAGGAAGTTGTTATGGAAGGTATTGATGATGATAAGTCACAAAATAATTCTAATGATTATGGTGCCAAAAATGTAGGAGATATGGGAGTTGACTCTGAGGAGATTTCCAAAAATGATGGAATTTATTTTCAATCAAGCAATAATGATGTTGGTGGAGGGTGCGTAAGGAAAGGAAAGTCTTCGGGTTTTAGAAAGGCTGGTAATGTGGTGGGCCAGTCTCAAGATAGACTACTTTTAGTTGATAACAGGCCTAAGCCCAAGAAGAGGCCCAGACTTGACATTGACCCTTCAGGCTCGGATCCTTTTGGGCTTGATATTTTGTTGGGCCTTGGTAATTATGCAGGCACAATCCCAATGGAGACCAATGATGGTTCGGAGGGCCCAGGTAATGAAACTATGTCTGTTCCTTTGGATAACCACGAGACAGAAGAACAGGATAAGGCTGCTAATAAAAATTCTGAAGAGGCCGTGGAGGACATTGATAACACAAACGATGGGGAGGATTTAGTCACTAAACCTACGGAAGCTGAGGAAACAATGAAGCTCAGTTCTAGAGTGGGAGCCGAGTTACGAAATTTCCAAGGTATTATCGAGGAAGCCATCGAGGAAGAAGGGGTACAAGTAGGTAATTAATGAATTTTCTGTCTGTTAACGTTAGAGGTTTTGGGATTGCGGGGAAACTAAATTGGGTGAAGGAATTACGTATAAAAATGAAGTTGACTTTTTAGCTGTACAGGAAACTAAGATTGTGGATGGGTATAGGTTTCACGGTTCTTTTTGCTGGGGTAGGGGGGATATCGAGTGGGATTTGGTGGATTCGACGGGTCGTTCGGGTGGTTTGTTGAATGTATGGAACAAGAAAGTTTTTTGTAAAAACGCATCTGTGTTGGATGCCAATTTTCTTATCACCTCGGGTTATTTAATTGAAGATGGCACTATGTTGAATATTATGAATATATATGCTCCTCAAAAGGTTTGTGCTAAGCGGATGCTCTGGAAGAAGATTTTAGGTATTATAAATGGTACGGATGGTTTGTGGGTCCTTTTGGGGATTTTAACTCGGTTAGGTGGCCTGAAGAAAGATTGAATTCTTGATTTAATCGGGTTGCTGCGTCCGATTTTAATGAATTCATTGATCAAGTTGGTTTACAGGAGTACACTATGAGGGGGAACAAATTCACGTTTCTGGCAGGATGTAATGGAGAATTTAAGATGAGTAAAATTGATAGAGTGCTCGTTTGTCAAGAATTTTTTAGTCGATGGCCTCTGGCTTGTCTTCGAGCTCTCCCTCGAGAATTGACGGATCATACGCCATTGCTTCTTACATTGGTGCAATCTAATTACGGGCATAAGCCTTTTCGTTAGTTTAATTCTTGGTTAGAAAGACCGGATTGTGAAAGTGTGGTGAAAAAAGCGTGGAATGATTGCAATTATGATGGCGCTCATGACATGGTTATCACTCAAAAATTCAAAAACGTTAGGAATGCCCTAACTAAATGGTGGGCGGATATAGTTATTAAAGAAGGTGAACAACTTGCGTCCCTTAAAGAGGAGCTACAAAAAATAGAACAAATTATGGAGGATCGAAATTTGGAAGAAGACGAGGCTTGGGTATGGGGCGAGTGTAAAAAAAGATGTTTTGAAGATAAACGAATGGAAATGTAGAGATTTACACCAAAAGTCTAGGGTCAAATGGGCCGCCAAAGGGGACGATAACTCCGCATATTTTCACAGGATTATTAAAGGGAGGAAAGCGACTAATGCTATTCCCGGTTTCATGGTGAAGGGTAAATGGATTTCGAATCCTAATTTGGTTAAGAATCACGTTTTTTCTTTTTACAGGAACTTGTTCGCCGAGAAGCATCCGTCCCGCCCTATTCTGAAGTGTCCAGACCTGAAGAAGTTGTCCGTTTCTGAGGCTGAATTGCTGGTTAGACGTTTTGACAAGATGGAGATTAAAGCTGCCGTTTTTGACTGTGGCCCGGATAGGGCTCCTGGCCCCGACGGTTTTAATTTCCGGTTCGTGCAGCACTTTTGGGATTTATTGGAAGATGATTTCGTGAATCTTTTAAATAATTTTTTTGACAACGGGACGATCTCTAGAGGGTGTAGTATCGCGTTCGTCACCCTTACCCGAAATGCAAAGCTCCATTTGATTTGAAAGAGTACCGGCCTATCACATTGGTCGGGGTTATTAATAAAATTATTTCCAAGGTTTTAGCTGAAAGGATGAAGATATACCTGGGCAAGCTCATATCCGACACTCAAACGGCGTTTCTGAAAGATAGATTTATTCTTGACGGCCCACTGATCGTTAACGAAATTTATGGATGGATTAAGAGTAGTAAGAATAAAGCGTTTCTTCTAAAGATTGATTTTGAAAAGGCGTATGATAACGTCAATTGGGGATTTTTATTATCGGTGATGGAACAGATGGGTTTCCCAATTAGATTGCGGTTATGGATAAAAGGTATTCTGGAGTCGTCGAGGTCGTCTATTCTAGTAAATGGGTCTCCGACTTTCGATTTCCAGTGTCAAAAAGGAATTCGTCAAGGAGATCCTTTGTCGCCTTTCTTATTCATCATTGTGATGGAGGCCTTTTCTTGTATGGTGTCGAAGGCGTGTGATTTGGGAGAGATTCACGATCTTCGGTACTTTAATGGTGGTCCGGCGATTTCTCATCTTTTATATGCGGACGATGCTCTTTTGATGGGTGTATGGTCCAAAAATAATATTATAAAGACGGCCAGAATTCTTAGAATTTTCTACGTGTGTTCGGGTTTAAAGATTAATATTCGGAAGTCGCATTTGTTTGGTGTTGGTCTTGAGGATGACGAGGTGGCTTCTATGGCGAACGTCTTAGGGTGTCAACTTGGTATGTTTCCATTTGATTATTTGGGAATTAAAGTTGGCGCTAACATGAACAAGAGTTTATATTGGGCCCCGGTGATCGATACTATTCAAAGACGGCTTGTTTCTTGGAAATCTAAATTGTTGTCTATGGGCGATAGATTGACTTTGATCAAATCGGTCCTTGCTAGTTTACCGGTCTACTATCTTTCGCTTTACAAAGCTCCTATTATTATTATAAATAAAATTGAGCAATTGATGAGAAATTTCCTTTGGGGTGGTTCTATAGAAGATCGAAAGATGAGCTGGGTTGCTTGGGATATAGTGACCATGTCCAAGAAAAATGGGGGTTTGGGTATCACTAAAGTTAGGGACGTGAATTTGGCATTGTTGGCGAAGTGGGCTTGGAGGTATAAAACTCAAAGCATGTCGATTTGGACGAAAGTTATTCATATGATTCATAATGGCCGTGCTCGGTGGGATTTCCTTCCAATTAATCGTAGAATTCGAGGCTGCTGGAAGAATATTGTTAAAACTATTAATTGTTTCCAGATTAATGGCCGTCTTTTCAGTACTCTCATTCGTCCGAAAGTGGGGAACGGAAGCAGATTCTGTTTTGGACAGATGTTTGGGTTGGAAATACGGCTTTGAAGTGGAGATGGCCGGGTCTTTTCAAACTGGAGTATAATAAACAATGCACGGTTGAGGAGAGGTTTATGATAGAAAATAATAAATGGATTTTCAGACCGCAGTGGAGAAGTGGTTTAACTTCTGTCGCGGAGATTTCGGAGCTGCAGGATGCGGAATTTTTATTGTCTAACGTTATGTTGACAGGTAATCAAGATCTATGGTGCTGGAACGGCGAATGAAGCAATATCTTTTCAGTCGCTGATGTCAAAAAGCTGATTAGAGAAGACGCGGAAGTTCCAAGAAATCAAAGAATGACGTGGTTAACATGGGTGCCGAGCAAGGTGAATTTGTTTATATGGAGGGCTGAAATGAATAAAATTCCAACGAAATTAGCTCTCCAGCACCGCAATATTAATATTGCAGATCCTAGATGCTGTTTATGTGATTCAGACGAAGAAGATGTCGTGCACTTATTTACTGTTGCATCGTTTCTAATGCTGTTTGGCAGGAGATTGGCAATTGGGTTCAACTAGGTACAATCTTTTTGTTCGATTTTGAAGACATTTTGAAGCTTCACAACCAAGCCGCTACTAATAGTTGGGGTAAGAAAATCATAAAAGGTATAGTTATGATAGCGTGCTGGGCAATTTGGAGATCTCGGAATGATAAAATCTATGAACATAAAGATGTTAAGGTGGTTGAGGTGTTGATCATGATAAAGTCTTGGGCGTTTTTATGGCTTAAACATAGATCTAGATTTCGTTCTATTGTTTGGAAAGAGTGGGTGAAATATCCATTGTATATGTTGTAATCTCTCGCGGCCCTTGATTCGAGGGTTCGCGTGTTTTTAAAAAAGTTATAAACCATAGTCCATATATAACATGAGGGTTATGATTAAATACACAGTAAAAGAAAAATAGGAAGTCGTAGGTAGGGTATCAAACGGACTCCGATTGAACTCATTCAAGCGGCATTGGAACCGTCTTATCGAACCCTACGACGTTAGTTTTTAGGTTTTCGTTTTTTGGGGTTTTAACTTGTAGTTTTTAGAATATGCGTTAAATCATTATGTCTTTTATGTACCATTGTGTCTTTTTCTTATTTTCATCATTGTGTCATTATTTCAATTCATTGTGTCTTTTTTCTTCAGCATCCTGTTATATTTTGTGGCTCATATTTTATGATTTATTGTGTTTTTTGTATTATTCTCACCCTTTTCATTTTTGTTACATTGTGTAGAATAACTTGAAGATATATTTTGAGCACTCATTTTTGAACTGCAACTATATACGAGCAAGAAACTCAAACTAAAATCAGCGGGGCCTAAAACAAATAATACCTTGTGTTTTTCCGTATCTTTTGTCAAAACAATATTAATAACCTTTATAAAATTAAAAGTTTGAGAATATGACTTTTTCAAAATGCACATTAAATAGAAGAAACAAATAAGGAGAAAATTATGGAAACCGATTTGACGGAAGGAGAAAACGTAGATATTAAAATATTTAAACAAAATTGTGTAGAATAACTTGAAGATATATTTTGAGCACTCGTTTTTGAACTTCCATATTCAATAGATCAAATCAACCAAACGCAAAAAAATGTCAAACTCTACAATGGAAATTCAAAACGACACCGTGATAACCATCCCCACCACCCACTCCCCTAGTCGCTCCATTAGATTCCAGGGTGCAAAACCGATCCCACTTGTAATCTCGGTCACCATTGGACTTATCGTTTGGTTCGCGGTCCCTAAACCGATGGAGGTACCTAAACAAGCTTGGCATTTGTTAGCGATCTTCCTCACCACCATCACCGGGCTTATCCTAGGGCCTTTACCTGTCGGGGCATGGGTCTTCGTGTGTTTAACGATATCTGTGGTAACTAAAACATTGACGTTCAATAATGCATTTGCGGCTTTTACCAACGAAGTGATATGGTTGATAGTTGTGTCGTTTTTCATTAGTAGAGGGTTTGTGAAAACCGGCCTTGGTGATCGCATGGCAATGTACTTTGTTAGATGGTTTGGAAAGAGTACTTTGGGTTTAGCTTATGGATTGGCGATTTGTGAAGCGATTATTTCGCCAGCAATGCCAAGCGCTACCGCGAGAGCGGGAGGGATATTCTTACCGATTATTAATTCATTGGCAATCGCCGGTGGAAGTAGTCCTAAAGATGGTTCTGCTCGCAAACTTGGTGCATTCCTTATTCAGTCTCAGTTACAGGTATGTTGATTGGTAAGATTGTTTTTAACTTCCAATCAATTAATTTTATTAAGTTATATATAAACAAGAACCCATTTGGTTAAAATGTATAATGTTTGTTCATGGTTTGCTTTTGATGGTTTTTAGGTCGAACCGTGAATCAAGCCCTTTAGTAATGGTTTTTTACGAACGAAAACCGGAACTGGTCAATTATTATTATTATTATTATTATTATTATTATTATTATTATTATTATTATTATTATTATTATTATTATTTTTAAATGAGCTCCTTATTAGTTGCCTAATCAGTTAATGGCAGCTCCTTCTTCGGAACATAAGTTTGATCTAATTTAGAAATCTCTTGTAGTTTTGGTCTGTTAATATGTGGATTATCACGCTCATTTAGTTTTCGTTAAAAAGAATTTGATTTTTTGTAGCATTTTATTTTGAGATTTAATATACAAACGTGAACTTTGGTTGAAGATTTAATAAGCAATAACAGGTTGCTTTTATTGTAGCGTAATACAAATCGGAGCCACAATAACTTATTTTTTCTTTTATTTCTTGTAAAATCCAGATATCACATTAGACTATCCCCATTGGTGACCAAAAGTTTGGTTGTTCACCAATAAAGCAAAAGAAGACAAAGAAAAATTCATTTAAAAAATTAAAAAAGATATTAATTTTGACAACCAAGGTTGGTGGAGCAACCATGGTTGCAACCAAATTAAACCCCCCACCAACCTATTTTCGTAAATAACTCAAAATATTTAAGTTAAAAAATAAAACTTAAAACACTGTATTTCTTAACTTTTTTTTTTGTGAACATCCTGATATAAATTTTATTAAAAACCGAGTACGTTCAAAAAAAATATTTTTAAGTTGGGTTGGGTTGTGAATGGGTGTTAAATTATGAGTATGGTTGGGTTGTGTAGGTGAAAGAAAGAGATAATATTTTTTTAATAAAAAGATTGGGTTGTAATAATTGCTAATGGAGATAGTCTTAAGGTTACTTTTACTTTTCTGGGCCAGTAAATACTGATTTAAGTGTGGGCCAGATTTTAAAAGTTGATCACATGGGTTCATAAAAATAAGAGTTTATTGGATTGGTTGGAACTGAATTGCAAAGTAAAGTGGCAAGGACAGCAAAATAAGCAAGTTAAATAAAAGGTATTTAGGATTCATATACCCTGGTTACATCACACACTAATAGGACGCTTCACATATTCAGAATGTGATGTCACACCTCCAGAATGTTATGTCACAAGATGTATGAAACCAAAAACCCAAATAGAATAACTACAAACAAAAAAAGAAAAAAAATAGAATACCTATAAAATACTAGAAACAAAATTCTAAGAAAAAAAATTCACGAGAAAAAGCAACAAATATGCATAATGGTTACACTATTTAGGTTATTTTGTTTCTCTATATAATAAAAAAGCGTGAATGAGTTCATTTTTTTTAAATAACTTAGTTGCGCTATTCATGATGTTTGAAAAGAGTAGTTATCCGAATATGTAAATTATTGTTGTTGACATTGTTGTTGTTATTAACTATTTCACATAATGTAACATAGTATAATAGTATATGTTTAGAGTGTACAACTGTTTTATATTAATCAATGATTAGCTAGCTTGCTAAGCGGGTAATTAGTGATTGTTTGTTTGTTATATATGGATGGATCGACAAGTCGTCTAGTAGCTCGAACGCTCTTTTCTTGACGGGTGATGCACAAAACATGTTATGCATGAAATTAGCCGAAAGTTTAGGGGTGAAAATCAAAAGTCCATGGGTTACATGGTTCAAAGCTTCATGCTTCCCAGCACTAGCTTCTCTGATGCTAACTCCATTCATAATATACAAGCTATATCTGTGACACCTGGCAAATTCGGGTTAACAACGTTGTCTAGATGAAAGTCTACCTTAGCGAGTCACGCGTATATGGTACTTAACTGGGTTAGTTAAGTCGGGATATGGTTCGGGAACTATTGGTTAGTCTAGAAGATCATTGGATGTTGGTCTAGAGGTTCATTAAGTGTCGGTCCTTAACCAAGTGTACAAACGGTGACGATTTGTAGGATCGTCAGGGCATACGGAACATACGAGTCTCGAGTCCCGGGAATTGGTGAACGAGTGTAAATATGTGTATTTACTGGTGTTATGTGTTTACAATCATTATGTGACTTGTCGGTATATGAATATGCATTAACATATGTTAAAACGGGGTTTAACGCGCAAAACACACCAACATAGGGGCTATAGGCGATTAGGCTTGGGGGATAGCCTAATCGCATGACCTGGGGCGAGTAGGAGGATCCCTACTGGCGAATAGGGCTAATCGCATGAACAGTCATGCGATTAGGCACCCTACTCGCGTATAAACCTGCACAATCGCATGGAACGGGCTGGACGACTAGAAACGCCTATAAATACAACACTTAACCTCCTAAACTCAATTAGACAAACCCTAGTCGTCCCATAACCGCCCCAAACACTGAAACAACCTCTGGAAGGCGATTTTGATCAAAAACACAAGGTTTCAAGGTCTAATCATCATCCTTTTGCAATTCCAAGGTTTAATTCTCATCCATAATACTTTGTAAACGTTTTTAATCAATCCCTAATGGTCCAGACCTGTTCATAAACGAAAAGGCTTTCTGAAAATCGTCAATAAGAGTTATTAATCGGATTATAATTAATAAACATGCGTTATGGATATGTATGATTAGAAAGATAGGATTTTTATGAATCTTGATGATGTGTTGATGTGTTATCATGCTAGGTCAGAATTGATATTGATAGTATGATGATAGAAACCTGATTAATTGAATAATAGGGTTATGATTACATGCGTTAATTGAATGTTGCATGCTATGTGTATGTGTTTGGATTGCTTTGGTTGCATGCAGGACTGATTTTACGAGGATGAACGAAGGGTTTTGGGTTAAACATGTTTAGGATAGTGTTTGGGATGATATTGGGTAGTTACACACGCTCTGGATCTGATTTGGAGCGTTAAACGCGCGAAAAACCGGAACAGCAAGGTTACAGGCGATTAGCCTTGCTAATCGCGTGTAATAGGGGCGAGTAGCCCCCACTCGCGAGTAAGAATGGGCGAGTAGGCCCACCCGCCTGGCTGCAAGGGCGAGTAGCCCAATCGCGTGGTCCCAAGGGCGATTAGCCCTAATCGCCTGACTTAAGGGGCGATTAGCCCTAATCACGTGACATTTCATGCGATTAGCCTCCCTAATCGCGTGTACTGCTGCGGTAAGTGTATATTAGCATACCGAGACCTGATTTGACATGTAGTAACATGCTAGGAACCCCGTAACATATCTAGTAACTTGGTAACATGTATTTGGATGTATTTCGGTAATATGTGAACTATGTGCTATAACTTGTTGTGCGTTAACGTATGTTAAGTATACTTGCGTTATTGTATGTTTTGGAACGTAAACATAACACGGGGAGTCTCGGGTCACCAATGGGATGTCGAGTCTTGTACTTTGGGTCAGTTAAACAATCACGGTATTTTAAACGAACTTGGTTATGGTCTGGACATCTAGGGACTAATTAACCTGCGGGTTATTAGTCTAAGTACTTGTAACTGTCGTATGTTAGGTCGCCACTGTACGGGACTAACATAGCAGCTGAGTTTACTCGGGATTAGGAGTAAAGCAACTTAAGGTGAGTTTACGGCCCCTCTTTTAAACTGGTTTCATATTTTCGGGGGAGAAAACATGTGTTAAAACGATTATGTGGTAACTACTGTCATACTATGGGTTTCTATTGTGTACTACACGATCTTTGGAAGTCCCGGGGGGAACCATGAATGTGCGGGTTTGCACAACGGGGAAATGTGAATAGCGCTATTGGGAGTGACCAACCCCGCTCGTCGGCTTGGAGGGCCGGGCGAGTGCATATTGTCTCAAACAGGAACAACAGGAACATTTGGAACTATTCGGGCACAAAACTGGTATTCGTGTTAGTAATGGTTTTCCAATCGTGGTAGTAACAAAACGTACGCCTAGCTAGCGTATACTGGTTTTCTATTTGTTATAGTATGGACAGGTGAACTTGGTGCTTGAACTGCAAACCTGTAAACTCACCAGCATTTTTGTGCTGACGTAAACTTTTACATGTTTTCTCAGGTCGCTAAGGTAGCACATGGAACTAGGGCGCACGCGTCTGCACGGCGTCTAGATAGAGTTGCATGATTTCATAAACATTGAACTTTGGTTATTTATGCTGAACTTTATTTTGAATAAGCTTCCGCTGTAAACGGGATTTTAAAACTATGTTTTGGTATTGCATTAATTACATTTAGACTTGTTTATTGTGATCGTTGGTTTGGATCCTGGTTTGTCATGCGCCTCGCGGTAAAACTCCGCAAGTGGATTTTGAGGGTGTGACAGATTGGTATCAGAGCCAATGGTTATAGTGAACTAGGACTGCATGTAGAGTCTAGTCTATAGCCGAGTCGCACACACTAGACGATCACATGGTACTAAACGTTATAGTGGTTTACGTATGGTCTTGTCGAGGTGTCTCTAAATCGTTGGTCTTTCTGCGTTACATCATCCGTTCTATCTTAAGTTGGGTTACTTGTTTTCTAGGCAGTGTGGTCTATTGGAGTAACTTGTGTGCTCTTGAGATTTGTCCAAGGCTCGGACATCTCCCTTTTGTATTCCAATAGAAGCACTTGTCATGAACTACCGTAGTATTACGGTGTGTAGCTAAGAGTCTATGTTCGGTGATTTGATCTTTGAACTAGGAGAACACTTGGAGGACCATGTAGAGCGTTTTATCATTTTGGGTGCACACAAAATCATAAAACGAAATGCATGGAAGCCCTAGTGAGCTCTGGGTTTGAGGGGATAGTCCTGGATTGGACCTGGCTTTAATCTTGTGAACATTAGTGGTTATCTTTAACTGCGAAACTAAATTTTCTCGTTCTTTCTGCCAGAATCATGTCTGGAGTGCGTGGAGGACGAGGAGGTGGTCGCAATGGTGGACGCGGTGGTGGTCATGGTGGTGCTGGTGGTCGTGGTGGAGGTATTAACTTATCACAGGCTGATCTAAATAATTTGCTCCAGGCTGCCTTTCAGTTAGGGCACAACGGTGGTGGTAAGTTGTTTTATCCATTTTCTTTGCCTCATTGGTGAGTCTTGTGTACGTTATTCGTGGTTTCTCATACGTTTCATTTCAGGTGGTCCGGTTGACCCACCCCCACCCATGTGCACCTATAAGATGTTCCGGGACTGCAAACCCCAGGAATTCTCTGGCACCGAGGGTGCGGTCAGTCTGCTTAGGTGGTTGGAGAAAGTGGAGTCGGTATTCCTGATGTGTAACTGTCTCCCGGAAGATCGGGTGAAGTATTCGGCTGCGTTATTTCAGGACGTGGCATTGACTTGGTGGAATGGTATTACCCAGAATATGGGTATTGGGGAGGCATATGCTATGCCATGGGAGAACTTTGTGCAGTTGCTGAAGCGGGAGTATTGCCCGAGAGAAGAAGTACAGAAGCTGGAGCATGAGGTGTGGAACCTCAAGATGACTGGGTCGGAAATCGAGAAGTATACGGTTAGGAGGAATGAGTTGGCAGTGCTATGTCCCGATTTGCACGTGCCAGAGTATCGTAAGATTGAACATTATGTCTCAGGGTTGGTGCCGGAAATTGCAGGGTTAGTGGCTGCTGGGAATCATCCTACTTATGCGGAGGTAGTTCGATCTGCACATAGGATGACAAATTTAAAGGTGAATGAGGGGATTTTGCCGGCGAAAGGTTCGACTGCTAAGGCTCCAGAGAACAATAAACGCAAGTGGGAAAATGACGGAAAAGGATCTGGGTCTGCACAGCAGGGTAAAAAGTTTGATAATGGGGGTTCATCGTCTTCGGGTAATAAGCAGGGTGGTTATGCGGGAAAACTGCCCAAATGCAACAAGTGTGGACGCCATCACCAAGGGAACTGCGACAGTAACCGTTGTCACCGCTGCCAGCGAACAGGCCACTATGCTAAAGATTGTCGGGTTACACTTCCATCGACTCAGGCTCCGACCAACAGTTCTGCTCCGACTACTCAGGGTACTACAGGGAAACAAGGGTGCTACAACTGCGGTGACACTGGGCATTACAAGAAGGATTGCCCAAAGCTGAAACAGGGTGGAAACAACGGGAATGGTAACAACGGGGGCGGCGGCAGAAATGCACGTGCCTTCGTCATTGGAGCTGCTGAGGCTAGGCAGGACCCTGATACAGTCACCGGTACGTTTCTTCTCAATAATCATTCCGTTAGCGTGTTATTTGATTCTGGTGCCGACAAGAGTTTTGTATCCATGGATGTTAGTCGACTGCTAGATGTAGTATCTGTACCATTAGAGACCAAGTATATTATTGAGTTGGCTGACGGTAAGACGATTGAAGCTACTAGTGTTCTTCGGGAGTGTCAGTTAGAGTTGTCAGGTTTATCGTTTCCCATTGACCTTATGCCGGTATCTTTGGGTAGTTTTGACGTTGTGGTAGGAATGGATTGGTTATCTTTGTATCGCGCGGAGATTGTCTGTTACGATAAGGTTATTCGGATTCCTCTCCCTGATGGAGAATTTCTTTCTGTATACGGTATCAAGGGTGGTGTTTCGCTAAACATCATCTCTAGCATGAAAGCCCTTAAGTGTCTTCGAAAGGGTTATCCAGCCGTTTTGGCGCTCTTATCTGTTTCCACTAGTGATGAGAAGAAGATTGACGACATTCCGGTGGTACGCGAGTTTTCTGATGTTTTTCCCGATGATTTATCTGGTCTTCCTCCTCATCGTCAAGTCGAGTTCGGTATTGATCTCGTACCAGGGGCTGCTCCTATTGCTCGGGCCCCCTACCGTCTTGCACCTCCCGAGATGCAGAATTGTCTAGCCAGTTACAGGAGCTCTTGGACAAGGGTTTCATCCGGCCAAGTTCTTCCCCTTGGGGAGCCCCGATTTTGTTTGTCAAGAAGAAGGATGGGAGTTTCCGATTGTGTGTAGACTACAGAGAGCTGAACAAGTTGACCATCAAGAACCGTTATCCTCTTCCACGTATCGATGATCTATTCGACCAGCTCCAGGGTTCTAGTTATTATTCCAAGATCGACTTGAGGTCCGGTTATCACCAGCTGCGCGTCAGGGAGGCTGACGTTGCAAAGACTGCTTTTCGAACACGTTATGGCCATTTTGAATTCTTGGTCATGCCTTTCGGTCTCACGAACGCACCGGCGGTTTTCATGGACTTGATGAACCGCGTCTGTAAACCATATCTGGATAAGTTCGTCATTGTATTTATTGATGACATTCTGATCTACTCCAAGAACGAGACCGAACACGGGGAACATCTGCGGTTAGTTTTGGAACTCTTGCGACGAGAACAACTTTACGCCAAATTCTCAAAGTGTGACTTTTGGTTACGCGAAGTTCAATTCCTAGGACATGTGGTTAATGAACTAGGAATTCATGTCGATCCCGCTAAAATCGAAGCGATCAAGGACTGGGGAGCACCTAAGACGCCAACTGAGGTGCGGCAATTCCTAGGCCTTGCAGGCTACTACCGTCGTTTCATTCAGGGGTTCTCGAAGATTGCTCAACCCCTCACCGCTCTCACTCAGAAGGATAGGAAGTTCGACTGGGGTGAATCACAAGAGTCCGCGTTTGAGAACTAAAGTCTAAACTGTGTTCTGCTCCTATTCTGTCTTTACCTGAGGGTCCTGATGATTTTGTCGTTTACTGTGATGCTTCCATTCATGGACTCGGTTGCGTGTTGATGCAACGCGAGAAAGTGATTGCGTATGCTTCTCGTCAACTCAAAGTGCACGAGAAGAACTACACAACTCATGACTTGGAGTTGGGTGCCGTGGTATTCGCGTTGAAAATTTGGAGACATTACTTGTACGGTACCAAATGCACCATCTACACCGATCACAAGAGTCTCCAACACATTTTCGACCAACAACACTTGAACATACGGCAGCGCCGTTGGATTGAACTTTTGAACGACTATGACTGTGCTATTAAGTACCATCCTGGCAAGGCGAATGTTGTAGCAGACGCCTTGAGCAGGAAGGAATCTTCTAAACCTCGTCGCGTTCGGGCATTGCAGCTCACTATCCATTCATCGTTACCTGATCAACTCCGTTCTGCCCAATCGGAAGCTTTGAAGGAGGAAAACCTTAAAGCTGAAACTATGCACGGTGCCGACAAGCATCTAGAGCGAAGGCCTGATGGCCTGCACTACTTCGCAGAACGCATATGGGTTCCTTTATTCGGGGGACTACGGGAGCTTGTCCTTGATGAGGCTCATAAGTCCCGGTATTCTATTCATCCTGGTTCGGATAAGATGTACCAAGATCTGAAAGTGCTTTACTGGTGGCCAAACATGAGGTCGGACATAGCCTCATACGTGAGCAAATGCTTGACCTGTGCTAAGGTCAAGGTGGAATACCAGAAACCGTCGGGTCTCCTGCAACAACCTGAAATTCCGGAATGGAAATGGGAACGGATTACTATGGATTTTGTCACACAACTTCCAAGGTCACCAAGCGGGAACGACAAGATATGGGTGATTGTCGATCGGTTAACGAAATCAGCCCATTTTCTTGCTATTAAGGAGACCGACACTATGGATCGTTTGGCTCGTCTCTACTTGAAAGAAGTTGTTTCTAAGCACGGGGTACCTGTTTCTATTATCTCGGATCGTGACTCCCATTTTACGTCTCACTTCTGGAAGTCTTTGCACAAGGCTTTGGGTACCCAACTAGACATGAGTACGGCTTACCATCCACAGACCGACGGTCAGAGTGAGCGTACGATTCAAACTTTAGAAGACATGCTGCGGGCATGTGTGATCGATTTTGGCAAGGGTTGGGAAGCTCATCTGCCGTTGGTAGAATTCTCGTACAACAACAGTTATCACACGAGCATCAAGGCTGCTCCGTTCGAGGCACTGTACGGACGGAAATGCCGCTCTCCTCTTTGTTGGGCTGAGGTGGGTGAGAGTCAACTCACTGGGCCCGAACTAGTGTACGAAACTTCGGAAAAGATCGTACAGATTCGAAATCGGTTGGCGGCGGCACGGGACCGGCAAAAGAGTTATGCTGATCAGCGTCGCAAACCACTGGAGTTCCAAGTCAATGACAAGGTACTTCTAAAAGTTTCACCGTGGAAGGGCGTCATACGCTTTGGAAAGCGTGGCAAACTCAATCCGCGATATGTCGGCCCATTTACGATCCTGGAACGGATTGGGCCGGTGGCATATCGACTTGATCTACCGACGGAGCTCGGTAACGTACATAACGTCTTTCACGTGTCAAACTTGAAGAAGTGTCTGGCTGACGAGTCTCTCATCGTTCCACTAGAAGAGATCAAGGTTGATGATCGTCTTCGGATTGTGGAAGAACCTGTGGAGATCCTTGACTACAAGATTCGTAGCCTACGTCACAGCAAGATTCGTATCGTTAAGGTTCGGTGGAACTCGAACCGGGGACCGGAATATACATGGGAACGGGAGGATCAGATGAAGTCTAAGTATCCTCATCTCTTTCCTAAGGAAGCGTTCGAGTCGAGGCATGTCTCTTCGGCAGCTGAATGAATCTCGGGTCGAGATTCCTTTTAACGTGGGGATGATGTGACACCTCGGGTAAATCTCTCTCTTGATTTCTACTCTCTATTGATTCCTATCTGTTTGTTTATTCCCTTCGTTGTTTCTTTTGTTACTTACGCAATTTTCGGGACGAAAATTCTTTTAACGTGGGGATGATGTGACACCTGGCAAATTCGGGTTAACAACGTTGTCTAGATGAAAGTCTACCTTAGCGAGTCACGCGTATATGGTACTTAACTGGGTTAGTTAAGTCGGGATATGGTTCGGGAACTATTGGTTAGTCTAGAAGATCATTGGATGTTGGTCTAGAGGTTCATTAAGTGTCGGTCCTTAACCAAGTGTACAAACGGTGACGATTTGTAGGATCGTCAGGGCATACGGAACATACGAGTCTCGAGTCCCGGGAATTGGTGAACGAGTGTAAATATGTGTATTTACTGGTGTTATGTGTTTACAATCATTATGTGACTTGTCGGTATATGAATATGCATTAACATATGTTAAAACGGGGTTTAACGCGCAAAACACACCAACATAGGGGCTATAGGCGATTAGGCTTGGGGGATAGCCTAATCGCATGACCTTGGGGCGAGTAGGAGGATCCCTACTGGCGAATAGGGCTAATCGCATGAACAGTCATGCGATTAGGCACCCTACTCGCGTATAAACCTGCACAATCGCATGGAACGGGGTGGACGACTAGAAACGCCTATAAATACAACACTTAACCTCCTAAACTCAATTAGACAAACCCTAGTCGTCCCATAACCGCCCCAAACACTGAAACAACCTCTGGAAGGCGATTTTGATCAAAAACACAAGGTTTCAAGGTCTAATCATCATCCTTTTGCAATTCCAAGGTTTAATTCTCATCCATAATACTTTGTAAACGTTTTTAATCAATCCCTAATGGTCCAGACCTGTTCATAAACGAAAAGGCTTTCTGAAAATCGTCAATAAGAGTTATTAATCGGATTATAATTAATAAACATGCGTTATGGATATGTATGATTAGAAAGATAGGATTTTTATGAATCTTGATGATGTGTTGATGTGTTATCATGCTAGGTCAGAATTGATATTGATAGTATGATGATAGAAACCTGATTAATTGAATAATAGGGTTATGATTACATGCGTTAATTGAATGTTGCATGCTATGTGTATGTGTTTGGATTGCTTTGGTTGCATGCAGGACTGATTTTACGAGGATGAACGAAGGGTTTTGGGTTAAACATGTTTAGGATAGTGTTTGGGATGATATTGGGTAGTTACACACGCTCTGGATCTGATTTGGAGCGTTAAACGCGCGAAAAACCGGAACAGCAAGGTTACAGGCGATTAGCCTTGCTAATCGCGTGTAATAGGGGCGAGTAGCCCCCACTCGCGAGTAAGAATGGGCGAGTAGGCCCACTCGCCTGGCTGCAAGGGCGAGTAGCCCAATCGCGTGGTCCCAAGGGCGATTAGCCCTAATCGCCTGACTTAAGGGGCGATTAGCCCTAATCACGTGACATTTCATGCGATTAGCCTCCCTAATCGCGTGTACTGCTGCGGTAAGTGTATATTAGCATACCGAGACCTGATTTGACATGTAGTAACATGCTAGGAACCCCGTAACATATCTAGTAACTTGGTAACATGTATTTGGATGTATTTCGGTAATATGTGAACTATGTGCTATAACTTGTTGTGCGTTAACGTATGTTAAGTATACTTGCGTTATTGTATGTTTTGGAACGTAAACATAACACGGGAGTCTCGGGTCACCAATGGGATGTCGAGTCTTGTACTTTGGGTCAGTTAAACAATCACGGTATTTTAAACGAACTTGGTTATGGTCTGGACATCTAGGGACTAATTAACCTGCGGGTTATTAGTCTAAGTACTTGTAACTGTCGTATGTTAGGTCGCCACTGTACGGGACTAACATAGCAGCTGAGTTTACTCGGGATTAGGAGTAAAGCAACTTAAGGTGAGTTTACGGCCCCTCTTTTAAACTGGTTTCATATTTTCGGGGGAGAAAACATGTGTTAAAACGATTATGTGGTAACTACTGTCATACTATGGGTTTCTATTGTGTACTACACGATCTTTGGAAGTCCCGGGGGGAACCATGAATGTGCGGGTTTGCACAACGGGGAAATGTGAATAGCGCTATTGGGAGTGACCAACCCCGCTCGTCGGCTTGGAGGGCCGGGCGAGTGCATATTGTCTCAAACAGGAACAACAGGAACATTTGGAACTATTCGGGCACAAAACTGGTATTCGTGTTAGTAATGGTTTTCCAATCGTGGTAGTAACAAAACGTACGCCTAGCTAGCGTATACTGGTTTTCTATTTGTTATAGTATGGACAGGTGAACTTGGTGCTTGAACTGCAAACCTGTAAACTCACCAGCATTTTTGTGCTGACGTAAACTTTTACATGTTTTCTCAGGTCGCTAAGGTAGCACATGGAACTAGGGCGCACGCGTCTGCACGGCGTCTAGATAGAGTTGCATGATTTCATAAACATTGAACTTTGGTTATTTATGCTGAACTTTATTTTGAATAAGCTTCCGCTGTAAACGGGATTTTAAAACTATGTTTTGGTATTGCATTAATTACATTTAGACTTGTTTATTGTGATCGTTGGTTTGGATCCTGGTTTGTCATGCGCCTCGCGGTAAAACTCCGCAAGTGGATTTTGAGGGTGTGACATATCCGCCTGAAACAAAGCATACGGCAGATGCTCCTATCTTGGCTAAAACCAAACTCGAGCAAATGGGTCCTATCAAACAGAACGAGTGGATCATGATTGGAACCATGCTTGTGACACTGTCATTATGGATCTCTGGGTAAGCTTTAACTAGTTGGGTCAAGTTAACTATAACCATGTGATTACTTAATTGATGGTTGGTGTTTTTTTTCATGTAGAGAAGTTTGCACATTTCAACTGTGGCGGTAGCTATGATCGGTTTATCAGTCCTACTGATACTTGGAGTGCTGACTTGGGATGACTGTTTAAGTGAAAAATCAGCATGGGATATATTAGCTTGGTTTGCATTGCTATTAGGCATGGCAAGTCAACTAACGAACCTAGGCGTCATAACATTGATGTCTAAATCTGTAGCCAACTTTCTCAAATCTTTATCAGTTGGATGGCATGTGCAACTTCTTATACTCCAGTTTGTTTACTTCTTCATCCACTACTTGTTTGCAGGTCAAGCGACTCATATTGGTGCTTTATACCAGCCTTCCTGTCAATGCACTTAACTGCTAAGGTCCCCGGAACTCTTTCTGCCTTGCTTTTGGCATACAATACCGATCTTTTTGGTGCACTTACACATTACAGTAGTGGTCAATCTGCAATATATTATGGAGGTACTCTACCTTTTATCTTGTGTATTTTTTTTTTTTTTGATTATATATTGCATTGGTGGATATAAATTATGATTGATGATGGTGTGTTGTTATCGCAGTTGGTTATGTAAAACTCCAGGATGTATTTAAGTTTGGGATTCTGATGGCTGTTATCAACAACATATTAATATGGGGACTAATAGGAGCTCTATGGTGGAAGATTTTGGGCCTTTACTGATATGCATTTGTTTGATCAGAAAAATAAATTGGTTATTTCTTCAGTTTTATCATTATCTCTTTCGGTCGTATAGGACTATATATAGTCGAACCAACTAATTGGTTTCTGTATTAATTAATACGTTGTCATTTACTCTTTCGGTTTTTTTTGTTTTTTATTTCAATGAAAAAAGTAGACAACAAAAATAAACTGTGACAATACAACACTGTCATACAACACCCAGTCACCATGGAAGCACCCAATTAGGGTGTTTGCTTTAATGAACTAAAATGTATAAAAGTAATTGGAATAAAATCATGTGATGCGTTTGGTTAGTATAGTGAAATGGTATCTATCTTATAATGCTACAAGTGAAGAAATTAGATGTAAATTAGTGACATGTTACATAATATTAATGTTATAAATATACCTTTTAAGTGTGTAACCTTTGTGGCCATGATATTATTAATGTTTTTAGAATGTTCTTCACTTTTACGCCGGTTCGTTATTCATTTGCTTTTATTGATACTGTGAGTCGCATATTGTTGAGGGGGGAAAACTTTACTTATAACAAACAGAAACCTTCTCTACGAAGACGTGTTTTGCCTGGACGAACAACTTGTTGGGTGAAAATAAAACCGTGAGTTCTTGGATGTGCAACCTTTGGGGGCATAGCGAACAATATCCTGACATGGCTAACTTTGGCTGTTATGAATGGAATTAGCGCAAGGGGCTGGGTCGGTGTGCCAGCAAGGACGCTAGGCTCACTAGGGGGGGGGGGGGTTATGTAAGTTTCACACTAGTTAATTAGAAGGAAAGAGAGGGCACTAATGGAGATGTAAGTCTTGTAACATTTCGCGTTAAATAATTATACGTTACGTATAATTTGGATTTAACGACAAGTTCTATTATTAAAGTTTACAACTAATTATATTTTTTTTCAAATATATATATATATATATAAAGGTTTATTATAATAATAATAATAATAAATAATAATAATAATAATAATAATAATAATAATAATACATAATAACTATATTGTAGAAACAACAAAAAAAATTAGTAGTCTAAGCCCAAACCCAAACCACCCTTTCCCCTTTTCCTTATGGTTTCGGAACTGGGCCTGCTGAGCCCAAGGAGCCGGCCAACAAGCCTTGGCCCACTAGTCTGTTTTAAAAAAAAAAAAAAAAAAGAAATGAAGATCTTGCTTCTAACGGTATCGAACCCGAGTCAATCCCAAACACACACAAGCACCAAACCAGCTAAGCTATGTTGATCACTTGTTTTATATTCAACCCTTAATTTATAAACCTCTCCTTAAACGTTGTTACTGCTCGCTGCTTGCAACAGACGCGCGAACAGCTTCTTTTTCCCTTGATTGGCTTTAGTTTTGAACCCAATTTATGGAAATATTTGACTAAATTCTTTTCGTGACATGTAAGTGACTGTATATACGCGTATTATACATAGTACTCGGCCAAAACATTCCAATAATATACCAATCATCGCGTCATAGTTATTAAACGGGTCAAACCTTCCAACAACACGAACCAGACATCATCACTATAAATTGGACATTCCGAGCCTTCACAACTCGCCAATACTCCTCTCTTAATCTCTAATTCTTCACACAACACTCTGTTGTTCAACCACGATCGCATATTTGACTTTAAGCTTGACCAAGCAATCGAACACGATACAACACTGTAAGCTTAATATTTTATGTGGGTTTTGTTAATCGGCATCCACACAACGAAAGCCCTAACATTAATCGGGTTAAAGATGTGTGAATTGCTTGATTGGAAAAGCTAGGGTTCGTAATCTTGATTTGGGATAAAACTGATTTGAGATAGCATATTTATTTTATTTAAACAGGTTAAATCACAACCACAGGCCTAGGCCAAGTGGTTGTGATCAATGCTTGTAACCAAGGGCACCCGGGTTCGAGTCCCGGCATGGGCGCCCTTT
This sequence comes from Ambrosia x helenae, assembly GCA_030844895.1. Classification (NCBI taxonomy): domain Eukaryota; kingdom Viridiplantae; phylum Streptophyta; class Magnoliopsida; order Asterales; family Asteraceae; genus Ambrosia; species Ambrosia x helenae. The sequence continues at coordinate 13,183,420 of CM061224.1, read as the reverse complement.
TCCACTTCTTTTTCATTTTTTTTAAAAACAAACCATTTATACTTATATATTATCTTTAAATCTTGTAAATTCATTTTTAAATATTAAAACCTTTTCATAAATTCTAAAAAAATTATTTTTAACAAATCTAATGTCAAAGCTTTATCTACAATTTTTTTTTTCTGAAATTCATTTATTTAATATTTATAATAATTAAATCAAGTTTATTCTATTTTATTTATAAAAATCTATAAAAATATCAAAACGATCTTATTAATTTCCACAAAAATTATTCTAAGTTTTTATAACATAAGCTTTTCAGAAATGATTTTTATTTCTGAAAAATCATTTATTTAATATTTTTAATCAATTTTTGTTAGTTTTAATCATAATTAAATCATAATAAATCCAATTTTTAATACTTTTGCACAAAATTTTATACAAATTATTTCTGATCATTTAGAACAGAAATATAAATTTTAAACTTATAATTCTTTAATTTTAATATTTTTAGATATTAAGATTAAATTTTGACTATTTGTTATAAATAGAATTAATATTCTATTTTAAAGAAAATAATTTTGTAAAAATTAATTTTATACTTTAAACACATTATTGTGACCATCTTAGATTTAAATTTCATAAAAAGATTTTTGGCTATTTATTTACTAAATTTCTCCCTATTGGCGAATATTTTAATATTAATCAAACGAGCAATTATCCCCAATTCGAAGCCCTAGAAATTTTACATTTGTAGACTTGATAGACTTAGACATATTTATTACCTCATTATAGGGTGATACTTGATACATTTGGGCAACACAATTTCTCAACAGATATAACATTTTACCAAGGTGAGTTTTACATAGCCCCTTTTCTATTTATCACCATTTTTGGGGTGAAACATGTTACAACATCATTTATGCAATTCAATCATCAATGTGTCTATGTGTTTTCTATGTTGCATTATGTCTTGAGCATGATTAGAGTAAGCACCATTCTAGCATAATCATTAGCTCCGTACAAGCCGGCGGTAAACATTGATAGATCTATTGGACTGACAATCCCACCCGGATACGTGCCTCCTACAAAGGTAGCGTGGGTGTTTGTTATCGTATAAACATATTCAAGTGGACCATGAGCGTATGGTATGTATCATATTATAACAGTCATCAGGGTTGGTTATGCACTCGATTTATTTCTAGTATGTTCTCACATATGGACTAGATTGACATGACACATGAATTGCACAACATTTTTATTCAATTATCAAAAACCTATGTAATTCTCACCAACTTTTGTTGACCCAAAACATTTTCAACTTAACATGTTTCAGGTTCTATTTGCTTGAAGATTTGAATGATGCTTGAAGATATGTGTATAGTTTTATTCAATTTGATGTACAAATTCTAGAACAATTGTATGTAATTCATTTAAATCATTTAATGGAATCTATTATTCACCATGAGCTACTGAACAATCATCATTACGTGACATCCCGATGTTTCCGCCATCGGTTGGGGTGTTACAGATTGGTATCAGAGCCATGGTTATAGGGAATTAGGTTATTAGAAAAATAATCTAGTCTATAACCATAGGATTTAACCAGTACTTGCCTCTTTTACTTGCTATTCTCTATCTCCTACTTCTTATCCTTACTTTCATCCCTACAAGGAAGGTTGCTCTCCATCACTGGATCAACTCTTAGACTAATAGGACAAATTCCTCAGGTTTAACCTGAACCCCCTTGAGATCTCGTCGAAGTTCTAAATTTTAATAACGAACACGTGCAATCTGGAAGGGTGAACGCCTGTATTCTGAGTCTTCTGTCTAGGCTGGCATTGCGCATATATCCCAATCAGACGAGGGACCCGCATGCCTACCTGGGAATTCTCGGGATGAGTGTTCACTTATAGGCTAAAGCATGTCTTCATATGTTATTAGAATCTGGAATCTTTGATAAGTCAACGTTTTCGTTTATTCGTTTTAATTAATGAATAAATGATTACATTCCTTATATTACCTCATTCATTTCATGCCTCATTGAGACTTCATTGTGTCCCTTACAGATCATGTCTCCACGCCACAGCACTCGCATTAACAGTGGTGACAATCATGAAAAGAGAGCAGCAACCACAACCACGACCACAACACTAACCACAACAATGGAGGTGACGCCCAACTAGCTACGATTATTTCTCAACAATTGGCACGACAAATCACAACTCTGGTTTCTAACTTGTTGGCTCAAGTCATCCCAATGAATGGGAACGGCAATGGAAATGGCAATGGCGATGGAAATCACATAAAGAACGGAACCTTAGTTCGGAAAGGCGAGAAAACAAGTATTGTGGCCGCAGTAACTACCAAGAACCAGAAGCGTAAGACCAGAAATCCTAATGTAAACCTCACTACACAAGTCTCTAACAAGAAGCCTTATACAAGGAACTTTCCATTGTGTAACACATGCAATCGACATCATCCACTGTTTCAGCATGTCGCGTGTGCACCAATTGTGGTAGGTATGGCCATCTGGTCAACACATGTCGCGAGACCCCAAACCCTAATCAACCCACCAACCCTGCTCAGGCTGATAATCCTAATCGATACAACTATGGTCAATGCTATGAATGTGGGGACCCAAATCACTACCGTAACCGATGCCCTAAACTAAACCGAGATCAAGACCCTCCAGCTACTTAACAGCAAGTCCCACCATTTGAATGTTGTTTGCTTTCAAATCTATGTAATGGCGCTTTTGATTCAAGTAATAAATTCAAGTATTATCATAACATGTGTGTGCATGCTTGTTTGAATGTGAACTAATTTTTATAAATATAATCATATTTGCTTACTTGTACAACAATTAGTGGACTACCAAACAACCTACTTAACGATTGGTAGAGGTCATCATGTCTTTCCAACAGTCGGGAGAGGCCCTACCACCTGCTCAACGACTGGTGGGGACTATCAGACCTGCTCAACAATCAGTAGAAGTCATAAAAGGACACAAAACCCTAATGTAAGGTAAATTGGTAATTACGGTCCGGAACGTAATCATGAATTTACAGGTACATTAAGGTAGTGTGAAATTTTATCAAGGTTTTCGGTAGTCGACCAATTGCTAACCTAGTGTCTTCCTTTAACTTCGGGACGAAGTTCCTAAAAGTAGGGGAGACTGTAACATTTCGCGTTAAATAATTATACGTTAGTATAATTTGGATTTAAACGACAAGTTCTAATATTAAAGTTTACAACTAATTATATTTTTTTTCAAATATATATATATATTATATATATATATATATATAAAGGTTTATTATAATAATAATAATAATAATAATGATAATAATAATAATACATAATAACTATATTGTAGAAACAACAAAAAAAATTAGTAGTCTAAGCCCAAACCCAAACCACCCTTTCCCCTTTCCTTATGGTTTCGGAACTGGGCCTGCTGAGCCCAAGGAGCCGGCCCAACAAGCTTGGCCCACTAGTGTTTTTTAAAAAAAAAAAAAAAGAAATGAAGATCTTGCTTCTAACGGGTATCGAACCCGAGTCAATCCCAAACACACACAAGCACCAAACCAGCTAAGCTATGTTGATCACTTGTTTTATATTCAACCCTTAATTTATAAAAACCTCTCCTTAAACGCTGTTACTGCTCGCTGCTTGCAACAGACGCGCGAACAGCTTCTTTTTCCCTTGATTGGCTTTAGTTTTGAACCCAATTTATGGAAATATTTGACTAAATTCTTTTCGTGACATGTAAGTGACTGTATATACGCGTATTATACATAGTACTCGGCCAAAACATTCAATAATTATACCAATCATCGCGTCATAGTTATTAAACGGGTCAAACCTTCCAACAACACGAACCAGACATCATCACTATAAATTGGACATTCCCGAGCCTTCACAACTCGCCAATATTCCTCTCTTAATCTCTAATTCTTCACACAACACTCTGTTGTTCAACCACGATCGCATATTTGACTTTAAGCTTGACCAAGCAATCGAACACGATACAACACTGTAAGCTTAATATTTTATGTGGGTTTTGTTAATCGGCATCCACACAACGAAAGCCCTAACATTAATCGGGTTAAAGATGTGTGAATTGCTTGATTGGAAAAGCTAGGATTCGTAATCTTGATTTGGGGATAAAACTGATTTGAGATAGCATATTTATTTTATTTAAACAGGGTTAAATCACAACCACAGGCTAGGCCAAGTGGTTGTGATCAATGCTTGTAACCAAGGGCACCCGGGTTCGAGTCCCGGCATGGGCGCCCTTTTCCACTTCTTTTTCATTTTTTTTTAAAAACAAACCATTTATACTTATATATTATCTTTAAATCTTGTAAATTCATTTTTAAATATTAAAACCTTTTCATAAATTCTAAAAAAATTATTTTTAACAAATCTAATGTCAAAGCTTTATCTACAATTTTTATTTTTCTGAAATTCATTTATTTAATATTTATAATAATTAAATCAAGTTTATTCTATTTTATTTATAAAAATCTATAAAAATATCAAAACGATCTTATTAATTTCCACAAAAATTATTCTAAGTTTTTATAACATTAAGCTTTTCAGAAATGATTTTTATTTCTGAAAAAATCATTTATTTAATATTTTTAATCAATTTTTGTTAGTTTTAATCATAATTAAATCATAATAAATCCAATTTTTAATATTTTTGCACCAAAATTTTATACAAATTATTTCTGATCATTTAGAACAGAAATATAAATTTTAAACTTATAATTCTTTAATTTTAATATTTTTAGATATTAAGATTAAATTTTGACTATTTGTTATAAATAGAATTAATATTCTATTTTAAAGAAAATAATTTTGTAAAAATTAATTTTATACTTTAAACACATTATTGTGACCATCTTAGATTTAAATTTCATAAAAAGATTTTTGGCTATTTATTTACTAAATTTCTCCCTATTGGCGAATATTTTAATATTAATCAAACGAGCAATTATCCCCAATTCGAAGCCCTAGAAATTTATACATTTGTAGACTTGATAGACTTAGACATATTTATTACCTCATTATAGGGTGATACTTGATACATTTGGGCAACACAATTTCTCAACAGATATAACATTTTACCAAGGTGAGTTTTACATAGCCCCTTTTCTATTTATCACCATTTTTGGGGTGAAACATGTTACAACATCATTTATGCAATTCAATCATCAATGTGTCTATGTGTTTTCTATGTTGCATTATGTCTTGAGCATGATTAGAGTAAGCACCATTCTAGCATAATCATTAGCTCCGTACAAGCCGGCGGTAAACATTGATAGATCTATTGGACTGACAATCCCACCCGGATACGTGCCTCCTACAAAGGTAGCGTGGGTGTTTGTTATCGTATAACATATTCAAGTGGACCATGAGCGTATGGTATGTATCATATTATAACAGTCATCAGGGTTGGTTATGCACTCGATTTATTTCTAGTATGTTCTCACATATGGACTAGATTGACATGACACATGAATTGCACAACATTTTTATTCAATTATCAAAAACCTATGTAATTCTCACCAACTTTTGTTGACCCAAAACATTTTCAACTTAACATGTTTCAGGTTCTATTTGCTTGAAGATTTGAATTGATGCTTGAAGATATGTGTATAGTTTTATTCAATTTGATGTACAAATTCTAGAACAATTGTATGTAATTCATTTAAATCATTTAATGGAATCTATTATTCACCATGAGCTACTGAACAATCATCATTACGTGACATCCCGATGTTTCCGCCATCGGTTGGGGTGTTACAGATTGGTATCAGAGCCATGGTTATAGGGAATTAGGTTATTAGAAAAATAATCTAGTCTATAACCATAGGATTTAACCAGTACTTGCCTCTTTTACTTGCTATTCTCTATCTCCTACTTCTTATCCTTACTTTCATCCCTACAAGGAAGGTTGCTCTCCATCACTGGATCAACTCTTAGACTAATAGGACAAATTCCTCAGGTTTACCTGAACCCCCTTGAGATCTCGTCGAAGTTCTAAATTTTAATAACGAACACGTGCAATCTGGAAGGGTGAACGCCTGTATTCTGAGTCTTCTGTCTAGGCTGGCATTGCGCATATATCCCAATCAGACGAGGGACCCGCATGCCTACCTGGGAATTCTCGGGATGAGTGTTCACTTATAGGCTAAAGCATGTCTTCATATGTTATTAGAATCTGGAATCTTTGATAAGTCAACGTTTTCGTTTATTCGTTTTAATTAATGAATAAATGATTACATTCTTTATATTACCTCATTCATTTCATGCCTCATTGAGACTTCATTGTGTCCCTTACAGATCATGTCTCCACGCCACAGCACTCGCATTAACAGTGGTGACAATCATGAAAAAGAGAGCAGCAACCACAACCACGACCACAACACTAACCACAACAATGGAGGTGACGCCAACTAGCTACGATTATTTCTCAACAATTGGCACGACAAATCACAACTCTGGTTTCTAACTTGTTGGCTCAAGTCATCCCAATGAATGGGAACGGCAATGGAAATGGCAATGGCGATGGAAATCACATAAAGAACGGAACCTTAGTTCGGAAAGGCGAGAAAACAAGTATTGTGGCCGCAGTAACTACCAAGAACCAGAAGCGTAAGACCAGAAATCCTAATGTAAACCTCACTACACAAGTCTCTAACAAGAAGCCTTATACAAGGAACTTTCCATTGTGTAACACATGCAATCGACATCATCCCACTGTTTCAGCATGTCGCGTGTGCACCAATTGTGGTAGGTATGGCCATCTGGTCAACACATGTCGCGAGACCCCAAACCCTAATCAACCCACCAACCCTGCTCAGGCTGATAATCCTAATCGATACAACTATGGTCAATGCTATGAATGTGGGGACCCAAATCACTACCGTAACCGATGCCCTAAACTAAACCGAGATCAAGACCCTCCAGCTACTTAACAGCAAGTCCCACCATTTGAATGTTGTTTGCTTTCAAATCTATGTAATGGCGCTTTTGATTCAAGTAATAAATTCAAGTTTTATCATACATGTGTGTGCATGCTTGTTGAATGTGAACTAATTGTTATAAAATATAATCATATTTGCTTACTTGTACAACAATTAGTGGACTACCAAACAACCTACTTAACGATTGGTAGAGGTCATCATGTCTTTCCAACAGTCGGGAGAGGCCCTACCACCTGCTCAACGACTGGTGGGGACTATCAGACCTGCTCAACAATCAGTAGAAGTCATAAAAGGACACAAAACCCTAATGTAAGGTAAATTGGTAATTACGGTCCGGAACGTAATCATGAATTTACAGGTACATTAAGGTAGTGTGAAATTTTATCAAGGTTTTCGGTAGTCGACCAATTGCTAACCTAGTGTCTTCCTTTAACTTCGGGACGAAGTTCCTAAAAGTAGGGGAGACTGTAACATTTCGCGTTAAATAATTATACGTTACGTATAATTTGTATTTAAACGACAAGTTCTATTATTTAAAGTTTACAACTAATTATTTTTTTTTAAATCTATATATATATTATATAAAGGTTTATTATAATAATAATAATAATAATAATAATAATAATGATAATAATAATATATACATAATAACTATATTGTAGAAACAAAAAAAAAAATTAGTAGTCTAAGCCCAAACCCAAACCACCCTTTCCCCTTTTCCTTATGGTTTCGGAACTGGGCCTGCTGAGCCCAAGGAGCCGGCCCAACAAGCCTTGGCCCACTAGTCTGTTTTAAAAAAAAAAAAAGAAATGAAGATCTTGCTTCTAACGGGTATCGAACCGAGTCAATCCCAAACACACACAAGCACCAAACCAGCTAAGCTATGTTGATCACTTGTTTTATATTCAACCCTTAATTTATAAAACCTCTCCTTAAACGCTGTTACTGCTCGCTGCTTGCAACAGACGCGCGAACAGCTTCTTTTTCCCTTGATTGGCTTTAGTTTTGAACCCAATTTATGGAAATATTTGACTAAATTCTTTTCGTGACATGTAAGTGACTGTATATACGCGTATTATACATAGTACTCGGCCAAAACATTCCAATAATATACCAATCATCGCGTCATAGTTATTAAACGGGTCAAACCTTCCAACAACACGAACCAGACATCATCACTATAAATTGGACATTTCCCGAGCCTTCACAACTCGCCAATATTCCTCTCTTAATCTCTAATTCTTCACACAAACACTCTGTTGTTCAACCACGATCGCATATTTGACTTAAGCTTGACCAAGCAATCGAACACGATACAACACTGTAAGCTTAATATTTTATGTGGGTTTTGTTAATCGGCATCCACACAACGAAAGCCCTAACATTAATCGGGTTAAAGATGTGTGAATTGCTTGATTGGAAAAGCTAGGATTCGTAATCTTGATTTGGGGATAAAACTGATTTGAGATAGCATATTTATTTTATTTAAACAGGGTTAAATCACAACCACAGGCCTAGGCCAAGTGGTTGTGATCAATGCTTGTAACCAAGGGCACCCGGGTTCGAGTCCGGCATGGGCGCCCTTTTCCACTTCTTTTTCATTTTTTTTTAAAAACAAACCATTTATACTTATATATTATCTTTAAATCTTGTAAAATTCATTTTTAAATATTAAAACCTTTTCATAAATTCTAAAAAAATTATTTTTTAACAAATCTAATGTCAAAGCTTTATCTACAATTTTTATTTTTCTGAAATTCATTTATTTAATATTTATAATAATTAAATCAAGTTTATTCTATTTTATTTATAAAAATCTATAAAAATATCAAAACGATCTTATTAATTTCCACAAAAATTATTCTAAGTTTTTATAACATTAAGCTTTTCAGAAATGATTTTTATTTCTGAAAAATCATTTATTTAATATTTTTAATCAATTTTTGTTAGTTTTAATCATAATTAAATCATAATAAATCCAATTTTTAATATTTTTGCACCAAAATTTTATACAAATTATTTCTGATCATTTAGAACAGAAATATAAATTTTAAACTTATAATTCTTTAATTTTAATATTTTTAGATATTAAGATTAAATTTTGACTATTTGTTATAAATAGAATTAATATTCTATTTTAAAGAAAATAATTTTGTAAAAATTAATTTTATACTTTAAACACATTATTGTGACCATCTTAGATTTAAATTTCATAAAAAGTTTTTTTGGCTATTTATTTACTAAATTTCTCCCTATTGGCGAATATTTTAATATTAATCAAACGAGCAATTATACCCAATTCGAAGCCCTAGAAATTTATACATTTGTAGACTTGATAGACTTAGACATATTTATTACCTCATTATAGGGTGATACTTGATACATTTGGGCAACACCAATTTCTCAACAGATATAACATTTTACCAAGGTGAGTTTTACATAGCCCCTTTTCTATTTATCACCATTTTTGGGGTGAAACATGTTACAACATCATTTATGCAATTCAATCATCAATGTGTCTATGTGTTTTCTATGTTGCATTATGTCTTGAGCATGATTAGAGTAAGCACCATTCTAGCATAATCATTAGCTCCGTACAAGCCGGCGGTAAACATTGATAGATCTATTGGACTGACAATCCCACCCGGATACGTGCCTCCTACAAAGGTAGCGTGGGTGTTTGTTATCGTATAACATATTCAAGTGGACCATGAGCGTATGGTATGTATCATATTATAACAGTCATCAGGGTTGGTTATGCACTCGATTTATTTCTAGTATGTTCTCACATATGGACTAGATTGACATGACACATGAATTGCACAACATTTTTATTCAATTATCAAAAACTATGTAATTCTCACCAACTTTTGTTGACCCAAAACATTTTCAACTTAACATGTTTCAGGTTCTATTTGCTTGAAGATTTGAATTGATGCTTGAAGATATGTGTATAGTTTTATTCAATTTGATGTACAAATTCTAGAACAATTGTATGTAATTCATTTAAATCATTTAATGGAATCTATTATTCACCATGAGCTACTGAACAATCATCAATACGTGACATCCGATGTTTCCGCCATCGGTTGGGGTGTTACAAGTCTCCCATCGATTGAGGAGGAAATCTTTGAAGTTGAGCTCCCTAGAGGGTGAAGATGTAAGTCCCAAATCTGTTGAGGATGAATCCTTCCTTATAAGTATGGTGAAAACCTTCTCTAGGCTAGTAATTCATCGGGTGAATTCAAAACTGCTAGTTATCAAGGATAATAATATATCAATAATAATAATAATATAGTTATTAAAGTTATTAGCTGTCTCCTCTCAAGTCAAAATGTAATTTTAGACAGGATTGTAGTTATTGTGAATTTCCTAATTGTAGGCTACATAATAGGCTAGATTATATGCTTGATGATCTCTTCTCTTGTGTAAAATATTCTGTTGTAATTGGCTATAAAAAGCCATGTAAGTTCTGTGAATAAATTGCAATTCCATTCAACTAATCAAAACTCTTATACTAGTTTCTTGATGTGAACCCATAAGGGGCAACAATATACCGACACAGCTAACTTTAGGTGTTGCAGATACATTCTTGATGTAAATGTTTAGGAAGTATTAAATCGAAGATGCATCTATAAAATCTAATATTGATGAAGACTTTAAGTTATTTCAAGATCATTCATATGTCACTCCTTTAAAGATTAATAGAAGATCCACTAGTTATAATCAATACAACCAATATAGACTCTATGCAATATTTAAAGTGTTAGCATCATTGGCTTAAAATAAAACTTTATATCCTTTATTCAAATCAGACTCAAAACGTTTCAGATAGTAAAAAGAACTACCAACCGCAACATTATTACACGGTTAAGTTCCTAGTAAGAATTCCTTCAAAGGTAACCCCAGGCCCAAAAGCCAAGATCAGGCCCAAATCAGGCCCACCATCTTTTCCTTCATTTTTTCTCTTCAAACTCTCTTCTATCACATACTCCAACACATACACAATTGTGTTACTACTTGCATTTCCATAATCTGCCAATGCCCTTCTACTTGCACTAAGTTTTTCAGGCCATAAGTCAAACTTTTTCTCTATCCTATTAAGTATGGCTGGCCCACCAGGATGCACGGCCCAAAACAAATCATTATAGTCAATATTAATCTTATCATCAAGCCCAAACTGGCCCAATAACTTGTCACAAAACCCCTTTACATTGTCCTCAATGATTTCAGGAAGCTCTCTATCTAGTTTGAAGCTAATCCCTTCTTCAGTTAGCCTCCCATCAATGACCTTTTCGGTGTCGGGAAGAAAATTCTGTATCGCGGTATGCAACTCAAACAATGGGCTTTCAGACCGAGTGGGCTCTGACCCAATTATCATGGCACCCGCGCCATCTCCAAAAAGCGCGACCCCAACTAGATCATAAGGTCGTTTAAACACTTGGCGGTTTGTATCCAATGATAGTGGTTTCTGAGGTTGCTAACAAGACTCGGCTTCCTGGATTGTTTTCAGCTATATCTTTAGCAACACGAAGCCCAGCTACCCACCCGAGCAGCCCGAGAAGTAAAGCATCACACGGTTAGTGTCTGGGCTTAGCCCGATTCCTTTGGCTAGGTAGATATCACCCCCTGGGAGTCGGGCTTCACTAGACGAAACGTAGACCAAGTGTGTGATATCGGATATGGGCCGGCCCCATTTCTTGATGCAGGATTCTGAGGCTTCAATGGCCATTTGTGTTACTGCCTTGTTGCAAATGTCAAGTCTTTGCTTGACTGTTGGCAGGCCTTCAAGTGCTAACTCAGGGTATTTTTTGAGTATCTCTTGTGACATGACCACATACCTTGTTTTTACTGTTGTGGTTTTGCCTGTTATATTACAAGAAATCCAAAGGAAACAAAATTAGAAATGGTATATGTTTTCATATAGAAACAAGACCGACTTAACATAGGGTTGTTCAAAAAGTTCGCAGCTCGAAGATCCACTAAAATCGGCTTGCTCTGTAAATGAGCCGAGCTGGAGCCAAGGTAAGTGGCTGTTTTAATTAAAAACCAACTTTTAATATATATATAAATAATTATAACCCAAATTTGAATATATGAATGGTAAGTCTTGTAGTTTGTGAATTTAACCATTATATGTATGGTAAAAAGTTTTTAAAAGTTGAATATATGAATTGTAAGTCTTGTAGTTTGTGATTTTAACATTGTATGTATGGTAAAAGTTTTTAAAATTTGAATATATGAATTGTAAGTCTTGTAGTTTACTAAAAACATACTTATATATTTATATAGGGGCAGGTTCAAATACAAAGTAATACAAACGTGCGAAGGATGCGAAGGCACTCTTGTACATGATAATTACGTAATGTTTTCATGAACATACAAAAACATTACGTAATTATCATGTACAAAGTGCATGATAATTACGTAATGTTTTCATGAACATACAAAAAACATTACGTAATTATCATTACGTAATTATCATGTACAAAAGTGCCTTCGCATCCTTCGCACGTTTCTTTTACTTTGTAGAATAACCGCCCCCTATTTATATATATGTGTGTGAAAAAAAAAAAATTCAAAAGTAAACAAGGTGAGCTCAAGCACAACATTTCAACTCGTTAAGATAAACGAGCCGAGGCTGAGCTAGCTTGTTTAACTTTGTGCCGGAGCACAACATGGCTTGGCCCTTGTTTATGGACCTAGTTTTGAGAGATGGACTAAATGAAACCCGAAAAACACGGGGACACAAATAGGTGAAAGACCGATGTTTACATAGGCGTGTAAGCTTTTGCTTGAGTTCTGGATCATCACAATTAGTGTCTTTAAAATAGCCATCAACAAGTAGATCCTGCATGACAAGTTGGTGAGGGAATGCTTTGCCAAGAGCCAAGATGTTAGCTTTCCCCACACCATTCTTTGTCAAGATCTCTTTACGACTCATTCTTTTCGCACAAATAAACTGATAGATTTTGTGTAAGAGAGGGTGAGATGCAATGTTAATGGAACCAAGCTTTTATAGACACAATTGTCATGATGTCTTGAATGAAAATGATTAAAGTAATAGTAAAGATAGGACGTATGGTTTTCTTTGTAGATAGTAATATACTTATGGAGGGGTTAGTTGAAAAGTAAGATTGCCATGAGGTTGTGCTCAAGGATGACAAGTATAATGCCGGTAAATTTGTTCAAAAAAAATAATGCAGGTAAATTTAATATATATAATATCATATGGGAGGTGATCATGCTCTAAAGTGGTGTCTTATCTCAAAATTACGGTGAGTTGTAAGATAATGTGATTGTATACTACTAGAACTTTTTTGCTACAAATTTTTTTAAGGAAAAAATACGTCACAAATTTTGATAAAATTGCTACTAATTTATGACGAAAAAAACACCCTTATTTTTTGGACAAATTTGCTACACAATAGCGATTAATTCTTTGAAAATTGCATAAGAAATGCGTATAGGAATTGCGTCACAAATTTCCTACATATTTCCGTAAGAAATACGTTGAAAATTGTGTAGCAAATGTGTAGTAATTAGTTTATGACAATGGTTTTTCTAACATCAAGGTTTTGTTAAAAATGCGTCACAAATCAACTTGAAATCAAATTATGTTGCACGACGGTGTAGTACATTGGAGTGGCTTCAGCATACCTTCGAGATCTGTCCAGGATTCGGACATCTTCCCTTTATGCTCCAATGGACACACTCGTTTACACACACTATCATGCACTTGTACTGGGTTTAGTACACCTCGGGATGATTACTCATTCGGGGATTCTTATAAGTTCTGGTATCTCGATCGGATGGTTCGTGGTTGATACAGATCGGTCGGATCGGGATGATTCTATATCATAACACTAATAATAAAAAAAACCTAAAACTAAAAATATTGTAAAAATAAAAAAAAATCTATAGTTTTCCCCAACGCTAATCGGTTCTAGGAGGTTTGGTTTATTTTTGACCCATCATGGTTTCTAGCTCGTGTCGATTTGGCCAAAGAACTTAAAAGAACCCAAATGTGTTTTAAACCCAAACTGGTTTGAGAAAAAAAAATGGGGGGTTATCTCTAGGCTAATTTAATGTAATGGACACTTTTCGAGCCTAATTTTTATAAGTGTCGAATCTGAATATCTTATTCATTTGGATTCCAGAAGATGTCTGCAGCTCGTAGTGGTGGTCGTGCTGGTGGATGCTGTGGCAGCGGTGGCGGTCCCAATGGGGGACGTGGTAACGTCACTATGAACCATGATGAACTGAACAATCTGATCCAAAAAACAGGTGTTTGTTGCCCTTGCTGCTTTTCAGGCTGCTAAGCAAGGCTTTGGTGGTAGTTTGATTACTACTATTCTTATCTTTATCTTGTGTGGTGTATCCGTTTTGTTTATTTGGTGTGTTGGCACAGGTAATGCTGTTAACCCACCTCCTCCTGTTTACACCTTCAAGATGTTCATGGATTGCAAGCCACACAGTTTCTCTGGGTCGGAGGGAGCTATGGGATTGCTCCGGTGGTTGGAGAAGATCGAATCTTCGTTTGCTATGTGTGGTTGTCCTGCTGAGAACCACGTGAAGTTTGCTTCCGGTACCTTGGAAGGTCCGACTTTGACTTGATGGAACTCTACTGTTCAGGCTATGGGTTTGGTGGAAGCCAATAGTATGCCATGGGCTGAGTTTGTGTCTCGATTGAAGACGAAGTACTGTATTAGGGATGAGATCAAGAGGTTGGAACATGAGTAATGGAATCATCAGGTGGTTGGATCGGAGATCGAGGATATCATGAGTTGGCTCTTATGTGCTTGGATTCGTCCACTCCAGAGTTTAAGAGGATTGAGTTTTATGTTGTTGGGCTTGTGCCAGAAGTTCGTGGGTTGGTGACCACAAATGATTCAGCTACTCTTCAGGGGACGATCAGGTTAGCTCACAAACTAACAAATTAGACAGTTCAAGAGGGTGCTTTGCCATTTAGGGGTGCAGATTCAAAGACTCCGGACAGCAACAAGCGTAATTGGGATAGTTCTGTGAAGACTTCTGCTCTATAAGATTGTCGTTAAGTAAAAAAAATAGTACAATATCTAAAAGAAATAACCTTGCAAAAAGATAATAATTATAATAATAGCATTGCAAACAAATATATAAGAATAAAATTACATCTAAACTATTCCATGAGATTGTCGTTAAATTGTTGTTCACTAGTAATCTGTTTCATGAGATCAAATCAAAGTCTAAAATACATGTTTTCATCTTGCAACTCTAAATTACATTGTCCTTACGATGATATCACTAGAAGGTTCTAAGATGTATCAGGGGATACTACCCCCCCCCCCCCTTATTTTAAGGGGGGATCGTTACCCAAGTACTCACCTAATTCCTTTTTTTATTTTAAACAATAAACATAAATTAATGTTTAATTTCAAAAAATACAAAAAGTGTACAATATCTAAAAAAAAAAAGTAACCTTGCAAAAAATTAATAAATGGATAGTACTAACATTGCAAAAACAAGAAAATAGAAAAATAAAACTACAACACATAAACTATTCTATGATATCATCGTTCAAATCGTTGTGCCACTGCGGTAGGGTAGCGATACGCTCCATGAGATCAAATCAAATTCTAAAATACATGTGTTCATCTTGTAACTCCAAAATTACGTTGTCGTCGATAACTATATCAGTCGGAGGGTCCAAGACGTAATCAGGCGACATTATCATCCCCTTATGTTTTAAAATCATACTGTGCAATATGATGCATACATGCATCACATTTCTTATTTATCACGCTTCGATGCTTGTTTTGGTCAATTAATTATACCCCATATAGCTTTTAAAAACACCAACCCATGTTCGGCATCTTTTATTGCCGACACTTAAACCTTATCGAATCTATTCAGAAAGATAGACCATGTCGTGGGTAAATCCCATCAGCATGAAAGTATGCACGTTTGTAATGTCAGACATTAACCTAAAAAGTACACTTCGGGACAGTTCCATGCAACTCATTATTACTGAGATCAATGAAAACATTGATATTGGTATTGGTATTGGTATTTGAATCGCACGACCGAAGTACTAATGCCAAAACCATAAATCATTTGAAGCAATCACTTCGAGCATGATCATTGGATATATGTGATCACCTCTCATAAACTGATTTCAGAACATAATCAGACACCTTTGCCAAACGAAATGTGTATTGTCCATGGAAGGCATCGTCCCGTGGAGGCCACATCCAACTTCATTCACGTCGAACAAACGTTAAATGCCGTGCCTAGTGATCAAACGGCGTAGAAACTCTTTACCGTATAACAAAATAATAACATGGCAAAGATGTTTCTAGACTTTCATCTGATATCACTACTACAAAATCAAGCAATTGCCACCAGAATTTGCTACCAAATATCACGGTAGCAAATTTTTCAATGATATTTTAACACAACTAGGTGTATTAATACGTGCGTTGCGCGTTTTTCACATGACGCGTTAATGCGGATTTTCTAAGCTCAGTATTTAAACAAACTTACTCAATGCCCAACATGTTATCATTCAACTCCGTAACAAATATGTTAATTCAAGATTCAACCAATATGATGAAAACCCACAATCATTCGACTTAGCCTCACCCAGAAGCCATGTATTTAGTCATCATCAATGGGTACACAACAACCCACACAGAAGCGAACCGAAGGTCAAATAGTGAATAAAATAATATGAATAAAATAATAATATAGTTTATATGAATAAAATAATAATATAGTTTATATGAATAAAATAATAATATAGTTAAAAAATTTTTTTAAATAAAATAATATAAATAAAATAATAATATAGTTACTATTCATTAAGTTTGTCTATTAATATTATACTAGCAGGAACCTGTGCGTTGCGACGGGCTGCACGATGGTTGACTATATACAATTGGCATATATGTAATTGATATGTTAAGTTACATCTTTTTCAACCATCTACGGGCCTTTCTTAATATATATGATTATCACAACACGAAGGTCATCTTCCCATAATTAATTGTAAAATTACAAACACTACACATAGTAGATAGGATGGGAATGGTGGTGGTGATGCAAGTTTTAGAAGAATTCATATGATGAGGGGATGTGAGGAGCATTTAGCAATGCCCATGCAACAAACGCATGTAGAATTGGCTTCCTGTTGTGCATACTGCATGCATGATCACCTCATGCATTACTTTATGTATGCTCCATAGGTCAAATGCAAAAACAAAACAATAATGTCTAAAATAATATCGTTACGTGGTAAGTTCTTTTTTTTTTTTACTAATGACGTTAGACTAATCATTGACTGCAAGATGTGTTCGACTTGCGACATTTCATAAAGTGATAACCAAACCATGAAAATTGAATAGGGGTAGACTCCAATACATATGCATCCAATTGTGCTCAGTCAGTTGACCTAAATAAAAGGACTTGGAATAGTGCTCATGTAGACCTAAACTTAGGAATGTCAAGGAAAATTAACGGTTCCTGGTAAGTTTGAGAGCTGAAAATGCACAACAACGTAAACAATAAAAGGGCTTCGAAGATATTAGGGCGCATTTCGATGAAATTGGACTGCAGCACTACAATGACAAACTAACATTAATCAATCACTCTTGATTCATTCAATCAAAGACTCATGTATAAACCCACAAATCAAAATCTAATTAGAAATAGTTATCCATAATCACCGGTGACATGACCATCGTAGAAAGTATAAAATTGACTTATAGTTTTAAGTAATATTTGTGTAATTTCATAACAATGCTTCTTGATGTCATCTTCTATTATGAATTCTTTAAGATCTTTTATGCCATAATGTTAAACTTTTCAAATGCTTCAATGTTTTTAATACCATTATTAATTACTTTTAATAGGGTAAACAAGTTGATTTAATAGTTGTATTAAATTTGTCTTGATAACTAAATGAAATTACATTTTTACCCATTTAAATGAATATGAAATGACAATCTTACCCATTCAGAACCCACTATATAGTAATAAATAATAAATAAATAAGTATAGATAATGCTAATAATAAGGGGGTTAAGTGGAAGGAAATAATTTCTTCAAAATAAAAAAAGAGTCATAAAAACAAAAAGCAAATAAAAACTTCCATCATCGATTAATCCACTATACATCATCAGCTCCATCTCCAATTCATCTGCATCTCCATCGACCTCCATTTCCATTTCCATTCCATCGACCTCCATCTCCTTTACCGATTCATCTCCATCACCGTCGTATCATATTAGCGTAACCCTAACATACATTATCGTAACCCTAACCGGCATACATAGAACAGAGCCTACCGTTTACCGTAACCACCACCAGATTCAACCGCCTGAAGCTACAATGAATCAGTTATGAAATTAGTGTAAGTTCAATTAGGTCTCTTATGGTATAATTTTAGCTTTGTTGCTTGAGTTTTAGATTAGCTAGGGTTTATAGTTTGTACATAATATTTGATGCAAATTTGATGTGTTATTGCTATTACTTTGGACATCATATGACATAATATTTAGTTGTTGGCTCAACAAAATTAGTGAATATGTTGAAACTTGGATTCATATATATTCCAATTGTTGATGGACTTTGTGCTATTGCATTGCGATTGACTCGATCTGGATTACGAAACCGTAATTGTGTGTTCATTGTGTGACTTGATTGACAGGTGTATCTGATTTACAATTAGTAGGGTTACATCCCAAGGTTTATGTTGTTTATGTTGGATAATTAGTGCACATAACGAGCTTGATTTTAGTGGGCTTGTTTATGCTTGTGTGCCAGCTCGGGCTAAGGCTCGTTTACTAAACGTGCTTGATTTTAGGCTCGGGCTCATTTAAGCTCGATTCGTTTCGAGCTGAGCTCGGGTAGCTCGGCTCGTTTGCATCAATACTTATATGTGTGTGTTGAAAGATATCTGATTTACAATTATTTTAAAATTTTGAATCTGTTTGATTTCTAAATAGCATGTATAGGATAATGAAAGCTCCTCCACACAGACACGGTTATCAGTCTTTCTTATGCTTAACTTATATTATACATATATATGCTCAATAAGAGTAACTGAATTGAATTGAAATTGCAGTTAAGAAGGTAATGAATTCAGAGTTATGGCATGCTTTTGCTGGCCAAGTTTTGGTGTCGATGCAGGCCCTGATCTTGAACGATAAGCCCTTCTTCAATGAGCCTGCCTATGAAAGCAGGTATCTTGGAGCTTAAGGTGAGAAGAAATCTAAGGCCTATAATGAAGATATCTTCGTTTTATCCTTGAAAACAATGATATATACACTTAGGAGACCCCCAAAGGTATAACAATTTGCAGTTGTTTGATTTTGATTTTCAGCTTGTTGATCGCAATAAATGTTATAATAATCAATGTCTATTGCAGCATTTTGAAGAGCTTGTTGTTGGTCATTTCTGTAACCGTGCCCATGTGATTGTATCAGCATGCAGGGCTTATATGGAGGGTGTTCAAGTAGGCTCAATAGTTATTGAACCACTGATGACAAATGTGGGTCAAAGCAGTTTAAGGCAGCCGTGGGTAAGATGGTCAATGGTCTGGTCTCAAACTTCAGTTGATATGGTGCAACCAACTGTGACCATTATCGTGTTGAAAGCTGATGTCTCTGATGGCAATATTGTCTGACAAATAGTGTTTCCGTTTCTGTTACACAAGGCACAAGGCGAGGTTTGTAGATAAATCGAGCGCTTATGTCGCTTTTCTGGTAAAAAATCAAAGCGAGAAGCGTGCAATTACTGTACAGAGAGATAAAATTGAATGCTTATGCTTAAAAATCTGTTCATAAATAAAGTGTTGCTTGAACTTAATTGAATGCTCATGTCGCTGTTCTGTCAATCGATCCAGGAGCAAGACTAAATTGATTCCAGAGCAGAACTTAATCGATCCACACATCATCAAGTGTTGCTTGAACGCTTACAGGTACTCGATTTTAGATAATTACTGTGAAGATGTAGGAATAAAAGAGGAAAAGTTTGTTAATCGATTCAGTTTGCATCTTTTATAGAAATTCCATGCTTCACATCTCGCTATCTTTATCTTCGAAAACATGTTAACAGTTTTTCTGTACCATCTAGATGTTCTTTTCCAGTGTTTTAGTTGTAATAACACTCCAAGAAAATATATATCTCCAATGACTGACTAAGCAAATTCTGAAGTTAGCAAAATAATATGAATATGTGTTTGTTGTTTTGTGTGCCATTGTCTGAGCCTATTTAACATTTCAAAGCGTTTTTTCATGACTTGGGTAAGATGTTTTTTCATGATTATGTTTGTGTATGATATCAAAATAACAAATTTTGATGAAATAATAAACTGGGATGGACATGAACTTGGTTTCAGGTTTCAAGAAGTAGTTCCTCTAAATGCTGCTGATATTCTTGGCGCGGAAGACAATGGCCCTGCGAAGAAATGGCTATCGCTAATCCGCAAGAAGCTGAACAATCGGCCGGGTACAAGTGGAGGAAGCGGTTGCTACACACCTTCTCCTGCTCCCGACCCGATTGCTGAATATGATGCTGATTTTGAGGGTTCGTCGAGACAGAAAACCTCAAACATGTTCCATCAACGGTCGTTTCAAGCTCCACGAAGCTGGAGAAACGAAAACGACCCGTCAGTTAGTCAACCAAGGCTTGACAGGCGATACGGTGTATGCAACCGGGCCTTCTTTGGTCATAGACCAAGTGATTACTCTTCCTCGAGTCATAGACCGAGTGACTATAGGCCGAGTGATTATAGACCAAGTGATTATTCTTCAAGTTATAGGCCGAGTGACTATTCGGTTAACTACAGGCCGAGTGACTATTCTTCTGGAAACCGGTTGAGTGATTACTCTTCATGGGGCCAAAGGCCGAGTGATGGGTCAAGATCTGAGGATGATTATGGCCAACACATGGGAGACTCGCCGAGCACAAACTCATTCTCTCCAGCATCTGCTGTTCCTATGGATGACGCGTATCGATTGCCAGCCCACTCTCAGTATTGTTTGGTTGCAAGTAAACAGATGGTTGGTGTATTTCTAACTATTTGGGTTAAGAGTGAGTTAAGGGAGCATGTTAGAAACTTGAAAGTGTCTTGTGTTGGCAGAGGGTTGATGGGTTATCTTGGGAATAAGGTAAAAATATGACCTTGATTTTTCATCTTTTTTTTTAAATGAAGATTAAGACAACTAATATGTTTATTTGGTTTTGCAGGGATCTGTATCTGTGAGTATGTTGTTGCATCATGTGTGCGTGCGTGCGCGCGTGGGTATTTGATATACAACATAACTTTAATTGGACTCTGCAATATGCAAGTCTTGCTAAAATGTTTTTTTTTGTTTTTTTAGCGTCATCGATATGTGGAAGCATATCAAGTTGATCAGAAGCTTCAACGCCTTGTGGAGAACACCATTTCCAAAAATCGTGTTGATGACAATGGACAAAACATGATGCGTACTACATAAAGTTAGAGCAGGATTGGTTGTAAGTTGATTTCTCTTTGCTCTGTTTCTTAAACATATTTTACCTACAAGTATCTGTTTCTTAATCTGAACTGTTGCATTTTATGTTTCAGTACAAATCCAATGCAAAGTGTTGAAAAAACTTTTCAACTTACAAGAGCAGACAGGGAGTTGTTGGTGAAACCAGAGTATGATGTGCAGGTTAGTTACAATAATTTTTCTTTTAATTTCACCAGATGTGATTAGACAAACGGGTCAAATGGGTGAAAGTTGCCTAAAGTCAACTTATAGTGTAGATAATGGGTTGATTGGGTCAGACGGGTCGATTAGTGTAGAGTCTTTTCTAAGATTTGGTCTTCTTATTAGCGGCTTTTGATCCATGGGGTTTGTGGGTCTATTTGAGCTTTAGGTTTGCGTTCAAGTGTATAATATTTTTTATTGTAATATCGATAAGGCTTACACATTGGTTGTTTTGTAGATTCAGAAGTTAAACGAGGAAAAGGAAGAAGATAAAGAAAGGTTCAATGGAATCATTGCAGAGTTGAGGGATATGTTAACAACATACGCTACGTGTAAAACACTTTTAGTTTGGATTTGGATGTTTTAGTTTGGATTTTTTGATGTATTGATTTGGATGTTTGTTATAATTTAAAATTTTCATACATGGATATATTTTGCAAAGAAATGGAATGGCAACAGGTAGATAAAAGAAAAGGAATGGCAATATTGTAGAAAAATACGCCAAAAATGGTAGCAAAACGGTAGCAAAAATATGGCAACGGTGGCAAATTAGCGGTAGCAAAACGGTGGCAAACTAGCGGTAGCAAAACGGTGGCAAAACTAGCGGTAGTAAAACGGTCTTAAAACATAAATTGGTAGCAAATCGGTTGCAATAGAGCAATTGCCATGTGTGATTTTGCTACCTAGTTTTTTGGTAGCAAAATGGTTTCAAAATGGTAATTGCCACCGTTTTGCTACCGAAAATGCGGTAGCAAAAACCCTTTTCTCTAGTAGTGTATTCATTCAAACATAGCTAAATATTCATTATATTCATTAGGAACATTATAATTTGCGAGTTGACGAATAGCTTATGTGCATTTCTGGATGGCCATGTATCTCTTTTCTCTTCTTGTGTCGGTACTCTCTTGAAACCACTCGTACTTATCATTTATATCTCCAACAATTTTTATAAATAAATCTTTAGGTACTCGAACCAACATTAAGCGTGCTTGCGTCACACTTTGAGTTTTCGACAAAATAATCATTCACTAAAACTTAATAAGCCATTTCTTGATCATGCGCCACATATTTTTTCTTCCTTTGTGACGTATCCTCTAGCTCCTATGTTCCGGTGACAACATTCACCAAAAAATCAATATCATTTGAATCGGAGGAGTCAACAAGAAATTCGTCAAAACCAATCGAATTAGATAAATCCACATACAATGGAAACCCAATGTCACTAGAACTGGGAGTATTCGTTATATTTTTTTGAAGTAATTTGAAAGTATAGAGAGTAGAATAGAATGTACAGATGAGTATGGTTTAAATTTGCTGAAAATTTGTATATTTATATAGAAGGTTTGATATTTTTTTAAAATACTAACTATAATAATACCGTTGTCAAATGTTCACCCACACCCGAGTTCCACACCACGATCTCACTACTCAATTTACCTTCTTGGACCAAAGGCGACGGTGTACCCTTAATAGCGGATCAACTCGGGCAGTGCTCGGCTGGGCCGCGTAAACAACCCGTCTGTGACACCCGGCAAATTCAGGTTAACAACGTTGTCTAAACTAAAGTCTACCTTAGCGAGTCACGCGTATATTATACTTAACTGGGTTAGTTAAGTCGTGTTACGGTTCGGGAACTGTTAGTTTAGTATAGAGGACCATTGGATGTCAGTCTAGAGGCTCATTAAATGTCAGTCCTTAACCAAGTGGTGACGATTCGTAGAATCGTCAGAGCATAGGGAACATACAAGTCTCGAGTCCCGGGAATTGGTGAACGAGTGTGAATATGTTTGTTTGCAAGTGTTATGTGTTTACAATCATTATGTGGCTTGTCGGTATGTGAAAATGTGTTAACATATGTTAAAACGAGGTTTAACGCGCAAAATACACGGAACCAACCCCTATAGGCGATTAGGGGAGGCTAATCGCCTATAGGGGATGCGATTGGGCCTCATTAGAGGCGATTGGCATGCTAATCGCATGCCTGAGGGGGCGATTAGGCCCTAATCGCATGAATGTCAGGCGATTAGGAGCCCTAATCGCATGCATCTGCTGCATAATCGCCTGATACGTACTAGACGACTAAAAACGACTATAAATACAATGCTTAACCTCCTAAACTTCATATTAACAACCCTAGTCGTCCCATAAACCGCCCCAACACACACACAACCTCTGGAACACGATTTTGGATCAAAAACACAAGATTTCAAGCCTATTACATCAATCTATCACAAATCTAAGGTGTGGTTTTCATTCACGCAACCTTTATTAACGTTTTTATTGAATCCCTAATGGTCCAGACCTGTTTTAAAACAAATAAGTCTTCTGAAAATCGTTAATAAGCATTGTTAATCGGATTCTAATTATCATGCATGTTGTATGTGTGTTTATGATTAAAAGATAGGGTTTTTATGATTCAAGAAGGATGATTAACATGTTATTAAGGTAGTTACAGATTGATGATGATGGCATGATGATGAAATCTGAGTTATTGTTAATTAGGGTTACGGTTTTGCATGTTAATGTGGTGTTTCATGCTATGTGTATTGTTGTTGGGATACATGATTGCATTCAGGGCTGATAGATCGAGGTTAAACGAAGGATTTCGATGGAAATATGTTTGATATAGTTGTTTGGTTGATATTTGATGTTTACACACGTTCTGGGATTGATTTGGAGTGTTAAACGCGAGAAAAACCGGAACAGCAATGCTGTAGGCGATTAGCAACCCTAATCGCCTATGCTATAGGCGATTAGGAGGCTAATCGCCTGATATGACACCCTAATCGCCTATAGTATAGGAAATTGGGGGCTAATTGCCTTCGTTGCATGCAATTGTGATCCTAATTGCTAGTTAAGTCCTGAAATGCATGTCTTATGACCTAATCGCCTATAGACTCATGATTTGCATGTCTTATGACCCTAATTGCCTATAGTATAGGCAATTAGCATTCCTAAATGCCTGTTGACTTTCATAATCGCTAGTTGACTTTTCCTAATCGCCTGTACTGCTGCTGTAAGCATATTTTGACATTCCGAGACCCGATTTGACACCTAGGAACATGCTAGGAACCCCGTAACATATCTAATAACTTGGTAACATGTGTTCGGACTTATTTATGTGATACTTGAACTACGTGCTATAACTTGTTGGACTTTAACGTATGTTAAGTGTGTATTGCATGATTGTATGTTTGTGAGTACAAGTATAACACGGGGAGTCTCGGGTCACCAATGGGATGTCGATTCTTGTACTTTGGGTTAATTTAACAGTCACGGTGTTTTCAAACGAACTTGGTTATGGTCTGGACATTTAGGGACTAACTAACCTACGGGTTATTAGTCTAAGTACTTGTAACTGTCATATGTTAGGTCGCCGCTTTACGGGGCTAGCATAGCTTGCTGATATTATTCGTATATCGAAGTAACGCAACCTAAGGTGAGTTTACGGCCCCTCTTTTAACTGGTTTCACTTTTTGGGGGAGAAAACATGTGTTAAACTTATGTTTTGGTAACAACTGTCATACTATGGGTTTCTATGGTTTACTATACGATCTTTGGAAGTCCCGGGGGAAACCATGAATGTGCGGGTTAGCACAACGGGGAAATGTGAATAGATCTATTGGGAGTAACCAACCCCGCTCGTCGGCTTGGAGGGCCGGGCGAGTGCATATTGTCTCAAACAGGAACAGGTTTACTATTCGGGCACAACATCTGGTTTGCGAGTTAGTAATGGTTTTCCAATCGTAGATGTAACAAAACATGCGCCTAGCTAGCGTACCTGGGTTTGCAAATTGTTATAGTATGGACAGGTTGAACTTGGTACTTTGATTACAAAACCTGTAAACTCACCAGCATTTTTGTGCTGACGTAAACTCTTACATGTTTTCTCAGGTCGCTAAGGTAGCACAATGGAACTAGGGCGCACGCGTCTGCACGACGTCTAGTTAGGATTGCATGGTTTTCAAACATTGAATAAATTGGTTTACTTTTGGATTATGTTTTGAGACTAAGCTTCCGCTGTATTTGGAGATTTTAAACTATGTTTTTGAAATTGCATGTGTTCATTTAGACTTGTTTATTGTGATCGTTGACTTGGATCCTGGTTTGTCATGCACCTCGCGGTAAAACTCCGCAAGTGGATTTTGAGGGTGTGACACCGTCACCCTACACGATCATAATAAAGGGCAACTTTGCACGCTGAAATTAGTGAACCCAGATACTTAGAATACTGTAAACCCAACATGACCCATTTCACTGTTTATCTAAACGAGTTGAGTAGCCAGAATGGATTAATGTTTATAAACGGGTTGCCTCAAAAATTTAAACGGTTTAAATACTTTACAAACGGGTTGACATCTTGAATACATTAACTATAAAATTTTTAATTTTTTCTAAGCAAATGACATGTCTAATTATAGTACAACGCTTACGGGACCTGCTTATTCAAAAGCTATACACGTACGTCAACCCAAAAGACTTCTTGTATTGAAAGGATTTATTGACCAACCAAAAAACAACTTCGATTACTTTTGTGTCTATTGTAAGGAATGAGACACAGTGGCGGATACAGAAATTTATTCCAATGTAGTCACTATTTTTATATACATCATTCTCATAGAACCAAACATTAAAAATTTAAGGTCGGTTCAACATTTTAGGTTTGATCAAGTTGGTAACATAATAAAAATAAGAAAAAATAAGAAAAAATAAAAAAAAAAACATTGTCGCTAAGAATTTTCCGTAACCAAAATATTTTCTAAAACGCATTGTTAATTATTAATCAAAACAAATCAGTTAATAAATAAACACATAAATAAATTGATAAATAAATAAAATTCAAAAAACTAACCGTTATTTATGTACCCATTTACCAATATTTTGGACAGGGCCAGCCCTGAGAATTCAGGTGCACGGGCCGAGCTTTGAAAAATGGGCCCCTTACCTTAGGCCTTGACGATAAAACTAACGCAAACTACTTTTTTAATTGATGATCAAAGTAATATCAGAAGCATATCAATGACAAAAATGACAAAAGCATAGTATTACAAGAGTTAATGACATACTGTAATAAGAGATATGGCTATCGTTTCATCTCGCTTTCTCTTTTTACATTTGACTACCGGATGCTTGTTTAGGCGCCATATTTTCTGACAATTAACAATTAAGATTATTAGAGTACTAGATTAATTCGACAAAACCTTAATTCTAAACTTCTAAGTTCAGACCATTATTACTTACTCAATTAACCATTAAACAATCAAGCACTAATATAATAACTAGTAACCATCATTAATCGGCTTGGTCATACAGAATCATCAATAATAAACTCACTAACTCAGCTAGTGGGTAGATAAGACTAACATTCTACAAACCAAAAAAAACCCACCCAAAATTAATCAATAATATTAATAAACTTGGCTAGTGAGTAGATAAGAGTAGGGTTCTACAAAAAAAAAAAAAAAAAAAACCCAACATTCTCCCATTAAATAACGACATTGAGAAATTAGTAGCCAAATGATTGTAAAAAAAAATAAAAAAATAAAACCTTACAATTGGTCCTTGGTGGTGGTCATCCGGTGGTTGCGGTGGTGCGGTGACCGGAGTGCAAGTCGGGTCACGATGGGGTCAGGCGTCAATGTTAGTTTCTTCTGATTGACTTGAGAAACATCAAAGTTGCAGCAGCGTTTTTTTTCCTTTAACCTAGCAGGTGGGCATTGGATAGTTGGGCCTAATATATATAAAAGAACTTAAAATAATTGGGCCCTCTTAGATATTGGGCCCGGGCCCAAAGTCCTCCCTGCACCCCCATTGGGCCGGCCCTGATTTAGGATATGTTTTATCTATATTATCTTATTAAGGAGGAGTGATGGCTAAAATAGTCATTTTCATTTTCGTACAACTTAACAAACAAGATGTATAACATATTTAAGCAAAAAAATTAAGAGTATTATTGGCATACTTGTGACTATTAAGACACTTAGGAGGGTAGATTAGTAAATTTAACATAATCCAATACCTCACATCATAACATCTTATCCCAATTATGCCCTTATGTTCAACTTTTAAAACACAAAATACAACCTAACCTATGATGCATCTTAAATGTGAGACCTTTCAACCCCCCATCTATATTATTATATATACTTCATTATAATCAACTTCTTGAATGCTAATAGTCTTTTCATAACCCCAAACAAAATCTTAGAGCTAATTTCATGCTTTGAAACATTGTTTTGTCCAAAAAATGTATGTCTTCATTAGATGAGAAGAGAAAAAAATCAATAAGAAGTTAAAACGCTTGCAAGATATGGTTCCCGGATGCTACAAGGTATAAAATATGAGTTAATCTTTATATACATATATACATTTTTTTCTACTTGTTCATATGTTGCTTGACAATACAAAAATTTATCTTCATAATATATCATTGTTTTTCTCCATTTAAATTTAGTTATTTGTTATAGACAATGGGAATGCCAGTGATGTTGGATGTAATAATCAACTATGTTGGATCGTTGCAGAATCAAATTGAGGTAATTTAATTGTGCAACTAACAATTAAAATAATAAACAAACAATATTCAGAATTATTTATGAGAAAATATTTTTCAAAACTAATTAGTACAATTTTTTCTCTTTGTGCATTTTTAGTTTCTCTCCATGAAGCTTTCAGAAGCCAGCATGTTCAATGATCTATTAACCCCAACTCTACTGAATTGGATGATATGTCCCCTATGAAGGTGACAGATGACTTTCCTAACTATCTTTGTTAAGAAGTTGTGTATCTTGAATCATATATATTGTTAACTAAATAAAACGAACAAAATTATAAATAACATTCTAGATTTGCTAATATATTTCTAATATATTATAAATATTACTTCCACTTACTGCATGGGATGAAAACTGATGTTGCAGGGAACAAATGGACATGAAGGATAGATGATGGAAAGGATGGTTGGAGAACGGTATGGAGACTTTCCTCAATTTCAATCAACATGGTCTCCTTGAACGCCATGAAATAGTTAGCTCGATCTATAAATCTATATATGCATGCTCAAATATAACTTTATACGTAAACTATATTTGTTCTTAGACTTTTAAAGTATTTGTAGATCTATTTAATGTTCTTGTTAAACGTTGTACGAAGTGTGGTTCACAATATTGTTTTGCTTTCGGCAATTGTATATTGTTTAAGTTCTAATTCTAATTAATAAAATAAATTAAACACTAGCATAAAGAGAAAACAAAAACTTAACTATGTGTTAATTACTTATGTTATTTGTGTTAAGAAATAAGAAATCGAAAAGCCATAAATTCATGCTCACACTAATTAATCAACCCGAATCTTTATCTTCTATACTATATTATAAAGCATCAGTGAAGGATACCCGCCAAATTTAAGTAAATACAACCTATATTGCTTATAGTACAGTGCTTATTGAAGTCATTTAGGGGGTAAAATTGCCTTTCAACCTAAATATTAAATTGTTAAAAAAATTAATTTAAACATAATTATAAAATTGATGAGGAAATTAACAATAATGTGGTGACTCTTTACATTCATAACCTCCATGTCTTTATTATGTTTGTATCAATGTTATAGTCTTATAAATAGTGGTCATGTATTTGGTATATAAATAATGTGGTGACTCTTCATATACATAACTTACATATCTTTCAATGTTTATAATAAATAAATTACATCATATATTATGTATTTATATCTTCCTTTTAAATTTATGTAGTTACAGGATGGTATGATGTGACACACAAATGAATATTTAGGCTTGAAGTTTGCCAACACACCCAACTCATAACACGTTTCAACCCATTAAAGTGAGCGATATATGTAGGCTTGACGTTTATACAAGCAAATATGGTAGAGATACTTCATGAGCAATGTCATTGTCTTCCTCGATGGTTTTTTGTTTTCTCTGCTACTATAAGCTTCTAGGTATAGAATTTAGGTTTCTGATCTTACGAAATCACCAATTGTTTACATATCCAAAAGAAGACAAGTTCTTATCAGTCGATTTGGTAGTTTTAACTATATTGATTACTAATTTGTTTGGTCCAATATATTTGTTACGGCGCTTGTCAAACTAACATAAAACGAGAGTATCTATGCAAATCATTGACTCCGCTGCATCTCGCGGGTGCCCTAAAATAATAGAAATATGTTGCACACTACAAACTGCATTTTAGTAATTAAGTCACTTCCACTAAAATCTTATGGTCATTAAGAGATACAACACCACTTCACTACGCTAAGCACCGCTCTACGATGGCATACTTATCTGCCTTCGAGATACATAAAAGGGTCCCACCAAAGGACGTGGGCCAATCTAAGGGTGTTGCAGGGAATAGTAGGCCTATTGTTATGTACCCATTAAAAATTTTCAGAAGATATATTTATGAGTTTCAGTTTTTAATAACATATATTTTATACATCGTTGTTTTCTACTTCATCATAACGAATAACCAACAAACACGATGCATGAGGGACAAAACAGATACTCCCGCCGCAACGCGCGGACATTCCTACTAGTATTAAGTAAAGAAATGAAGGGTAGTACTATGCATAAAGTCAAGTATTTAGTCAGACCTCAAGTTCAATAAAACTACTATTAATCAATTAAAAAATTAAATGTTCTCCACAACTAACATCTTCATCTTCAACCTATATACTCATTGCATTTCTGCAACCCTCGTAGCCTAGCAGGCTGATAATTTATCTTCACTTCTCTGTTTTTTTTTAATTATGGAGTCACCGTATAGAAAACATTGATGTCACTCGAAAAACCCGCACATACATCTCTATATAAGCTAGAAAATTCACTGTTGTCCCGTGACTACGTAGTTGTCTAACTAAATCCACCCCTGATGAGAGAGGATATTGTACAAAGGCTCATTAAAATACAAAGTGTAAGGAGCAATCCTGACCGTCGATCTGGGTTTTAATCATACATCATTCTAAATTAATTACAAAGCGTGTTTTTAGTTTCAGTTAACAAGAGAATGACAAATTAGACAAATTGCGAGTATAATAATTTGAATTTTTTTAATAATCGCGCCCAAATCATCTCATTTATGGACAGTTATTATCAATTGCTATAATCGTGAAATTCACCAATTTAAAACTCGATCAAAAAAAGAAATCATACTCTGTAAACAAAAAAAAAGATAAAAACAGGGCATTCATCAAAACGAAGAAGAAATGAAGAAATGAAAACCAAAAAATTACGTTTGTATGAAACAGGTGAAGCAAGAGAATAAATGAGCTTGTTCGTGCGTTTGATGAAAGTTATAAACGCGTTTTCAGTTTTTCATTGATTTTAATGATTTCACATGATCATGTTGTTAAAATGCACTTAGTAATATCATAAAACGCACTTACATGTTGATGATATTTAACTTACAATGTAAAAAACATAAAACGCACTTGGTGATATCATAAAACGCACTTACATGTTGATGATAATTAACTTACAATGTAAAAACATAAAACGCACTTAGTGATATCATAAAACGCACTTACATGTTGATGATAATTAACTTACAATGTAAAAACATAAAACACACTTAGTGATATCATAAAACACACTTATATAAAACGCACTCAGTGATATCATAAAACGCACTTACGTAAAACATAAAACGCACTCACTAATATCATAAAACGCACTCAGTAATATGTACAAAATAAAACAGTTATCTATCAACCTCTGTTCATCTTTGAACTTTATTTCTTCTTCGTTTGTTGAATGCTCTGTTTTTTTTTTTTTTGCAGAGTATGATTTCTTCTTTATTTGATGAATGCTCTGCGTTTTTTGGTTTTACAGAGTATGATTTCTTCTTCGTTTGATGAATGCTCTTTTTTTTTACAGAGTATGATTTCTTCTTCGTTTGATAAATGCTCTGTTTTTTTTTCTTTTTTTTTTACAGAGTATGATTTCTTCTTTGTTTGATGAATGCTCTGTTTTTTTTGTTTATAGAGTATGATTTTTTAATTAGATCTGATACACAATTAAACATCACAATGATTATTATGTGATTAAATGAGGGATGGAAAAGTCTATATTACCCTTGAATTCGCTTCAGATGTTATAACCGCCAAGTTACACGTGACCACTTTTGGCGGCTTCCTACACTTTGTAGGTTAAGGTACTTTGTATCAAATACTTTCTCTGTAAGGAATTACCACCCCTAATCACAAAAACGTGGTCAAGCGAATGAGATTAAGCCAAGGTTGTGATTTGAATTGATTTAAAGGCAACATAGTAAATGAATATGGAAATGCATCCAAATTTTTAAGGCTATGTAGACTAGTAAGTTCTTTAACATTAAAAAGAGCTATAGTAATTGGAAGAGATATACATGCATGAAAGCACCAATTTCCTCACAAATATAGAAAATTGGAATGCTCCTTTTTACAACTTCATATATTATACTCTCCTTGATCCTAAAACATTAAAAACAAAACAATGCATCCAAAATCTTTTGATGATGAAGATATTTAATCTTCAAACTATGGACTTTGTAATTGGGTGGTGAGATGGTTGAAAGCCTCCTCACAGCAAGGAATAGTAAGTCCTCCCATTGGATGGTTGAACCCGAATTCTTCCTCCGACCTACGTAACAACTCTTGGAATAACGGTTGATCCAAGTAAGATAAAGGAACCACAAACCTTTTTCTTTGACTTTCCCCTACATACACAGCCAAATATCCTTTTGGAACATCTTTTTGGTGTTTGTTGTTTGGTTTTATTAGTTGTTTCGTGTTAGCAACTAACGATTGCAACCGGAAAGCACCCATATATATATTTGGAGCTAGAATAAGATTATTATTTTTTGAGAGAATGGATTGAAGTGAGGTAAATTTGCAGAAGTGTGGAGTTCAATTGGGATGTGTAGTTTGATGGAACTCTAGGATATCAACCTTATATTTATATTGTTTAACTTGCAACTAGCCACCCAATGACTCAAATGAGAAAATTCATTATTCATATTATTTTAAGGGCCTACTTCACATGGTTAGCTCAGTTTAGCAGACATAGAAACTATTTTTATTTATTTCTTATCCATTTATATAAAATTTAATATATTATCTGAATTTTTTTTGAATTTATGATATTATGAGGTCAGCTGCCCAACTTGGAATGAATATTTATATCTTTTTATAGCTGATTGTTTCAGTCTCACCATGTTTTAGAAGGATGGTATTTCCAATATTGCAGTTGTAATAAAATAAAAGAAAAGAACGTGTCAATTGACTATGCTGCCCATACCTAGGGATGGAGCTCTTTTGGTTTATTTATTTTTTACGTACATGTTGGAATGGTAGTTCCAAGGACCAAAGATTCAACGGGTGATACTATCTACACAACCAACAAAAAACCTAAACAACCTTAGGATGGGTCGTCGAGGCCTAGATGGGCCGTTAAGAAAAATTAGGGTTTAAGGACGGGGCGTCCAGGCCTTGACGGGCCGTTTGTTTACAGAAAAGACAAAACGTACGAGGTACGAGGTGATCAGTCTGAACTCCTGCAAAAGCAGGCAGTTCAGACTGAAAAGTCTGAAAAAGGTACTTATGGACGGGCCGTCCAGGCCCCGACGGCCCGTTGAAACGTGTTAGGTTAGGGCATTTAATCCCTAGACGGCCCATCGAGGCCTCGACGGCCCGTCGACATTTCCTGATATAACCATTACACGATCAGCTTCTTCCCCATTTGAACCAAACTTTAAAACATCACCACCACCAAAACCCTCGACCCATTTCGACTTCCCGATCTCACGATGACATATTTACACAGCTTTTCAACCGTTGACCTGTCTGAGAACGAGTCTTACGTCTCTGAAAGCGTAGGGTATGAACCCGAGGTTGAAGTTGGTGAAGATGAGGTTAAATCCGGGGTTCGTGGTAATGACGGGAACATGCTGCCCGATCTCAACGAGGAATATGTAGAGGAACAGGAGTCTTTTTTCGTGCCACCAAGCTACCCGCAGTACACGTACGGGAGTTACCATTCGCGCGGGAATCGTGCTAATGATGACAACCAGGAAGATGCTAACATAAAAGTTGAACCTAACCCGGATGTTTCGTATGAAACCGAGCAGGTGCGTTTATTTATTTACACTAGTATATCTTTACAGTAGTATATATTTTCAGGTATTTAGACTAGTATGAATTTAGACTAGTATATCTTTACAGTAGTATATATTTTCAGGTATTTAGAGTAGTATGAATTTAGACTAGACTGTTGTGTAAATTTTCAGGTATTCGGGTCTGTTGAAGAGATGAAACAATGGGCTTACGATAGAGCCCTTGCTAGCGGTTACGTCCTAGTGACAGGACGTTCTGTTTCAAAAGGCAGTGGAAATAATGCAAGAAAAATTAGGATAGACCTGAGATGCGACCGTGCTGGCGAATACCATACTACAGCCACAGTAAGGTCTACGGGTAGCAAAAAGATTAACTGTCCATTTATGTTAATAGGGAGGCTACGCAAAGAGGGTTGGAAGTTGGAGGTTAAACACGCGAATCATAACCACGACCCTTTTGTACATGTTGAGGGTCACGCTTTTGCTAGGCGGCTGACACCACAGGAAGAAGAAATGGTGGAAACACTTTATTTTCAAGGCCTGGAACCGGCAAACATACATTTGGCCATCAGAGCACAAAACCCGAATAATAAATGTATTCTAAGAGACATACACAATACAGTGAGCAAGATTAAACATAGAATTTACGGCGATAAAACCCCAATGCAGGTATTATTATTAATTACTATTATTGTCATAGACTATTATTAATTTTGTTGTTGTTAAATATTAAATATTGTTATTATTATTGTTATGCAGATACTCGAGAGTATCCTGGTTGAAAAGAAATTTACTTATTTCACCAAGCAGAATCCAGAGACAGATGCTGTTGAGAATATTTTCTTTTCACACCGGGTCTCGTACAATCTCTGGCGTGCCTTTCCACATGTGATGCTGATCGACGCCACCTACAAAACGAACGAGTACAGAATCCCGTTTGTTCAAATTGTGGGTATGACGTCGACAAACCAGTCGTTTTGTATCGCCCATGCATTTATCGTTAAAGAGAAAACGAGTAACTACACATGGGTGCTTGAGAGGCTCAGAGATTTGCTGGAGGGGAGTATGGAGCCACGTGTAATTGTTACAGATAGAGATCTGGCTCTGATGAGTGCATGTGCTTCAGTTTTCCCGGATGCTACGAAATTGCTTTGCAGGTGTCATATTCAACGAAATATTATTATTATTATTATTATTATTATTATTATTATTATTATTATTAATATTATTGTTGTTGTTTTGCAGGTATCATATTCAACGAAATATTGCAAAATATCATAAAGCAGGATTTCCAAAAGAAGAATGGGAAATATTTTTGCAGTATTTTGGTCGACTGTGTAAATCTCCTGACAAAGAGGCTTACGAATTCAATCTTGAAGCGCTCTACAGACGACTTTGGGGCAGGATCGAACGGGTATATATTTTATTTTTTATTTTGCTTTACAAGCGTACATATTTTCTGTATTGACATCACTATTCTGTTTTTTACAGAGGTTTATGACTACATGGAGTCAGTTTGGCTCCGAGATTATAAAGAAATGTTTGTGGAAGCATGGGCAAATGAAAACCTTACGTTCGGTCAGACTACGACCAACAGGGTCGAGAGTCAGCATGCTCTTATTAAAAGGTACATAAAAGGCCCGAACAGCTCGCTCCACGCGCTTGTGATGCAAATAGACAAAGTTATGGAATCACGGCGCGTAGCGATAAAGCACTCCTTCGAACAAAGCCGATCAACAAGAATGTGGAAACATGATCTACCGTTGTTTCAAGACGTAATCGGTAGGGTTTCCCATCTAGCGCTTACTTTGATGCTCGGAGGGGTCAACAAGATAAATTATTATATGGAACAAAAGAGGTCTTGTGAACACCGACTCAATAAGACTTATGGATTGCCTTGTTCCTGTCAATTGCAATTGTTTGATACGAAAGGTAACAACATTTTTTAGACTTATTATAAATGTTTGAAGCGTTTTTGTAGACGACTTGTGTTGTCTGGTTCGTACAAAAACAGAGGAAACTCTGCCAAATTTTTATAAAATTATTGATTTGTTGTTGTTGTGATTGAATATATATATCAGATACACGAGTGTCACTGGCTGATATCGACGTCTTCTGGACACGACTTGACTTTATGCCAGAAGTAGCTGAGAATCCCGAGTTTGACTTTCAGCACCAAATGAATGCATTCGCTGAGCAGCTAAGGTCGCAACCGGTGCAAGTGAAAAAAAGCATGTTGCAGAAGATGAAGGAGGTGTTGAATCCGATTATGACTAAACATAAACCTCCTGAGGTACAAACCGATACTCGGGGTCGGCCAACAACAAGTGAAAAGGAAAAAAAGGAAGATAAGGCTGCGGTTCGTATTATTATTATTATTATTATTATTATTATTATTATTATTATTGTTGTTGTTGTTGTTGTTGTTGTTGTTGTTGTTGTTGTTGTTGTTGTTATATAATTTTTTGCACGTAGGGCAAAAAGCCTTCTAGAAGAGGTAAACAATCAAGGGACAAACCGATTGTTTACGATGAAGATTTTCCACTGTTGGAAAGGGAGAGGTACAAACTACTAATATATAAATTCACACATGCATACATATTTATACACATATTAAATCTCACTTTTTGATGGGTACAGGTACAAACTGGAGATCGAAAGGTTTAAGAAATGGCTTCCACCTGCATATCATAGATACATTACAGACATTCGGGATGTCCATGGAGACGGTCACTGTGGCTTTCGATCCGTAGCTGTGTGCTTAGGGTGGCAACAGGATATGTGGTACTTCATCCGCAAACAGCTTAAGGAGGAGATCGTCGAGAATGAAGACCGGTGGAGGCTAATTTTAAACGAAGTGGATTACGATACTTACGACAGAGTCTCCAACTCATTCGATCACACTGGAGTGGGACCAGCCACGCACGACCAATGGATGGAGATGCCCGCCTCAGGATTACTGATTGCTCAGAAATTTAAGGTGGTTGTTCAATTTCTCTCTCAGTATGATCAAAGTGAGACGTACTTCCCTATGTTCGATGGTCCACACACCGTTGAAGAACATGCGTTCGTATCGTTTGCTTTTGTTAACAAAAATCATTTCATCAAGATTGAGTTGGCAGAAGGCGCCCCAATGCCAAAACTGAATCCAGCATGGCGTAAGTGGCGATATGAAGAGGCAAGTGAGTGGGAGACGGTATATGACGACCGTATACAAAGGGTTGATGTTCGATCACCTCAATACTTCGACTTAACTTAGCTTATCGTATGTAACCGGACCGGACGAACGGAAAAATTTGTTGTATGTGTTCATTTATACTTATTATAAAAATATACTCCCTTTTTTTTATAAAAACTACAAATACCAAGCTTAAAATATACAAAGAACACTAAAAATTTAAAAAAAAAAAAAAATACATTATAGTCGTCCAGGCCTAGATGGGCCGTCCAAAGCAAAAAATTGGCCAGAGACGGCCCGTCCAGGCCTAGATGGGCCGTCACTAGTGGACCACGACGGACCGTCTAGGCCTAGACGGCCCGTCTCAAACACAAATTTTTTGTCTCGTTGAGGCTGGACGACCCGTCCTCAATCTATCAGGACGGTCCGTCCAGGCCTAGACGGAGCGTCCCAAACACAAAGCTTCCAAGGGAAGCTTCCTTTATTATTTAATTAAAAAAAAATTAAAAAACAACGGACCGTCGAGGCCTGGACGGTCCGTTGTGAAACACCAGAAAGCCCCAAAACAAAGCAGACGTTTCAATTTTTTTCACACTTTCACATTTCCCTCTCTCTCTCACTCGCCTTCTCCCTCTCTCTCTGCCTCCTCCACGAACCACCACGAACCACCACGAACCACCACCCTCCACCTCTTCTCCCTCTCTCTCTAACACCCACATCACCACCGTCTGCAACCCCCCACCTCTTCTCCCTCTCTCTCTGCCTCTCTCGTCTCTCTGCAGTCTCTCTCGTCTCTCTGCACTCTCTCTCAGGTAAGCCTCTCTCGTCTCTCTGCCTCTATTATTATTATTATTATTATTATTATTATTATTATTATTATTATTATTATTATTATTGTGGTCGGGGTAGTGGTGAGGGTGGGAGGTGGTTGTGGGCAGTGGTGAGGGTGGGAGGTGGTTGTGGGCAGTGGTGAGGGTGGGAGGTGGTGGTGGGCAGTGGTGAGGGTGGGAGGTGGTGGTGTTGGGTTGGTTTTTGTCTTCGGGTCCGGTTTGGGTGTTGGTTTCTAGGACAGATACGAGTCTTTGGTCGATGTTCGAGTCAAGATGGTCCAGATTAGGTATGGTTCTGGTGGGTTTGTTTCGGTTCGATGTGTGTTCTTGTCGTGGTAGTCTTTCGGGCAGGTTCGGGTATCCATGCTCAGGTCAACAAGTCAGATCTGCTCGGGTTTGTTTTGGGGTTGTAGGTTCAGGTCCGGTTCTGAGTCAGGTTTTGGTGGTCTCGGTTGATTTTAGTTCGGGTCAGATTCTAGTTCGTTTTGTTTGGTTTGGATCTCGGGTCAACTGTTGGTCAAACATCGGTCACAGGTAAGACCTGGTCAACAGATCAGTACCGAACGAAACAGTTTTGATACAAAAACCACCGGGACCTCTTCTCCCTTTATGTTTAGGCGCGCGTTTAGGTTTATGCGCCTAAACACAAACGCGCGCCTAAACATAAAGGCGCGCGTTTAGGTTTAGGCGCCTAAACATAAACGCGCGCCTTTATGTTTAGGCGCGCGTTTGTGTTTAGGCGCCTAAACCTAAAGGCGCGCCTTTATGTTTAGGCGCGCGTTTATCTATTTAGGCGTTTTACTGTTTAAGCGATTTATTATTTAGGCGTTTTAATGTTTTGTTTTTGTTTTGCAGATATGGCAAACAGAAACAACCGAAGACGCCGTAACCAGCCTGCGGACGGGAATCCTCTTGCAGGTGGCGACTTGAGAGAGTGGCCCTTCAGGCACGATAACGACGACTACGAGATCGCGCGCTGGGGTCAGATGGAGCTGCGTCCGATACACGGATCGCGCAGTGTTGACTGGTCCGCATTACTTGCGATCGGTGGATCGGAGAGGTTTGAGGAGTGGATCCCAGACGACAGCCCTTGGGGGCGGATGTTAGCTGACCTCGACCATGAGTCGTATCGGCCACTGACGATCGAGTTCATCTCGACATTCCGCTACACGCCGCATCCAGCAGGTGTTGAGCCTCCAGTAGGTCCTGACGGCGAGCCTGAGCCGGAGGTACAGTTCCGATTATTCGGACAGCTCTACGCATATACGATGGACCAGTGGGCTACTACTTGCTGCTGGTACAGAGAGGAGGAGCTTGTCCAGGATATGTACACCACGGCCTTGACGACCTTGCCAGACGACATGCTGATGGCCTGGTGGCCCACTATTGGTGGTCGAAAGTATGGGGAGGACACCGGCGACAGGTATTATTATTGTTATTCTTTTAATTTAGTTCAGTTCGTTATTATTATTGTTATTTAGTTCGCTTAGTTAATTAATATTGTTATTTAGTTAGTTTAGGTTGTTTGTTTTTGGATTTTTGTAGACGACTTGTGTTGTCTGGTTCGTACAAAAACAGAGGAAACTCTGCCGAAATTTTTTTAATGTTATTATTATTCTGTGCAGGATGGATAGGTCCAGCAACATCCGGGACCCTCTGATCCGTTACATACACCGTTTGGTTAGCTGGTCGATTGCCGGACGGTGTAACTGTAACGAGAGGGTCCAGCAGATTGACCTTTTCTACCTCTACTGCATCTTGAGGGGTAGGCCGGTTGCGCTACACAGGTGCTTTGCCGAGTACATCGCGACCTACCCTCATAGGCACCCGGCGGGGGAGATTCCGATTGGTGGGATAGTCACCGCCATCGCGTTGCGTCTTTGCCCGGGCGAATTGTGGACGCATGCTGAGGAGAACACGTTACCTCGTCCGATGTTGGCCAGGTAATATTATTATTATTATTATTATTATTATTATTATTTATTATTATTATTATTATTTATTATTATTATTATTTATTATTATTATTTATTATTATTATTTTTATTTATTATTATTATAATTTAATATTATAATTTTAATAATAAATAATAATAATAATAATAATAATATTTAAATTATTATATATTATAATTTAATATTATTATTATTATTATTATTATTTATTATTATTATTATTATTATTATTATTTATTATTATTATTATTATATTATTATTTATTATTTATTATAATTTAATATTATAATTTAATAATAATAAATAATAATAATAATAATAATAATATTAAATTATTATATATTATAATTTAATATTATTATTATTATTATTATTTATTATTATTATTATTATTTAATATTATTATTGTTGTTTTGCATTTCAGGCCGTTAAATATTAGACTATGACGCAGATGAAGGTGGCAGCACGGGTCCCTCGCAGCAGCCCACACGCTTACTACCAGCGTGCCTTCGGACCTCCTGGCGACCGTGGCGAGCATTTTGTGCCAGAGCCGCTCAGACATCTCGATGGGCCGATTGCCACTGAGGTCCAGATGCCACACGTTGCCGACGGCGACCCACCGGTGGATGTAGAGATGCCAGACCCCCCCATTGAGGAGCTACAGCGTCCTGCCCGCGTTTATCATGCTGTCAGGTTGCATGATAGCACGACCCAGGTACTTCAGCAGATCCTGGATCAGTTGGGGTCGATGCGGGGTGACATGGCGTCGATGCGGGGTGACATGCGGTGGCTGCTAGAGAGCGAGAATGAGAGACGACGAGCAGCTGGTTTGGAGCCGCGTCCACTTCCAGATTGGGCGTCTAGCAGTCAGCATGGTGGGGCGTCCACCAGTCAGCCGGGTGGGTCGGATCAGCCGGGTGGGTCGGGTTAGACGGGTGGGTTATATTTCTTGGGAATCGTACATTTTGAACTCATAGTTTATGTAAATTTTTGGAATATTATTGTTTATTTATGCTTTATTGTTCGTTTTGAATGTTTATTGAATTCATAGTTTATGTAAATTTTTGGAATATTTTATGCTTATTTATGGTTTATTGTTCGTATTTTGGTTTCGTTTAGTTCGGCAACATAAACGACATTCGTTCATATTCATATACACAATTATATTAAAAAGATCATATTATACAAATAAAAAAAAAACATTTATAAAAAACCAAACATTTATAAAAAACCAAATATCTATAAAAACCAAACATTCAAACCCATTTTAAACATCCACACTACACTTACACTTATAAAAAAACAAAATAATCATCACCTAATCATTGCCAATGATTACCAATGATTGGATTGGATTTAAACCATTAGACGGGCCGTCTGGGCCTGGACAGCCCGTCCTAGTTGCCTTTAGACGGCCGTCTGGGCCTCGACAGCCCGTCCGTTTGCCTTTTTGGCCCTCCACGGGCTGTCCAGGCCTCGACGACCCGTGGAGTGGTTGTG
Organism: Ambrosia x helenae; assembly: GCA_030844895.1. Lineage (NCBI taxonomy): Eukaryota > Viridiplantae > Streptophyta > Magnoliopsida > Asterales > Asteraceae > Ambrosia > Ambrosia x helenae. The sequence goes on along the minus strand of CM061224.1, from coordinate 13,142,148 downwards.
CAAATAAAAACCCTAGTTGTGCAAATAACCGGACCCGATTCAACAGTAGTTATAAAAATGGAATAGCACATGTACGTCATATACATGTACTTGTTTCGGTACAAGAAAGGAAAGATAGATATTTGTTGAAGTTGGTGAAAATGTTATCAACCAAGAGACAGATTCATTTCAGATCCTAGTATTTTGGACACTGCTAAAGATGTAACTAGTGATTAATGTTGAACATTTGAACCCTTAATTAATAAACGTTATCAAACCCGAAGCAAATTGGCTGTTTTGTGATTTATAGGGATTTAAATTTAACAGCTTGGATCATAGTTAAAAAACGGATTTGGTAGTCGGTTCATGATTTGGACTTAGAATTCATTATGCAAATGAAACATGGGGTTCAGTTTTATAATTGGTTATTTTTTAGGGTTGTCTCTAAGAACTAGCGAGGTGTTTTGGGCCTCGGGCCAATAAAAGTAAAGCATACCCGCACAAAACATAGACTTTTGTTTATTTTATCTGGATTTAAATGTTGGGTCTTTTATTTAAATGTTGGACTTGAAATTGTAACACCCTCACTGTAACCCGGGTGATTAGGCACAATTGATACAACTTACAGTGGAAGCAAAACACGTCTTTTATTCAAACTTATAACATTCATTACATCACTCTTTATAATATTATACCATCTAAGTAACACCTTGATCTATAACTCCAGCTTTCCCAAGCAGTTCCTACCACGCTCCTCAACTATGACTTGTAATAAGTATACTCAAAACGACGTCAGCTATATACTAGTGAGCTCATACTGTGTACAATTTTATAAAGACAAACCACATTTTAGTAGTATATGCATACACAATATGGGCTTGTAACCACCTTATTGTCATGTCAGGCCTCGTTGGGCCTTATAGGCCACATTAGACTTGTCACAAACCACCGTACAATGGGCATATCGTCCTTCGGTTGTGCCCCTTACGGCCGCATAGGTATGAGCGTGTGTCGCTGGATCTTAATTATAAGCACGAAGTGCCTATGGGTACAAAACCTTATTACCCATCTCAGAGTGACACACCACATTAAGCATAACAAGATCCCATATACCCCTACTAACATATGCATATTGCAAGCATTTTAATTATTACCAGTTTGGATGAGTATACTATCACAGTTTAAAAGACGAGTATGATGACTCACTTATTTAACCGTTGCTTTAACAATTGATAATTGTGCTAGTATAACCAAGTAAGACCTCAAGGTCCTGGTACAATTATACAATCCTAGGTTAGGTAACGGCACACATAACTAATTATTATTACAGTTGGATATTGGTTAACACTACCTTGTTTAAGCATGGGTGATTAGTCCATGCCTAACTAAGGCTAGACTACCTAATACCTAACTCTAATAATAATCCTAATACCTAAAGATAATAACACTAAAGTGCTACTAATAATACTAATAAAATTAATAATTAACTAAACATAACTTAAATAAGAACATGCCTCAAAACTATCTACGACAATTTAGTGTAGAGTCTCTCGACTCGAGCTCTTATTCGTACTCCAAAACGACTATTAAAAACACCCATCAAGGTATCGTAAGTTCGGGATTCTCTTATACCAGAGCATTCCTATAGAAACTAAAGAGAGCTTCTATTTATAAGAACCAAGCAAGCATCTCAATCTTTATGAGGGTCGATGTGGGATTCAATTGAAGTGTCTACTTGCTCAAGTTTTATTATTATTATATTGTCATAATTAATTCAGCTCCTTCACTTGTTTTTCTCTAATAACTTTTTGATCTATAGCGTTTTATAAACTTACAAATACATTATTAAGACGAGCTTATTTTTCTCTACATTTTAACCTAAGTTTCATTAAAAATGGAGCAGGGTTCAAATATAATATATTTTATTATTATTATTACTGTACGGTCTTTTATAGTAACCTAAGTTTGTCTAGGTATCTTATATTTTAAATAACAATCTTGCTCACTACTTAGTGGTTCGACAATATATGAAACATAAATTTCATATTTCACACTTCTATACCTATTACTTAACGGTTCGGGGTATTACAAAAATAGTTGGGCTTTTTAGTTAGTAATGGGTTATGGTTATATACATACATACATACATAATTGAGAGTTCAAATGTGAAAAAAGATGTCTTCTAATAAGTAAAAGAATAATTTTAAACTAATAAAAACGCTTCAATTGGTATTTGTATTAAATGTTTATAACCTCCTAATCTAGTTAAATAAATAAAATATATAACTCATTTTCAAAATTTCTATGTATATTTATAAAAGAAAACGCATGAGGAACGCATGACATTCGCTTATGAAGTCTCTTATTTTATATTCAAAACAATTAAATTATTTTAATTTGTTTCTTTATTTAATAATTTTTCATTCATTCTGATTTTAATGATTTATGTTACAACTATGATTATTAATATACTTACCAAAATTCAATTTGATATATTTATACTATGTTTTTATAAATCAAATAATATACTTATATTATAATACAAAATTAGCAATAAATTATTTGACATACCTTGAAAATGTTTATTAACTAAATGTAGCAAACAGTATTAAAAAGATATTGGTTATTTTTAAATAACGTGTTTATATGTTATTAACTTGAATAAATATTGTATCTTAAATTAACCTATTATAATAATTTGGTCATTCACTCTACGTCTAATATTATGTCTGTTACAATGTGTGATAAATGATTATTAAGTTTTATTATTATTGGTTTTGGTTATTATTTTTAGATGTTAAATATGTTCAATAATATAAATTAATTTTAGATGTTACCATTAGTTCAAAAGTAAAAATAAACAATTTAGTAGTAACACAATGTAATTGATTAAGCTTTTGTGAGACTATCATATTTTGTTGAACAAATAAAATAAAATAATCAATCCACATTAGTTTTAAGTATTTGATTTAACACCAAATTAAATATGCTTGGTTACTTCCGTATTAAATGATTACACACTGAAAATTAAGTATTTAGGCTTTGGAAGAAACCTAATGTCAAGCTCCAAAATGAATGATACTCAATTGAAATGATTTTAATAGATGACCATATACTTTTAAGTTAATTTCATTTTTTATGTCTTAGCCTAAATATCATTACTCTTATCATTTTTTATTTGTTTGTTTTGTTGTATCAACAATCTAAAAGGTACCAACCAAGTATGTAATATATATCTTGGAAAGTTTGATTTTTTTTTTTTTACATGAAGATGATTTTTTTTACTTAGAGGTTGATGAATAATTTATTTTATATTTTTTGTTGGTTATTTACACGAAATTAATTTTAATATAATAAGTAATTTAAATTGTTTAGCTCATGTATCCATAGGTACATAACCTAGTATCCTTACAAAACAAATACAGGATGAATTTATCATGAACTTCAATATGTGTAAGATGAATTTTATGAATTTTGAGATGTGTAAGATAAATGTAGATTGAATTTCAATATGGAGTAAAGTGCCATTTTTGCCCTTGAGGTTTGGCCTAAAATGCACTTTAGAAAGAAAGTTTTTTTTTTTTTTTTTTTATCACTAGAACACCCGTGGTTTCATTTGGTGCCATTTTGGCTCATTTTTTAACGATGTTAAAAAAGTCAGTTAAAGTCAGGGACATTTTTGTCATTTCAGGTTAAAACATTTAAAAACCTATTTTAACCTTCTTCCACCTAACACTCTTCTTCTTCCTTATTTCATTCAAAAAACCCTAATAACCAAACATTCAAAAATCTCCAAATCATGTAACTGACAAAAAAGGTTATAAAAGAAGGTGGACATAGAAGAAGCTTACAAGTTTTCTACCATCATTTCAGAATGCCTCACCCAAGATCTAAGAAAATAACAATCACCCAAGTGCTGCAAAGCCTCCAACACTTGGCATAATAGAAATGTACCTTGCTTTCCATCATAAAGTATATACATACATATGGACAAGTAACTTATTATATATTTGATTTAAGGTGGGGTTCGCGTAAAAAGTTGTCTTTTTCTAAGAAGTGTAGGAAGTGTTTTAGGCTCTTGGATTAGCTTATTAATGGTCTAGATTAAATGAGTGGCATGATTGTAATTAGTATTTTATAAATATTGTTTTATTAGCACTTGTAGGGGTATAATAGTAAATGCTCGTGCTTTAAAAAGAAAAAAAAAGCAAACAATAAAAGGAAAATCAGAGACATCCTTTTGAAGACTTCCTTCATTTATTATACCTTCTCTCCTCAAATTTTGCAGGTATGTTCTTATTGGTGTGTTTTAATTTCATGGACGTTCAAACAATAGTGTTTTAAGTTCATGTGATATTTTGATAAAACAATGTGAATATGAATCTGGATTTGGACATTCAAACAATAGTGTTTTAATTATGACTATGCTTCTATTAATCAAGTGCCACAACTAAATTAAAACAAAAATCACATTGAACGAAAATTGAAACAAAACAACTGTATTACACAACTCATCAACTATAAACAATGTTTTATCAGATAGGTAGTATATTATAACATGTTTAAACATATATAAAACCCTAAGCAAATTATAACAAGGAAAACACTATACAATTATTACCATATACATATAAAAGACCATCTCAATAAATCAGGAAATACATAAAAATAGACAAAAATGAAACATAAATCTATGTACATATAAAACACTCTGCCAATAAATCATATAACAACATCCGGATTAATTTAATAAATACGCTTTCCAGAAAAGAATAAAACACTATAATAAGAAAAAAATGGTAAAATACATACAGTTAGAAACATATGAATATACACAATTTAACACTATGACACAAAACTCAATATAAAACAATTCATTGTACATTACAAGGTATTATGTGATTTGGTAACAGACTTTAAAAACACTGCAAAAAAAAAAAAAAAAAAAGTTTACGTATACAACACTATATCAAGAAATCCAAAAAAAAATACACCAAATAACCTATTTATAAAAATAGATCAATGTTCATAAACACACAGTATGCCCAAAAAAAATACAGTGTTCACAAGGGATAAACACTATTCCATGAAATCGTTTTAATTGATACTAGGTGAAATCTCGTGCGATGCACGGGAAGACTATATCATTTTTTAACATCTGTTTACTAAAGACCAAATTAAAAAGTCAGGTTGCAAGCAAAGTCTGTTTACTAAGGTATGTTCCAGAGCAGTACTGGGTCTGTTAAGGAGATCTGTCTGAAATAGTTGTTGCTTCAAACAGCTGTTGCAAGCAATCTGTTGAAGCATCATCTATTTAAAGCAATAGCTGTTTCAGAAAAATCTCCTTAACAGACCCACTGCTCTAGAACAGACCTTAGTTAACAGACTTTGCTTGCAACAGATGCTTTACTTCTTGATTTGGAAAGATAATAAAATGCTCGTTTTTTTTCGTTTTTTGTATAAAACTATGGTACTCGTTGGAAAGATAATAAAACGCTCGTTAATTTGGTGTAATTTTTTTTCGGTAAAAAATGGTATCTAAAAAGTTATTAACGTTTAAAAATCATGGGGGAAAGTGCATGTGCTATGCACATGAAAGAGAAAAAATAATTTAATAGTAAATGGAATATCCATGACCCATTTAGTACATCTATAACTATTTGAAAACAAACGGAAAACTAAACATGTAATATAATAAAACTTACCATTCCCACCGTCGGTAATAGAACTAGAGTTTTTTTCCTAAACTAGTGTACTTATAAGAAATATTTACCTATTTGGGTACTTTTCTTTATTTATATTAAATCGTGTCTCTCTACTATTCTAATTGGATAAAACCCAATTTAATGATAGCTAAATAAAACAAATATTGTTATTTAGTAACTTACATTTTTGTAAATTGTTATATTATAATTTTTTTATCTTACGCACTTTTTTTTAAATTGTTGTTTGATTGAATTGTGCATTATATATCAGGTTATTAATTTGTAATAAACATTCTTCAAAATGAAAAGTAAATTTCATGTATTTAGTTTGGTTTTTATTTTAAAAACAAAAAAAATACATAATCAATTACTAAATTTATTAATAGAGCATGTTTTCTTTATTATTTTGTATATTAGATTAAAATACTATAAACTTAATTAAAAATAATAAACTTAATTAAAAATAAATAATTTGTTTATAAAAGAATCTAGTGATGGTATCGTACTAGTACAGTAATGAATCATACTAATATCGACCAAAAATTTGCACGACCATGTTTATTTTTTTCTCAACATTTCAAACTTGATAATTCAATAATATATAGCAACATAGAAACAAAATTTTGATTATTTTAAAAGTAAGAAAAGAAGCTTGCTTTTTTTCCAGTAATTAAAACATATAAAAACAGATATAAACTAAACGAAACAAATGATTACTTACCCCTTCATATGTAATAAACTTATATATATTTAGAATTGGTTTAACTGTGTGTTTAAATATTGATTATTCAAGAAGTAATTAGGAAAAAAAAAGTTGCAAATTCAAAAGTGATTATTTTTTTATCTAGAATTTTATATTGAAAATAGAGGAATGATTAAATTAGTTTTTATTCATAAAATAAAAGCAAAATAATTAAATATATGAAATTTTACTTTTTAAGTTGAAGTACTTTTATTACAAATTAAAAACCTGAGATATACTAATTAAAAAGCACAATTACATCAAACCTTAATTTACAAAAGTCCTCAAGATAAAAAAAATATATAAAAATTCATAAAAACGTGTAAGTTAACAACAAACCTTAAGATAAAAAAAATATTTATTTAGTTTAGGTATCATTAAGTTAGATTTTATTCAATTAGATTAAGAGAGAGAAGATTAGATAAAAATAAAAAGGATAAAGAAAAGTACCGTTTTAGTAAATACTTTTTAAAGTACCTAAATATGTAAATATTTTTTGTAACTACACTAGTTAAGGAAAAAAACTCAATGGAACTATACATCTTGAATTTTATTGATAAAAACTAGCGTATGGATATCGAATGAAAAAGAAGTGTGAATTGTGAAAGATTAATAAAGAGAAAATCGTGAGTGGAAATGATGAAGATTTGAAGATGATATGCGATTAATTTGAATGCATAGTTAATTACCATGAAAATAGGATAACTAAAAACTGATATCAGTGGCATAATTAGATAATAATTATCTATTTCTTTAAATATTATTCTAGTTTCTTAATTACTAATTTACCCTTTTATATTATTATTTACAATGCCACATGTCATTCATACGTGACTTCTTACACCTTTTAGACAAATGCCACTTTCTACCAAACTCCTAACCTTTGATTTAAATGTAGCAGATGTTGTATTTTTCATGTTCTCTTTGAAGGAAATAACATAGATTCAATTACTAAAAAATTAAGTGTACACAGAAAGCAGCATCAAGTAAGTTGTAAGACATATAAATATATGAAATGTACATACAAGCAGTTGAAATTGAAAATCAAAAGCCTTTAGCTGCAGCAACAGTAGTCTGTTCCGATTCATCAGTAGGTGGCAATTTGTCTAAACCTAGTAGGTCTGTAAACGAACCGAACGAACACGAACACAGGCGTGTTCGTGTTTGTTCATTTAACTTTAACCGAACACGAACACGAACACATAATCGAACACATTTTTGTGTTCGTGTTCGTTCATTAAGAAATTTGTTGTGTTCGTGTTCGTTTATGTTCGTTCATTTAAGCCTAAACGAACAGTTCATGAACATAAACGAACGCAAATGATCAATATAAACGAACACAAATGAACATAAACGAACACAAACAAAAACAAGTTAATAATGATTCATGAACAGAAATGAACGTTAGGGTTTGGGTGGAGAGCGGCTGTGAAGTGTGAAGAGCGGCTAATAAGTGATATGTTTAGAATGTTAGGGTTAGGGTTAAGTTTTAGAACATATGAATTAAGGTTACTTAACAAAAGGAAATAAATAATAAAAATAAAGCTAAGTTTAATTAAACGAACATAAACGAACAAAATAAACGAACATAAACGAACATAAATGAACGAACATAAACGAACGTTCATGAACATAAATGAACGAACACAACGTGTGTTCATGTTCGTTCGTTTAATTAAACGAACAAAAAATTGTATTTGTGTTCGTTCATTTATTTAAATAAACGAACATAAACGAACTTCCCGCCGAACAGTTCATGAACAGTTCATGAACGTTCGGTTCGTTTACAGGCCTAAAACCTAGGAACACACCTCAAGTCAACCTTGGTGCTATATTTTAAAGTGGTGATGACATCACCCCATTCACCAATGAATCTAGGGAAAACCTATTTTAACCTTCTTCCACATCAAAACTGATTTCCTTTCTTCTCTTTTCTCATTTCATTCAAAAAACCCTAATACCCAAATCTCAAAAATAATATATTAGGTTGATTAGTGAGATTGACTATGGTTTACATGTTTTATCAATACTATTTTTATAAATAAAATTATGGAGAAAATAAACAAATAAATGGAAAGTTGGGAAGTCGTGTTATCCTGAAATGTTTAGGTATTAGGGTTTTTGAAGGAAATGATGAAGAAGAAGAGTGTTTCAATTATGAGGTGGAAGAAGATGGTTAAAATAAGTTTTTTAAAGTTTTAACCTGAAATGACATAAATGCCTATGACCTTAACTGATTTTTTTTAACATCGTTAAAAAATGAGCCAAAATAACACCAAAATAAAATCACAGGGGTTTTAGTGATAAAAAAAACTTCTCTGTCTAAAGTGACATTTTAGGCCAAACTCAGGGGCTAAAATGGCAGTTTACTCTTCAATATGTGTAGTATGTGTAGGTTATATGTAAGATTAATTATGATATATGTAGGATGAATTGCTTTTGAATAATTTAATATTATTATTTAATGTTTTACCACTATATGCAGATGTTCCCCAACAAAAGGGATCATCGACTTTGAAGAAAATTAAATTCGAGTGCCTCACGAAATGACAAAAAAGTAGTAGTTATTGATTGTGTTAAGTATAGTTTTGTTAGTGGTTAAAATTGCAAGTAGATTTAGTTTATTTTTGCAATGTACAAGTTGCAAATTTGTGTTTTTTGCTCTTGTGTTTACCTTGATTCAAATTTAACCCATTTGTTATTTGCAATTTATTAAATAGTTTGGTAGAGTTGTGGTTATTGTGCTGAGTTTAGGTTTTATTAATGGTCATTTATGCTGGATTGGTTGATAATCTGATGAATGGTAACAAGAGTGTAGGAAATAGTTTGATGTGTTGGGTAATGTGTTGAATCTGTATGAACATTTAGAGACCGCGGTCAGTCAATACACGGCCGTGCACCTGTCCTGGGCTAATAAGTCAACATTTTCAAGTCAGTAGAAGGCAAAACGTTAGCTTTACAGAGTTGCACGGGCGTGCCACCCCTTGTGCACGACCATGCCATTTAAAATGTGCTCCCCAAGACTCCAGCAGACCAAGACTGACACACATTTGTGCATTACTGGCTTGCACGGGCGTGCCAACCCTTGTCATTTACATGTTGAATTCAATAGGGTGTCAATTTCAAATCCCTTGTGTTGATAATGTGCAATGCTGGTTCCATAGACCTAATCGTATCACCCTTCAAGTTAAATTCTATGTATTTTTTTTATGAGTTATTTTATTTTTTGTCCTTTTGTTAGTATTGCATAGATTTTGCAAACAATTGTTTGTGTAAGCATTGGAATTAAGGTTACACATTTCATCTTATAATTAATCATCATCTAATTATGATCACAAACATCATCACAATCACAACCCCTTCGACATCAGTTATCCCTTTGCGGTAATGCAGTTGTTTTTAACAGCAAATTCTACCACAACATATGTACTATGCAGAATTTGAATTCTCAAACTTTTGATTAAGCAAGATCACTTATTCATGAGGATGTCGTCTTGGGCATGTCAATTTTTGTTAGTTTTAAATATTTAGAGCTCCCACAACATAGCAACTCGATAGTGTTCAGAAAGACTTCAATCATCTTAATTAAGCCTCGTTGTTCCTGAATTCAATTGGGAATATTTCATTATAAATGCATTTGGTTGATTACAGGTGGAATTGATATTGGAAATAATCCACCAAAACATCATTCAAAGGGGTTAAAGGTTCCTTCAATATCATCATCATATTCAGTTAATCCCACCAATAGCAAAAGCTAAGGTAAGGTCTGAGGAGGGGAAGATGTAGACAGCCTTACCTCTACCCCGTGGGAATAAAGAGGCTGCTTCCAGTGAGACCCCCGGCTCGATAGTGGTTTTGTATCAAGCCTTGAACATAAGGCACATAACACTTAGCAATCGGGACAAACCCGAATGGTGCATGTACCCCCTTGTGTTTTGGCTATCAACACCACCACATGATGCATGATTAACCGTCCGTCATTTTTAACATTATTTTCACGAAATTAGTAAAATAACGTTAAAATTAGTGCGACATTACTTTTGCCCCCACGATGGCCATACATATATACATTATATGCGCACAGCCGTACACGGGGCTTATGGATGCAAATGGTCAAATTGTATGGGAACGCTTGGATTCTCCAAATAGTGGATGATGCCAAAGAATATGATGAAAAAGAATATATTGTGGTCCAAAACAAGTCAATGTGGTCCAAATTAATTCAAATCAAGTCAAAGAACCACTCGTACATTCCTAGTGGTCTTCTAAGTAAAACAAGTGTTATCACACATTTACATGTCACTGGATTTGAAGTAGTTGATTAGACCCATGATGTTCATGTTTGAAGTTCCAAAACATGGAACTAATTCCATCATAACCCCCCCCCCCCCCCCCCCCCATAGTTTCATGGATTTTGGCCCGGTGTGAACTTTAGGAGCCTTTAGGCTACAATATTACAGTGGTGTGCTACAATGGGGTGGTGTGGATATATATATATTACGTGGGTCGAAGTATACGTACATGATATGCTTTTCTCCTCCAAATATATTATTTCTTATAAGTACGATTAGCGTACATTAAACATAAAATACACGAATGATGTATGCAGTCACTCACTAAAGACAGAAAGCATAAATCACTGTGTATAAAACATGCATAAAGAATGGAAAAGAAAATCTCTATTCCAAACCTTATTTGATATCCATGATTAATAACATGATGTATTTACTTCATTACTTGTTTATTTTATTTAGACCACAATGGGCATTATAAGGACATGAATAAGCATGATAATGCTCTAACACCATCCCTTTGGTATTATATGAGCATTAAAAGGGTGGAATATTTCTAGTATAATGCTCAAATATGATAAAAATATATGGAAAGTAATAACTAAAAAGCGCATTAAGTGGCTTTGACCATTACACATTTTTTTGAGGGGCCTTATGATAATGATGTGGCGAAAAATGCCCCCTAAGGGGCATCAACCATTACTTATGGTCTAAGAAATGGTTGATGCCCTAAAGGGCCATTTTCCGCCACATTATTATCATAAGGCTCCTAAAAATGTGTAATGGTTAAAGTCACTTAATGCCCTTTTTAGTTATTACTTTCCATATTTTTTTATCTCATTTGGGCATTATATTATAAATGCTCTTTTCTCTTACTGCCCATATAATGCCTAAGGGGACGATGTTGGGGGCATTATCATACTTATTCATGCCCCTATAATGCTCATTACGCATGGTCTTAATACCAATGATGCCACCAATATATATGTTAACTGGTATGATGATAATTAAGAACCAGATCTATTCCCAATGGGAAGAAAACTACCTATTCATATACAATAACTGAAATTGGACATGTGTCCCTTTTGACATGACTTAGAGCATGCAATGTCCTGCTCTCAGTCAAACAATGGCATAAAAAGAACAAAATCGTGGTGCCACACATGTCTGTAACATGAGACTTCCCGTCAGTGATACTCATTTGTTTAGTACTCAATTATGAAATGGGCAATCGAGCAGTTAGTTTGATGAAGGCTTCTTCATGGCAGGGAATGGTAAGTCCTCCCGTCGGATAGTTGAAATCATACTCTTCTTCCGACCTACGTAACAAATCTTGGAACAACGGGTGGTCCAAGTAAGATAAAGGCACAACAAACCGCTTCTTTTGGATTTCTCCTACGTACACTGCCAAATGTCCTTTGGGAACATCTGGTTGGTGTTTGTTGTTTAGTTTGATCATTTGTTTCAAGTTAGCAACCAACGAATTCATCCGGCAAATACCCATGTAGTTTAGGTGTGAAAGACACTTGCTTGGATAATTAAGGAATGGTTTTTGAAAGTGAGGAGTTGGATATGGAGACTAGAATTGATGTCAGCATGGAGAATATAAACGTTTTATTTATAGTGTTATGTACTTGCAACTAGCCAAGGAAAATGGAAAAACTCTAATAATGTAGGAATGGAGGGTGATTTTAGTTTGTATATAGGGCCTAACCTCACATGGCTCAATCAGTTTATTACTCCACAAATACATGTTTATTTCTATCCACACACCTCACCCATTCACATAAAAATATTTATGGCCAACTTGATCGCCAGAAAATCAAGATCAGAAATTAGGATAAAGATTTCTTTTATACTATGACATCTAAAGAGGTATTTGGACCCTTCATATTTTACGATAGAACTCAATTGATGAGCCAAATTTCAGGTTTGATAGAAAAATGCAAGTGAGTGCTAATTACTTATGGTGACCACTAAATTTATGCACAGTTGATGTAGAGCGAAAAAACAAAAGATAATAGAGAGAATTCTTAAAGAAAACTAGTGTTTCATTCAACGTATAAAAAAAAGCCCAATCCACCTATTTTTAGTAACAAAAAAGGTTGTATTAGGTGAAATTGCATTAGAGATGTAGATCTAACGCAACCATTTTATTACATAATGCAACATTTTTATTCAAAAAAATGCATCTAAAAGGGTTGCATTTAAAAAAAAAATACATTATGCAATAAAAAGGTTGCATTATGTCTAATGCAACTTGAACTACTACAACTCTTTCTAACAAAAAAAAAAAAGTTGCATTAGAGTAACTAAGTATTACATCAAATAGAGAATTCTATTAGCGGATATTGACAAACCTTCGAAATTGACAACTGACAATTTAATACAATAATTAAAGACATAAATAAACGTTTGAATTATGGCAATCAATGATTTACACGATATATTTGGCAAGCATGCCCTCCATTACAAGGAATTATCGGGGTTCAAGTACCACCACGACTTGATCAGAGAGATGTTCTATGGTATGTGCTTCGAGCCTTCGACGCACAGGGATCCTAGCTAAGAAAGAAGCACCGGTAAAATTTTAGCCGATCCACGTAAAGGGAGATCTACCATGCGTCCAATGGACGTTCTTGTGTTTGGTTTGGGGGGGGGGGGGAGCATGCTTGCATTGACCTTACTGGGGTATCCCCTTTAGTGGGTCTACGAGACAATGACTTTGTACTAGGGCGACAATTTTGATGGCAGAAGCTAAGAAAGTCGCTAAGCACGAGATAGCCTGTTTGGAGAACTAACACGTGTTTCCTGTTGTTTGCACTTGTTACATTTGAATCCATGGCCTTTGAGACAGTGCATTTCCTAGACCGAGTGCATAAGGTGGTCCACAGTATCTCGCAGAGCTCTAAGAACCAAGGGTTTATAGTTAGTAGAATAGGCTTTGCAATTTAAAAGGGGATAGCGATGCAACTTGTTGCCCCGCTTACCCACTATCCAAATGTAACTTGTCTTGGTTGAATATATAAACCGGAATCAGTGAGTTTGTAAAAAATGAAAGATTTTGAAAATTGCTAAAACTAGAGGTAAATCTTCGGTGACAAAATTGGAGCTTTAGATGATGGAATTCGGATCCTACAGTTGGATATACCAAATGGTGCAATCGTCATGACCTTTCCATGCAGGCTAGCAATTTCAGACACGAACATGATAACATAACACAAACCTACATCACCTTAACATGTTTCGTGTTTGACCTTAACAGGTTTCGTTTCTTTAACAAGTCGACACAGTAAGGCCTTAAAAGGATTCGTGTCTAAATAGGTTAAAGACCTGTTAACTTGTTAATAATTTATTTAAAAAAGTCATATATGGGGTGGGGGGTTACACATATGCGGACTAAAAACGAAGGAACCCTAATTTACAATTTTCAAATCACTCTGTACAAACATATACATCGCTTAATCATCCATCCTCTTCCTTCACAACTTTATCGTCCCCGTCTACTGTCCTCGTCAACTGCGTGTCATCCCCGTCCGCTTTCACCCATCACCCGTCCTCCTTCTCAACCCTAGCGTCGCTCAGTCTCTCATTCATAAGTTTGGGGATACAATTTCAGGGTTAGTGTTTGTAAAACAAGTTCTTGTCTTATCGCGTCTTATCGTGTTAACATGTTATAAACAAATTTGTGTTTGGAAAAAATGACACCAAAAGGTATCGTGTCGTGTTCATGTTTATTTGTTTCGTGTTCGTATCTTATCGTGTTCGTATCTTAACAGGTCGTGTATGACACGATATGCCAGCCCTTTTTCCACCCATTACCCGTAGCTCTACTCCTAGCCTAAGTTACGGTCTTTTATGATTGGCATTTTATGTTTTGTTTCCCCGTCTAGTTGATCCAAGTAGAAGTTTACCAACTCTTGGATCAACTCCTTACTTCTTTTGTTTGATATCCAGTTGGATCAAAACAAAGAAACCCATGCATATAAGTACAGAATTAATGTAGTACGCAACAAATGGTGAAAGAAACAACGAATTTCGACTTGTACAGCTGTTTTTAAGATGGATAGCAGGTTGCGTCTAGAATGGTGATGGCCTTACAGTCAGTACTTTGAATAGTACATTTCACTATTTCATGATATCGGGTGAGAATAGATAAGTCATTTAAATTAGAGATAGCCCACTGGTTCATCGTTAACAACTTCTATGAAGTCGTGGTATATAGAAAGATGCCAATTGTTGCTATTAAATTTCTTTTGACACTTTGCACTGCACAATGCCCATCCCCATAGAGTGGGACCAATGTCAGTGATTTTATTCTCTGAATCCATATACACTCATACACGTATGGGCTGCAAGTCACAATTACATGCAAGACTGTTCAACCACGTACCATGGGTAATTGAAACCAGGGACGAATCTAAGTGGGAGGGGCACTTTCATTTCACTGATTTCCACCAATCCTACACTGCAGTGACGGAGATATAGTATGTGGACGGGTAACGCCCGTCACCCCTCAACTTTTCCGGTGTGGTGATATTTTTATTTCTTTTTTTTTTTTTTTTTTACATTTTTTGTGTTACGTTACGCCTTAATTTATATAACGTTACCCCTCAATTTCTTTTAAAACTCAAAACATCCTGAAACTTTTATTATTAACCTAAAAAAAAAAGATAAAAACCCATAACTCATTACCTATTGACCCAATTTATCTATTATTTACAAGATTGAAGCCCATAAGTCGTAAACCAAATTAATTTGTTTAACTTTGAATTGGAAAAAAACTAGGGGTGTAAACAATTCAAACTGAGCTCGAGCTCTCTTAATTTATGAAAGCTTGAGAAACAGCTCGATTAGAGCTTTGTTTCTAAAGCTTGAGCCCGGCTCGTAGCTAACTTTTTCAAGCATGAGCTCGGCTCGTTTTTTCTTTATTAAGTAAATGGTATTAATTATAATTAGAGTTAATTGCCAAAATGGCCCCTGAGATTTTCTCCAAATTGCGCACTTGTCTGGTCACCAAACTTGATTTTTATCACTAGAGCCCCTCAGAGATCAAAAAGTGCCAAAATGGTCACTATTTAACCGAGTTTTTAACTGAGTAACAAAAGTCAGTTAAGTCTCTAGGGCAATTTCGTCATTTCATCTCTCAACGTTTTAAAACCCATTTTAACTCCTCCTTCTTCACAGAATCTGATTCAAACTCATCTCCCACTTCTCTTCAAATCAAAATTTAAAGAAGATGATCACTGAATTGTCTTCAATAACCATAAGCAGCAAGTAGTCACACATTGAATTCTGAATTCCAATATCAACCGGTTGCAATCCACCAAAACATGAACCCAACCATTGCCATTACATTTGATTTCAATTTCAACACCACAACCACAATGATTCAAAACTGTCAAAAAATTAAATAAAAATAAAATAAACTAAATTATCTATCCATTCATTTGAATCTGCAAATGATAATATTCCAAAGTTACATCAAAACAAGATTCAATAGCCCACAAAAGCCTTAAACCACTAATCATTAGATTCGCATCTACCTACCTACCTACACCAATCGCCCACAAAAACTTAGTTTCATCATCACCAACAACCGAATCGTTCAACCCATCAGCATCTAACCGGACCCGGGTTCGGCAAACAGGGCAACTGGGCACCTTCATCAGCCACCTATGAAACACATGGTCACAGTCATGAATTGCCCTACAGATCTCCCCTTCATTAAAATGTTCCAAACAAATGGAACAATCATGGGATGCGTTGGATTGTTTGTAATGGAATGATGGGATGTGGGTTTGGATGTCGTGAAGGGAGAGTGAGGCGGCGCATGGGGAGGTACGGCGGCAGTGGAGGAAGGAGGCAGCGAGGAGGAATGGAGGAGGATGATGGCGGCGAGGCCGATGAAGAGGAGAAATAAGGAGAGGATTAAGGACATGACGATGGGTTTGCAGAATACCATCGTCTAGGTGGGTTAGTTAATCGATTTGGGTTTGTATGATTTGAGAATTAGGGTTTGTATGATTTGAAGAGAAATGGATATGAGTTTGAATCAAATTCTGTGAAGAAGGAGTTAAAAGGGTTTTAAAACGTTGAGAGATGAAAGGACAAAATTGCCCCTGAGACTTAACTGACTTTTGTTACTCAGTTAAAAACTCAGTTAAATAGTGACCATTTTGGCACTTTTTGATCTCTGATGGGCTCCAGTGATAAAAATCAAGTTTGGTAACCAGACAAGCAATTTGGGAAAACCTGAGGTGCCATTTTGGCAATTAACTCTTATAATTATTATTTTATATATAATTTAGTTATTTCTCATAATTTTATAAATATTAATTATTGTTATGTAATGAAGAAACACGTATCCTGGATTACCAGTCAGGCGCTAATTCGAGGAGTGGTTCTATTGTATTTGATAAAGAGAGAGTGTTTATAAAATACGTGTGGGTCTAAGAACAAGACCAAGGAGTTTAGAAGACTACCGATTAGAAGAGCCGAGCCTCTAAAAGTTAGTGAAATAAACAGGGGTTGAAGAAGGTACGAATGAGTTCGTATTCTTCTTGAGTGAAAGTGTATATAATATTAGATGCCAATAAAAGGAGAAGGAGCTTCCCCTTTTATAGTACCTAGCTATCATACTTTCTCAGTTCATCCTCTACCCTTGATGAGGCCCGACCCAGGTAGAGGTGTCTCCGAGAATCCGGCCCAAGTCCTTAAGCCCATTTGGTGCAAGTGGGTTTTGATAACAAAGGAGAAAGTCAAATACTAAGGGGGATGTTACCGTCCAGATGACTGTACACGTGGCGCCCATTGAGTGGACGTTGATGGTCGGCGGACACGTGACGCCCGCCTGTTGGTAGACCGAGGGCGGTGGGTAATCATACCTTTTCTCGGACTTCGGGACAGGTTGAGAAAGTCTGCATGTCAGGAAGATGTCTTGGCTGGGAGGCTGCCACGTCATCGTCCTTTCTGCATGTCAGTCTGCGAGCAGTCTCTGATTGGAGAGGAACTCTGACGGGCAGCCTGTTGCGTCAGAGATATTTCTTCTGGGGCAGGGGCGAGTCCCAAAGCTGCCCCAAAAGGTGTCTTCCAGTTGTGTTGGCAAAGCTTCATTTGGCTTGCTGAGGAAGCTTTGAGGCATGTTGGGTCCGCCGATGTAAAACGGGCGGACGATGTTGCGCCTGGCGTCGGTTGGGCGCTAGGGTGTACCGCTGACGTAAAACGGGCGGGTAGTGCTGCTTCTGGCATCCGTTGGATGCCAGCTGTATTGCCGATGTAGAACGGGCGAGTGGACGCTAGACGTTCCGCTGACGTAAAACGGGCAGATGGACGCTACACGATCCGCTGACGTAAAACGGGCGTATGGACGTCAGGCGATGCCGGTTCTAGTTGGGCGATGGCATGGTATTCGTAATGTTTTGATACCATATCCCTTCATATAGAGAATTGGATTTTAATAACCTAAACTATTCGAAATTGACCGTTGGCACCTCAAACTAAAAAATTAGCCATATATAGCATGTACTCTTGCTTCATATTTCCTTTTCATTTTTTCTCTCTTTCTTCTTATTTTTTTGTTAATAGTTAGGGCTTTATTCCGTACCATGAGTATTAAAATTGAGTGCTTTAAAATTCCCTATTTGTGTATGTGACACTTTAAAGTACTGTGTGACTTTTTTTCCCGGAATGTCACTCAGCATGGTACTTTTTCCACTTGAGCACGTTAAACTATGAAGTTTTCATATGCTTCACAAACAACTAAGCCCAAAACACGTTGTTGATTTAAGAGTCATTGGATTCCTTATAGACCAAAAATCTCTCTTGTCCGCGTATGAAAACTTCATAGTTTAGCGTGCTCAAGTGGAGTTGAGTGTGCCTTTGTGGGAACATATGATGAAGACAGAGTATAGTGTTAAAAGACAAAACCACAATTATTAATATTAGATGCAAATTGTAAAGTTACAAATAAAAAAGGTGAGAATGATACAAAAAACACAATAGATCACAAAATATGACATAATGAGCCACAAAATATAACACAATGGCAAAAAATATAGCACAGTGCTAAAGATAAAAGACACAATAAATCACAAAAATAACACAATGATAAAAATAAGAAAAAGACACAATGCTACATAAAAAACAATGATATAACATAAATTCTAAAAACTACAAGCTAAAAATCCAAAAAAACGAAAACCTAAAAACTAAGATTGGAGGGTTCAATGAGACGGTTCCAATGCCGTTTGAATGAGTTCAATCGGAGTCCGTTTGATACCCTTCCTAGGACTTCATTTTTTTTTCACTGTGTATTTAATCCTAACCCTGAATTTTAATAATATAAACTGTTCGAAATTAACCATTGGCACGTCAAACTAAAAAAATGATCATACATAACATTTACGGCTAACCCTCTCCTTTTGGACGGCAGTTAGGCGGTTAGCATCATACAACTCAGGTTCGATATGATCAAAAGGTAACGTTACGTTGGAACCTCAAAGGTTATGCATTCTTACTTTAGTTTGTATATAGATATTACTTATGGATAGTAGTTTAATGACGCTGAAAGTAGGATGTGAATAAATTTAAGGGGAATTGGAATTTTGTCGGATTAGAAGACAATAATCTCAACTTGAAAATTAGAATCTAACATGTCTAACTTGTCTTGGTTTTTATTAAAAGTGGTCTATGGTATTATTATTGAATGAATGATAGAATACAATGAGATCCCTTTATATAGGGATTGTGATACAAGATAATATGGAAACAAGCATAATCTTCTAATCTATACAATCAATCAAATAAATACATTCTAAATATAGATAATGCTAAGATCCCCCCGCAGTTTGAGCGGGCGCGGAGCAAACGGTTAAACTGGATCTGAATGACTGAAACAAATCTCGAGATAATCCCTTAGTGAAGATGTCAGCATACTGAGAAGATGACGGAACATGTAGAACCCGGATATGCCCTACGCGAACTTTTTCGCGAACAAATGAATATCAATCTCGACATGTTTAGTACGCTGATGTTGAACAGGATTATTCGATAAATAAACCGCTGAAACGTTATCACAATAGACCACAGTCGCTTTCTGCAAAGGGACGTGAAGTTCAAGAAGCAGATTGCGTAACCATGTTGCCTCGGCAACTGCATTGGCGACCCCTCGGTATTCTGCCTCAGCGCTCGAACGAGAAACAATGGGCTGACGTTTAGAGGACCACGAGAGAAGATTATCTCCAAGAAAGACGCAATAGCCACTTGTGGAGCGACGAGAGTCGGGGCACCCGCCCCAATCAGCATCGGAATATGCAACAAGGGAGTGTATGTCAGATTTGACGATACGTATCCCGTAGGAAATCGTCCCTTGTAAGTATCTGATTATACGCTTCATGAAATTGAAATGTGGTTCTCGGGGTTCGTGCATAAACAGACAGACCTGTTGTACCGCATAAGAGATATCTGGCCGAGTAAACGTCAAATACTGTAATGCCCCAGCGAGGCTTCTATATAAAGGGGGGTCATGAAATAACTGGCCATCGGAGGCGCTGAGTTTGCAAGAAAGATCAACGGGGGTAACACATGGCTTGCACGAGGACATTTTAGCCCGGTCAATGATGTCCTTCGTGTATTGAGACTAAGAAAGGAAAAGCCCATGAGGAGTATGTGTCACCTGAATGCCTAGAAAATGGTGTGGACGTCCCAAATCAGTCACAGCAAACTCGCGTGAGAGGGACTGAATAATTTCCTGCAAGAAGGCGTCTGAGGAGGCAGTAAGAATAATATCATCCACATATAAAAGTAAATAAGCCACCTGAGAACCCTTATTATAAATAAAAAGTGACGTATCACACATGCTGCTCCGAAATCCCTGTGATAAAATATAAGTAGCAAATCTCGTGTACCAGGCACGAGGGGCCTGTTTTAACCCGTAAAGAGACTTCTTCAGTCGACACACAAAATTCGGGAATCGTTTGTCCACAAAACCCGGTGGCTGATGCATATACACGATTTCCTGTAAGTGACCGTGTAGAAAAGCATTCTTGACGTCCAACTGGTGGATGGGCCAAGAACGAGTAACTGCCAAAGATAACACAGTCCGTATGGTAGCCGGTTTGACAACCGGACTAAAAGTATCCTCACAATCTATGCCCACCGTCTGAGATTTTCCATTAACAACCAGACGTGCTTTATACCGTTCCAAGGACCCGTCCGATTTAAATTTGTGGCGAAACAACCACATACAACGAATCACAAGGCTATCAGTCGGACGGGGAACCAAATCCAAGTCTCATTTTCCTACAATGCATTAAACTCAGCCTGCATAGCATGAGTCCAATTTAAGTCCGAGAAGGCTTTGGCATAGGTATTGGGGATCGGAGAAAATGGTAGTTGTGTGTAGGTTAAGAGGTGGTTTGAGGGAGCCGGTTTTGGAGCGAGTGGACATGGGGTGAGTATTTTGTGGGGCAGGCTGCGGAGCAGCAGGTTGATGGTTCGGATGGGTTTGGGCCGGGTGAGTTGGGGCTGGACTGTTTAGAGTGGGCTGAGGTGGAGGAAACCCGGAGGGTGTGACGGGCCAGTGGGCCGGACGGTAGGGGCAGGAATAGGGGCTGTAGAGGAGTGGGCTTTTGGGCGTCTAGAGTGGGTTATGGGGGTTTTTGGAGGGTTGATATTGGGCCTGTTAGGAGATGGAAGTTGGCTGGGAATGGCCGGTTGGGCTTGGGCAGGGCCGTAGGGGTGTGGTGAGAAGGTGAAGGGTAGAGGGATGGTGTCATCAAGGAAGTTGTAGGATGTGGATGGAGTAGGGATGGTGAACGGAAAAGTGGACTCGTCAAATGTGACGTGACGAGATATGTGGACCTTTCCCGTGGTGGGATCGAAGCAACGGTACCCTCGGAAATCCGGAGAATAACCAAAAAAAATGCAACGAATGGCCCGAGCGTGTAGCTTGTGGGGTTGTGTGGCAGAAGTGTTAGGGTAGCACGCACACCCAAACACTCGTAAGTGGTCGTATGTGGGGTGGCGAAGGTATAGGGCAAAGGTAGGGGTGTAGAAGTCTAGGCGTTTTGTAGGGAGTATATTGTGTAGGTAAGTGACGGTGTGGAGTGCCTCCACCCAAAAGGAAGGTGGAAGGTTAGCATGGATAAAGAGTGCACGAATGATGTCGTTTAAGCGTCGAATCATTCGCTCGGCACGACCATTTTGGGATGAAGTTTGAGGGCACGCGAAGCGGAAAAGGAGACCATTTTGGTGGGCAAAGGTTTTGAAGGCATTGTTGTCAAATTCCCCGCCCAAATCACATTGAAAAGTTTTAATTAATCTGTTAAACTGGGTGTGAATAAGGCGATGAAATTTGACGAATGTTGGAAAGGTTTCGGATTTGTATTTTAACGGGTATACCCAAACAAAATGGGAAAAATTATCAATGAGAACCATGTAATACTTGTAACCGGATTTACTTGGAACCGGGGAGGTCCACAAGTCAAAATGAATGATATCAAAAGGTGCAAAAGTGTAAGTATTTGAAGCATAAAAAGGCAAACGTTTACTGTTTGAAAGTTGGCATGAATTACAAAAAGTAGACCTATGGTCTTTATTACATGAAAAATTAAAAGTACGAGATAAAACATCCAAAACTTGGGCTCCTGGATGTCCTAGACGGTCATGCCATGGTTCGGAAGTAGTGGTGAGAAAGCAAGCTTGAGTTGGTAGTTCAGGTGCGGTGAATGGATACAAGTCCCCTGTGCTATTGTGGCGAGAAAGAATTCTTCCATTGCGGAGGTCCTTCAAAGAAAAACCAAATGGATCAAATTCTATAGAAACCCAATTATCACGTGAAAAACGTCTAACGGAAATAAGGTTTTTAATTATTTGGGGACTGTATAGGACATTAGGTAGGATATAGGTTCGGTTTGGTAGGTTGAAAAAACCTGTCCCGGATTTTATAATTGGAACACATTGACCATTACCGACTAAAAGTTTAGTACAAGCAGTAGATGAAGAAGGGAGTTTGATCATACCTTGATCTTGAGTCACGTGGGCTTCGGCTCCGGTGTCCATATAAGATGTTGGGTCTTGGGCTTGCATGTTCATAGCAGAGAATGCAGCACTGAGATCGATGGACAAAGAGCATTGTACCGTAGGTAGGCGGAGCCGAAGGTTGTGCATTGCTGTAACCTGCATACTGGGCCGAAGGTTGCTGCTGATCCGTAGCATTGGGCTGAGCCTAATTGTAATTTGCAGCAGAGAACTGGCCCAAAGGCTGCTGGCCGAAACCTGTTTAGTCTGTGGACTTGGCTGCCATGGCTGACTCGGGTATGGACAGGGTGGCGTGAGCCACCAGGCCCAATTTGGGTGTGCTTGCATCTGAGGAAACCACGGAAACTGATTGCGGTTGAAACCCCTGCCCCTGCCTCCACGACCGGACCGCCCTCTGCCCCTCCCCCTGCCCCGCGATGAGTAGGAATACAGGTTAGGGTTCGGGTCAGAGTTAGCAGCCGGCTGGGAGGACGAGTACTGCTGTGCGGGACCAGATGAGGTCTTTGATTGCTGTGTGACGAGAACGGAACTGGTGGAAGACTGTCGTGCAGCCATGCGGATGACTTCGTCACGGAGCATGGTGCACGCAGCATCCCAATCAGCCTCCTGTTGATGAATGAGAGATGCCGTAGTATCATATTCTTGGGGAAGACCCCGTACCAGTTGCAGCACGAGACGGGATTCAGAGACAGGGCTATCCACGTCCTCAAGTTGGTTCGCCAGATCGCTGAGACGCTGGCAATAATCGTCGATAGACGAACAGATTGAAAGGGTGAGGTTGCAGAATTGTGTCTCCAGGGCGGCGGCACGGGCTTTCTTATTGCTGAGGAAAGTCTTCTCCAACTTGAGCCAAGCGGCTCGAGCCGTAGAGACCTGCCCGAGTAGGCGAGGGAGGTTGGAGTCGGACACGGTGTTTAGGATCCATTGAAGGACCAAAGCATCGAGTTCGACCCATTGAGGGTATTCTGCAGCCGTGGCTGGGGGCGGATCAGTCCCGTCGATGTGATTTAGTACTTTGTAAGCAATAGCATGAAGGCGAAACATCTTGACCCAAGCTGTATACGTAACTGTTTTGCCGTCTAGCATACGTATCTTGCTCTGTATGTTTGTTACAGAGTATGCCGGGTGAAGAGCCAATGGTTTTGGCAGCCATGCCTGACGAGTCAGGCTGTTCAGAAACGTTGGACATGTGGCCGATCGAAAAAAAAGAAAAGGAAAAGAAGCAGGGTTGCGGCGGCTGTGATGATTAGGGTTAGTGGAGCCGTAGCTCTGATACCATAAAAGTGGTCTATGGTATTATTATTGAATGAATGATAGAATACAATGAGATCCCTTTATATAGGGATTGTGATACAAGATAATATGGAAACAAGCATAATCTTCTAATCTATACAATCAATCAAATAAATACATTCTAAATAGGGGAAATGGATTTAAATACTCCCAACTATCACTTGTTGGCGGATAGCACTCCAAACTATCACTTTGGCGGATAGCACTCCCAACTTTCAACTTGTTGGATTTTATCACCCCCAAACTAACTGAGGTCTAACCCAGTTAGTGTTTGTGGCCAAAATGTAAAAAACTAAACTTAAGGGACCATTTTGAAACTTATTATTATTATTATTATTATTATTATTATTATTATTATTATTATTATCTATATCTATATCTATATATATTAACAGAGAGAGAGAGAAGAAGAGAGAGAGAGAGAAAGAGAGAGAGAGAGAAAGAGAGAGGCGGAGAGAGAGAGTGACTCACCACCACCATCTGCCGCCACCCCACCACCACCTCGCCACCACCACCACCACCACCACCATCTGCCATCAGCCTCAGCCCACCACCACCTTTCACCAACCTTTAACCTAATCTTCTTCTTCCATCAGCCACTCACCACCACCCTTCACCTCCACCACTGACCGACCACCACCGCCTTGCACCACCATCGCCTGCACCACCCCATCCCCCTCCCCTCTTCCCCTTCGGTTGACAGAAACCCCCTCCCATCTTCCCCTTCTGTTGACAGAAACAACCACCACCCACCACACCTTCCACCACCATCGTCTGCACCACCGGTCCGGTGACCCCTCCTCTTCCTCCTCTTCTCTCCTCTTTAACCTTCCAATCGAACCCTTAATTGTTGAATTGAAGCCCTAAAATTCAAACCATTATAAAACTCAAAACCAACCCCCCTGCCCTCTTCCATCTACTCTAACCCTAACCCAACCATAGCCACCTCCTTAACACCGTCCGGTTACCTACTCCTTCGCCGGCGGCTAGTGTTTTCATCTGTACCGCAATATGTCAGTTCACGACGACGTCGTTTGCAATTCCGAACGTTTTCAGTAAGAAACGATTTGACTCCTTCTTCTGGACGGTCAGGAAGAAGTAGGAGAGTTTATAGAGAGTCGCAGTCGGCAGCACCGCCGTTAACCACTGTTCCGGTGAAGGAGATTGCTTCCTTTGTGTTGCCTGTCGGAAGCTTCGTTGTCGTCACTTTTGGTATTGCTTTTCGTTTGTTATGTTTTTTGTTATTGAATATTATTATTATTATTATAATTATTGTTGTGTTCTAAACAGATTATTGCGTTTTAGATTATTATAATATTGTTATGTTTTCTGTTATTGAATATTATTATTATTATTATAATTATTGGGGATGGCGGTGGTGGTGGTGGTGGTGGGGTGGCGGTAGATGGTAGTGGTGACTCTCTCTCTCTCTCTCTCTCTCCCTCTCTCTATCTCTCTCTCTCTCACATCAGATGGAAATTAAGTTTCAAAATGGTCAAATGATGTAAAATACCCTTAAAATGGAGATGGATTTTGCTTTATATAATAATAATAATAACAATAATAATAATAATAATAATAATAATAATAATAATAATAATAAAAAGTTTTAAAATGGTCCCTTAAGTTTAGTTTTTTACATTTTGACCACAAACACTAACTGGGTTAGACCTCAGTTAGTTTGGGGGTGATAAAATCCAACAAGTTGAAAGTTGGGAGTGCTATCCGCCAAAGTGATAGTTGGGAGTGCTATCCGCCAACGAGTGATAGTTGGGAGTATTTAAATCCATTTCCCTTCTAAATATAGATAATGCTAAGATTTATTTCACTTGACCAAAACTAACTGGGGTTAACCCAATTAGTTTTCTACTTACGTGGCATGCCATGTTGGCAGATAATGTGTAAAAAATGTCCTGGTTGACAAAAAAAAAATAAGGCAGAAGACTAACTGGGTTAACCCCAGTTGGTTTTGGTCCAGTGAAATAAAAACCAAGACAAGTTAGGTTTGTTAGATTCTAATTTTCAGCTTTTAAGTTAGGATTATTGTTTCTAACCCGATAAAATAGGGATTATTTAATTTCAATTCCCCTAAATTTAGAACACAATTATAAGGATTGTTTATAAACTAACAAAAAAAAAAAAAAAAGACAGACAACTTACTTATTAGTACAATACCATGGGAAGGATAGAAGAGGCCATGGGTGCCGTGGCCAGCCCCACTGTTTTTTGCTCAGTAGAGTAAATTTACTAGTATTCTTCCCCAAAATTTAATACGTATTTGACTTTCTTTTGCCCTGAACGCGTTTGAGCCAAAAACCGGATTTTTGTATCGATACATAGCCATCTTTTGCGCCGGATCCTCTTAGTCAAAACCTATATGATTCAACTAAAACAAAGCAGATCGGTAACCATTTATTTATACCAGCCCCATGGTCACATATGATCCAAATCATTACCTCATAACATGCTTCAGGAAACTTATACAATACCAACTTATTTAACAACAAAAGTGAACACTCATGCAAACTTTTACCAGCTTACTTGACTATGCTGATCTTGATAACAGATGCAGTACCAATACGGTGGAGCGCCACCACAGCATCGCCTGCCTTGCACAGCCCTCTCGCTATTGCCGACTTTAAAGCAGCTTCCAAAATCACCTCAGTAGATTCAGCATCAGTAGCCTTAGCCGAGCCCTCAGCGAGAAGCGGAACCAATCCCCTGTACACAAGACTCTGCCTAGCTGGCGCCTCGTCACTACAGGTCCAGTCAAACGAGTCGGTGGACAAAACAGGGACCACCACCGACAAAATCGGGACAGCGGGTCTGTACTTTGCCACTAGCTTGGCGGTGCTTCCACCCTTGGTTAGGACTACGATGAGTTTGGCCTTAGCCTTGTTAGCCGTTCTAACTGCAGATGATGCAAGCGATTCCAACGGGCTCATTGGCAATGGGGTAGACCTTATCATCTCTTTGAAGATGACTCCATAGTCAAGAGATGACTCGGCTTCAATGCAGATACGGGCCATGGTCTTGACCGCGATCTCAGGGTATGCACCGGCTGCACTTTCTCCGCTAAGCATAACACAATCTGTGCCATCAAGAACCGCGTTTGCCACGTCGGTGGCCTCAGCACGGGTAGGCCGGGGTGACTTGATCATTGACTCGAGCATTTGCGTTGCAGTAACCACAGGCTTGCCAGCAAGATTGCATTTGTAGATCATCATTTTTTGGGCCAAGAAAAATCTTTTCAACCGGAATCTCCATTCCTAGATCACCTCGAGCAACCATGAATGAGTCGGTCTCACGCAAGATATCATCAAAGTTTATAACTCCTTCCTGGTTCTCAACCTTCGTAAAAATTAAGCGCATTTAATATAGTTAATACCCAAATTTAAAGAATAAATCATGTATGTTTTAGTCATTAATTATTTCCCTTTCTAACACTATCACTTGCTAGGGGTGCAACCAATCCAAGCTGCTCTGGAGCTGCTCGAGATCGGCTCGCTAAAAGCGTGAACTGAGCCGAACTTAAACGAGCCCGAGTCTAAAAATAAGCTTGTTTAATAAAAGTGACCGAGACCAGCAAGCTCATTATTTATATAACTTTTATTTAATGTATTAAATATAGTTTTAGATAATACAAATCATTATATAAAAATATATGATAAAAAACTAGATAATAAACGAGCCGAGCTCGAGCTTAAACGAGCTCGGGCTCAGCTCGTTTACACCACTATCACTTGCATCAAGTTTTATAACATAATTGTAACGAACTACTCGTGCAATCAAGCACCCCCTAAATCAAAATGCAATGAAAGAACACATACCTTCGACATCAGCTGAATATTCTTGGCATGTGGGCCCAGAACCTTGCGAACATTCACAAGATCAGATCCCTTACGAACAAATGAGAGTGCGATCATATCAATGTTGTTAGGAACACCCCATTGAAGAATGTCTTCTTTATCCTTCTCAGTAAGTGTAGGAAGATCAACAACTACACCAGGGAGATTCACGTTCTTCCGCTCACCTAACATGGCTGTGTTCTCACAGCGACATCTAACGGTCCCAGATTCTGGATCACATGACAAGACTGTTAACGTGATGGTGCCATCTGCACACAAGATGGTGTTGCCCGGCT
Source organism: Ambrosia x helenae (assembly GCA_030844895.1). Lineage (NCBI taxonomy): Eukaryota > Viridiplantae > Streptophyta > Magnoliopsida > Asterales > Asteraceae > Ambrosia > Ambrosia x helenae. Next base: position 13,113,951 of record CM061224.1, on the reverse strand, counting down.
TTAAGTCAACGGGCAGCTTCTTGTAGCTCATAGATATGGTCTCTGCATCTCCTTTAATGGTGTAATCAGTGCTTATTGTGATCTCGTGGCCTTCCTTGAGTTGGATGGGCTTCTCATTTTGCAAAAATCCAGTTCGAATCTCGGGCCCTGCAAGAAGAAAAAGTCCAAATTTTTTTGTCAACTGAAGTCAAACGGGCTACGATTTGTCACAGAACTTATGAAGCGTTCCACAAACGTTTACCTTGGTATCAAGCATCAATGCACACAAGATTTGAGTATTTTGCATAGCAATCCGAAGGTTATTCAATGTCTCCTGATGATACTCATGGGTCCCGTGAGAGAAGTTGAAACGCGCAACGTTCATCCCTGCCCTCAGTAGCTTCTCCAACATCACGACAGACCGGGAAGCAGGGCCCAGGGTGCATACAATCTTTGTTTTTGGAATACGCCCATCGTTAGGAAGGTCCTTCAAGATTCCCTCAATGTCTATGTTTGACATGTTAACTACTTAGATTTATCGGCTTCCTAAATGTCCAAAACACATATAATCAGTAAATTGTTTCAACATTTGGCATTAGTATTAACAATATCAGATTAAGTGATTAACATACGAGAAAGTCAATTTGATAGATCAATAGCAGAACAAGAGCAAAATGCATTTAAATTTGGACTAAATAGCTTTAACATCTTCTTAAAAAAGAACATTTTTTTAATCTGTTGATAAAAATCATTACGGACCCACATAATGACAGAAACTAAACATCTACATGAGTTTCCGGACACCAGTTCTGCGGCTCAAAAGCAGAATCTGATCCGGTTCAATAGTGTCACAGAAAAAACCTAACTTATGGCCTCCAATTCAATTCCCGGGTGATGAAATAGGAGCCAATCCCATTACAAATTAACAAAATGAGCTTAACTTCAAACCGAAGATCAGCAAATTCCATGCTCTTACATACTAACAGCCAAACGCTAACTACCATGGTTTTGAAAAGCGCGAGGCACATCGAGGCTACAGGGTCAAAAACCTAGGAGCAAAAGCACACCACTTTTTGTACGCAAGGCGCATTTATAAACTTTTTATATATTTCTCATAGGTCTCTAGCATCAAGCCATCATGTCTTGCTTTTAAAAATAAAAGGTGCGTCTAGGTGCAAGGCGCGAGGCGAGGCACAGATATGTGCTTTCTGTGGCTTAAGGCACGAGGTGACGAGTCATACATGAAACGAAGCTGAGGAGAGATTTTGTGAGCTTAAAACATGGCTGAGGCGCACGCCTCTTATACGGGGCAACTTTTTGTGCTTCAAAATGTTATACATTGAGCTAAAAAGGTTGTCCATGCAGGTAATTTATATATTAAAACATATATGAAGCTTATATGTGTCTAAATAATGCTAAAAAGCTATATGAAAGATATAAAAAATTATACAACAAGATGTGCCTCACGTACGAAAAGCAGTGCGCTGGTGCTTTGCGACTCAGTTTTAGATATCACTCTTGAGCGCCTCGTGCTTTTTAAAACCAAGCATCATGTAAACTATATGGTTTACTATCTACATAACCTATCTGTACAACCTAAAAAGCCTATGGTACAACATCCTATTCGTGATGCACAAACCCCGCCCCATACGAAAAGTGCGCCTAACCTTCGCTTATGTACACTACTCGCCTTTTCAATTAATCATAAGACACAAGCTAGAGGCGCGTTTTTCAAAACCAAGCTAACCATGGTTTAGGAAAAACACAAACTAAACCAGCAGGGTTGGAACAAGACAAACCAAGCAACAAACCGTCAGCCAAACCATTCAAACCAGTTTTCCAAACCTTGAACCGAACCGTATCGGCCCTAAACTGGCCGAACCACCCGTTCGACTCAGCCTGATCGGTTCGGACCAGTTTCAACTGTTTTCTAACACTCCTAAACACTATTTATCTTTGAACAGACAAACCCACTTACTACAATTCCAACACTCAAGAAAAGTTGTAGGCTTTTTCATTGTAATCCACTTAAACTAGACTATCAAATCCATTTCCAACCCAAAATAATATATAACCGTAATATATAAGTAAATTAAACACTAATCAAGAACTAAATTCAGTTCATGGAAACAAAATATCATACACAGTGGCAAAAAGATAAGCAAAAGACTAAAACTTTTAAATAAAATATATAAAAAGAAAAACGGACCCAGAAAGAGAATGACTCGACGATAGCGGTTGCTTACACTGTTGTCTACCTCTTTAGAATTATTATTTGATTTGATAGGGATATTCGTGTTTGGCGTGGGAAGTGTTGATTGATTTATGTTTTTTATTTTATTTTATTTTAATTAATTTACTTTGGAGAAACATTGAGCGGCCACCGGTTTTAGTCAACATGGTGCGCTGACTGTTGTCATTGTAAATTCAAATATGTACTAATAAGATATTTGTGGAAATCATGTAAAACTGGTGGCACGATGATACTTCAGTAGTCTGTGGGTGATTTCAATTGGCCGTTCAAAAAAAAAAAGATATTTGTGGAAAGCTAGGAAAGATAAGATTTTCTCAAATAAGGAGTTGAAGTGGTGGACTTGGTGGCAGACATAAAAACTTTAAGTATAGATTCAAAAAAGGTGTAGTCGATTGGAATAGGTGGTCTAATTTTGATTTGATGTAATATGTTGTTGATTGTTTTGGTTTTTCGCTTGATTTCTCCGTCTTGGAGATAGCTAGCCTTTTTGTGTTAATGAAAGTTAATCTGCAAAAAAAAAAAAAAAACTAATAAGATATTTGTTTACCTAGCTATCTAAGTTTTAATTTTTGCACTAACTAGATTGTTTTCGTAGCCGCATGTTGCGGTGACGATGCCTTAGTTGTTTGTGGTTGACGGTAACTTATATCATACATTAACCATATGAAAATGTGTGTTTCTACGTATGTGATCTAAATCATCGCGGTTGTAGAAGAAACGTAATTGAACCCGGTTGGTCCATTTAATGAGGGGTTCACCTAACACTACACCACCCTTACTTTTGCATTAAGAGTTAGTGGCGTCAAAATGTATAATAACTCGAATTTATAATTTTATACCGTCGAATGAAAATGTTTCCGAACAAATTTACTTCAAAACGTGAAACAACCGAAAATGTATGCAAAAATAAGCATGATAGCTTCACAACCGAAAACGTACAAGCATGATAGCGTATTACATTTTACCATACTCGTTTTCGAACAAATATTTATGTTGAAACGTTAACTTATTTCGTTTAGGTTGACATGTGAATTTATACCGACATGTACATTAAAATATCATTGTTAAGATATTTTATATGTAAAAAATATAGGAGTAATGGATTTAAATAATTCCAACTATTGACTATTGGCCAATAATAGTCCCAACTACGAAAATAACCAGTAGCGGTCCCAACTTTTAGACATTTTGCTCTCAATGGACCCCCCCCCCCCCCCCGTTAACTCACACTAACGCCGTTAGCTGAAACTCACAATTTTAGGTAATTATTCACGAGATTTGAAAGAGGGAATCGAGACGATGATATTGGTATGTTCAATTGCAAAAATAAGCATGGTTCGTCGGTTATAGATTGATGTTCTCCTCGGATGGGATGACCAGAACCGACGATTAAACCATCGAACCATGCTCATTTCTGTAATTGAACATACCAATATCATCATCTCGATTACCTCTTTCAAACCCGGTGAAAATTCGCCTAGAATTGTGAGTTTCAGCTAACGACGTTAGTGTGAGTTAGCGTGGGTCCATTGAGAGCAAAATGTTTGAAAGTTGGGACCGATGGTGGTTATTTTCATAGTTGGGATTGTTATTGGCCAATAGTCAATAGTTGGGATTATTTAAATCCATTACTCCAAGTATATATATATAGGGGAAAGTTCAATTGAGAACTCATAGTTAGGAAGAGAACTCGAGAACTCTATATTACACATATGTAATATATCATATGTTGTATATTACACTTGTGTAATATATTATTATTGCATATATGTTACACATGTGCAATATATATTACACATATGTAATACACTCAATATATCATATATTGCACATACGTAATATATCATATGTTACACATGTGTAATATATATTACACATGTGCAATATATCATATATTGCATATGTGTAATATATATTACACATGTGTAACATATGATATTCTACACATGTGCAATATATATTACACATATGCAATATATGATATATTGCACATATGTAATATAAAGTTCTCGAGTTCTCTCAATAAAATGAGTTTTCTATTGAACCATCCCCCTATATATATATATATATATATATATATATATATAGGGAAAGTATAACTAGAAAACACATCCCAGTTAAAGAAACCTTGGAAACCCAATACAAGGTCATGGTTCAACCACATCATACATTTTTGCAACCCTTCTAAGGGTATTTTGGTCAATATCTTTGTTTCATTCTGCTTCTTTTGTAAAAGTTGTCAGCCAACTTTACAACCATTCCCAACATCCCCACTCTCTCTCTTCTTTTCCTCCCATATTTTGCTCTTTTCTCATTTATTCATCTTCTCCATAACTTACTCTCTCTCTCTCTCTCTCTCATTCATCTTCTTTCTATTTTCATTCTGCTTCTTCTGTAAATATAAACACGTGGAGTTTATTTTTCAGATCTTATGAACATGAAAAGATTCTCTAATCTTTTCCCAGTTTCCCCTACTTTCATATTTTCATTCGGCCAATGTTCAGGGGTCGTTCAGATCTGACCTTGTTCATATTTGTCTCCCTCGTTCAGATCTGACCTTGTTCATATGTGTTCTTTCTCATTCAGATCTGTACTGTTACACGAGGAATCTGTTACACCGAGGGATCTGTTACACCCTTCGATCTGTAACACAAGATGTACGGCGACAACGAGGGATCTATTACACCTTTCGATCTGTAACACAAGATGAGTACGTTTCTCGCAAGATGCCTCAAGTCAACATCTTTATCATCAAGAACTGTTCTTTTTCATCTTCAAAGGTGCATAGTCGCTGGAATAGTGGAATATGAGTACGTTTCTCGCAAGATGCCTAAATGGGAGCTTTTGTAGAGTTGTTAAAGAGATGAGGAAGTTTGGTCGTCATAAGCTTGTTCTTGAGGTTTTTTTGTAGATCTTGATTTTAGTTTGCAAAAATTGTGGAAGATGTCTTATCTAATGGAGGTTACCCACACATTTTTTTATGATAATTTATGGGTTACAAGATTAAAAGGCTTATGTTTTTTTATAAATAAATGTAATTATTGTTCTTTTTTTTTTAATAATTGTTTCTATCACATTTTTTTCCTTTGTTTTCTTTTTTAGATAACATAAATTTTGTGAATAATGGTTCATGTTTAGTTTTTGTATTTTTTTTTTTAGTTTTTGTTACTTACAAAATAAAAAAAAATTGTTAGCTAGTTATATATTTAATAGTTAGGATTTGAGTATTCTTCACAGATCTAAGAAAGATCTAAAAAAACATGATTTAAATATGTATTTTTTTGTAACAACATTACAAACTTTAAATGTAAATTTTTTGTTGTAGTTTTTTATGTTGATGAGCTAATTTAAATATGTTCCAACATCACATAGGATAAACCCATGTATGTTTTGTGTTACAGACTATAAAATCCTGTTATTTTTTTTTTTGTTACAGATGATAAGCCTTGGTATGTAATCTATTACAGAGGATAAAACCATGTATGTTTTCTCAACGCCACCGTCTCAAGCGAGTTGCTAGGTTTCTTTTTTCTCTCAACGCCATTGGTCGACGGGCTCCACTGTTACGGTGATTGGATTGATGTTGTAGCCATCCATTATAGTTTTAATTTTTATTTTTTTTTTGTAATCTTGTTACAAGTGATCTAGCGCCAATTGTTAAATTGTTGTTATTATTAAAGTTATTTTGTTCTTGTTACATACGTGAACCAGCTTGTTACAAATCAAGTGTGTCGTGACATATATAAGTTAGCTCGTTACAAAAATAACTATCAAAATATTAAATGTGTGACTTTTGTATTAAAGTGGATTTTTTTGTTTTATACCTTGTTACAAAAAATAAAATTCGTTTTTATCTATGTAACTTGGATGTTACATATAAAAAGAATAAAAACTAGAGTTACAAGTTACAGATCTTTTTGTATTTACTAAAATGTATGAGAAATAAAGTAAAAAAAAAAACTTGTAATTTGATAGGAGAGAGAGTGTCAGGAAAGAGAAAGAGATTTTTTGTTTTTACATATTTGCCCTTTTATGTACTTTTGTTAATATTTTAAATCTTAAATAAAATAGAAAAAGCTAGATTAATTAAGGGCCATAGATCATGTGTAATCAATGGCTATGATGAAGTTTTTAAGGTTTCTTTAACTAGGGAGGGTTTTCAATTTATCCTCCCCCTATATATATATATATATATATATATATATATATATATATATATATATATATATATATGGGAGGGTTATCTTGAGAACGCTAAATATTGTGAGAACCGTGAGAACAAGTAAAAAAATCAATCAAAATCAAATTTTTTTAATACAAACCCCATTATAATCAAAATACAACATTAATAAATGAATTTTCTTTCCAAATAATTCATCTTTTCTTGCAAAAACACTTTAAAATTAACTTTTTACACATGTGTAAATGAAACAGTTTACACATGTATAAACAGCAAATTTACACATGTGTAAAAACAAATTATTTCCGTATACGTTTGAATTTTTACGCGTAAATTGTGTTTTTGAGATTGTATTTTAGTAATAAAGACAAGTGTAAAAAGAAATTTTGAATTTGAATGGTTTTAGATGCCGTTCTCACGGTTCGCACGAAATATAGGTGTTCTCAAATTAACTTTCCCCTATATATATATATATATATATATATATATATATATATGTAGAGGATTCGGTAGGAAAATTGTTTTGTGTAGGAAGTGTTTTCAACTGTTGGATCAAATCTGATTAAATCTTTAGATGAAGGGTATTATAGACTTTTTTATCCATTTTATTAATTATCATTGACCTACTAATTTAGCATTTAAAATCTGGATTTTTATGAAATTTAATCATCCTAAAATAACTAATTATTCCTTATTATATATATATATATATACACACACACATTTACTAACGCATTTATGCATGTTTTTTTGTACCTTTTGGTACAACTCTTGAAAGCATACTTTTTGGGTGGTTCTTTATCTTTTCCTTCCACGTATACATGTTTTATCTCATACTCAAAGAAAAACTCTAGAAATCAACACATATTCATCCTTTTTGCCTACCTCTGTTTTTACTCATAAAAAGTTAAAACAATGGTTATCACTTTTATAACCTACACAAACCTCACACACATATTGATAGAAGAGAGAGAGAGAGAGAGAGATATAGAGCAGGGAAGAAAGAGGGAGAAACCGGTGCGTTTCCGGCCACCGCACACGACGACGCCTCACTGTGAAAAGGCGCGTGCACTAACTCTGTCCCAAGGTCAAAGAGAGAGGAACACGATGGTGGTGTTGGTTTTCACTTCCAGCCAGCGGTGATGGTATCTGCATAGACCAGGGTATCAATAAGCAGAGGTGGGTGACGTTAGTAGGTCTGGGTTCTGATTAAGGTCTCTGTTACGACCTGAGTTAAGAGTTCAGTAGGAGAAGAGTTCGTGGCTAATCAATGGTGTGATGGTCACGTTTTTATCGGAGGCTGAAGATTCCATCGGTGGTAACGGGTTAGATAAATGGGTGACCATGTACAAGTAAGCTAGCGCCGGTGACGGAAGTTAACGTTAGGGTTCCAGTAGGACATACGCATGACCTTCGGTGACTAAGGTAAACCTGTGGCCTCCGTTTCATACTTCTGTGTAATAGTAGATGATGCGGGTGAACGGTAGGTGGTGGTTATTATAGGTGGTAATTGATGATCATTGATAAACTTTCAGATTGTTTTTGTGTTTATGGGGATGACATAAACTAAAGGATGGAACGATGATGGTGACTATGGAAACGAGGCGGGACCGTTCAGGCGGTCAACGCAACTCCAAGTGATCAGCAGACCAGTTTGATTCAGTCCACTAGAGGGATCCACGAGGTATGAACAAGAACCCAAGAAAACTTTGTACAAGTAGTATAATGTTTTGTTACTGCTGTAAACTAAAATCTTACTAATAAAAACATTTATTTGCAATAGAGGAAAGGCCATACTGTGAAAGTAGAACCAAATGGACACACATGCGTTGCTTTAGCTTCATGTATCTGACGCCATTGGACCAGACCAAAGTTGAGAAAGATGAATAACCAAAATGAAGCTTGGTAATTGTTCGGTTCATTCGAATAAGGAAGCTAGGTCTTATGTTTTGACACAATCATCATATCTCTTAATGGAATGCTTACCTTAACAAGCAGCCTATATAACGCGTGTAACGCAAGGTTCCATCCGTCGCGCGCCGCCGCAATGCGCGGCGGGTAAAAACACTAGTTTTCATAACAATCATAAGATATTCACATCAAATAATTCGATCAAATACCCAAAAACTTGTTCAATTCTTAAGACTACCTGTCAACAGTGTTTTATAACACGTATTTTCATAACACTATATGGACAGTGTTTTATAACAAATTATATATATGGACAGTGTTTTAAGACTACCTATCAACAGTGTTTTATAACACGTATTTTCAACAAACGAAAACAGTGGCGTTTTAAAACAGACAAGCATAAAATATATGAAAATAAGAAAGCGAAAACTGTAGTGTCATACATTTTACATATCTACTAGCGGGGGGGGGGGGTGTTTCCTTGTGTAGTGTTTTTAACAGCTCGGATCTGTAAAACAAGACAAGAATAATGAGGTTTATAGGAGGAAGCCACCGATTAGTAAGAAGAAAGAAACATCGATTAAAGACCTGGTTGTATATTGATGAAGATGGTAGGAGGAAGACTGCGGTTTTAAGAATGTAGAAAGATGAAGAAGGTGAGTTATTATGAGAGAAAAACAAACGTGAATTAAGGAAGTGCTTAAAGATCAAATACAAGAAATTGACTTTCATGCCCTCTTTTAAAACATTTTTGGACCATCCTACCCTTGATTATTAAATTATAATTAGTATAATCTTAAGTAACCAAAACTTTTAATCTAAACATCGATTTCTAGATCAAACGGTTAAAAACACTTCCTACACAAAACTATTTTCCTACAGGAACCTTACCCTATATATATATATATATATATATATATATATATATAACACGTGTTAACCATTTATTACCCGAATACGGTTTTTTATTTTTATTTTTAAAATGGCTCGGCGCTTTTTCCATTTTTTTGCCCAGAATGCTTAAAATCATGTATATTACATACCCTAAAAATTTTCATATAAAAAAAAAGGTGGGGAAGTTAGAGTTTCCAGAGTTTACCATATAACAATGGTTTCTAATATAACCTTATACTATATATATATATATATATATATATATATATATATATATATAACTTTTTAACTCACCAACTAAAAATATACAACTTTTTAACTCAGCAACTAAAAACTTTAAAGCATCAAAATGAATTCCATTCATAACCCCACAATCTAATTCTTCAATATTTCTAACCACACAATCTAATTGTTTATTGTAAAGATTAAAGACTTGCAAACATGATTTTGATAATTGATACATGGTTATGCTCGGGCCGGTTAAAAGGGGTCTCATATCTTCGCTTAATTATTGTAGGTTCGATTTCAATACCTTAAATTGAGAAACTAATATCAATTTCAATCCAGGTTCGATTACCATTGCAATCCAGAAGAGAATAGTTTATATGGATACCCAAGGTTTAGTCTTTCAAAAACTCTCTCTTGTTACTACTTTGATTTGAATTCAGATATATACTTTGAGCATCTTGTAGTTTGATTAGTAAGGGATAGCATGTGCCTAATAATTCATTGGTGGGATAATGTGCATTCTTATTGCAGCTTGTGTACACTTGTAATATCAAGAAGAATGGATGAGACATCTAAGGCTTCACCACGATATGAGAGAGAGAGAGAGAGAGAGAGAGAGACAGAGAGCGACAGATAGAGAGAGGGAGGGAGGGAGAGAGAGAGAGAGAGAGAGAGCAGAGGAGACGAAGACGACAAAGATTGGTTTTGGAGACAATGACAGCGGCATTATGGTTGATAGCGGCTGCTTGTCTGTGTGCATCAGGAAAAGAGGACCTTCGGTCGCTGCTTTCGGGTATGACTTCTTCGCTTTGTCTCTTTAAATAGTTGCTAATTGATGGTTACTTATATTTTAATCTCCTTCAGAACGTGTTGTAAAGCAAGTATGTTTCCCTGCTTTAGCTTTTGGGCATCTTTTTAATATGATGATGCTTAATCTAGACTCAAAGTTAACGTTTTAAGAGTTGTGTACTATCTCGTTGTGATGAAATTCATGACTGTTGCATGTTATTTGTGTTGTTTGTGACACTGAGCAACCTGTATACTTTGATTCAAAGTAGAACTGATTGATAAGTTTCATACTTTCGTATTTTTTCACCGTGTTCATCGTTTATGAGTGTTTTTTTATCGTTGTTCAGGTTGCTGGTGTATGCACGAACTGTGGTGTCAATATGGGAGAGTATTATTGTGAAATTTTCAAGAAAGTTGCTGAAAAGAATAATAGGCCAGTTTTGAAGCTTATTTGAGTTCATCTTTTATGCTACAAAGTCAATATCTCTACTCTATCTAAATAGATTGTTCTTTTGACAGGGAAGTTTTATTCATCATGATGGCCCTCGGTATGCTAATGGTGGTTTATACATGGGACGTGTGACATAAGGTATGGTTGCAAGGTTAACTGGTTGTTGTGAAAGGGGCTAACACTATTAATCTGAGAGCCAAAGCAACTATGAATGCGCACATCTTTCAAGGTCTATTTAAACATCTTATCCAAATAACTAAAAGATAGTAACATTTTCTTGCTAAAAAAATACGCATACCAGCGGCAAAGCGCGGACAATTCCACTAGTATAAACTAACGTGCTAGGACTAAATGCGCTATAGAGATATGTGTTCATGTCCGTTCGTTTTATGCTCATGTTGCATTTATTAAACGTAGGAACAAGAACGAACTTTCGGCAAACTATTCATGAATGATTGTTTTTTATTTTCAGTTTGTTTATAGTCTTAATCAAGATTATTTTGTAGTCACTAGCTCATAAAACTTGTTTAAGTTAGAAATATTTTCGTTCAGCTTTATATTCACTTAGGAACTTGCTAACTTTTGCAACAAGTTTAGAAACTTTGTGTAGGGTTACGCCAATACAAAGTACACAAAATTATCATTTTACATAAAATTTATACATGATTAGCTACAGTGCAAGAAACAAGATTAATAACAAATTGCACATATTCCACTAAGCAATAACAATGCTTAGTTATACCAATCGTGAGGATTTGCCTTTTTTTAAAACTAGTGAATAACCTTTGCAAATTCATCCACAATAACCTTTACAAATTGCATATAATTTGTGATTAATTGATTTGGTACCTTAAAACATTATTTCGGTCGGTGTTAACTTGTAATTGTTTTATGTGCCCCCATCGTGGTCATGCATATGTATTGGACAAAATCTTCCACGCTTTAAGAGAAGAAGAGGCATTCTTGACCAAGGGGATGATGCGTGACGGTAGGTTGCCAATGAATCGATTGCACTGAACAGGAGTTGGTCATGTCTGAACTAGGCCATATAGTCTTTGTGGGGAGTTGTCTAGCCATTGGGTTCATCAACAGGTGTAGGTGCAATGTGGGTCTCGTTGACGAATTTGTAGAGATTAGAGGTTTATATAATAAACTTGCTATTGAATTGAACTTGCTAGACTTGTTCAAACTTAAAAGTGTGTATGAACATTTGACACTTTACATATTTACATACAGGCCCTTTCACTTCCTACAAATACAAATTAAACTCTACATATGACCTTCTAATAATGACATAATTGACCCAAACTAAAAATTGTAAGTTTAAAGCTTTCAAAAACTTCAAACTGTTTTAGAGTTGCATCACAAAAAAAGTCATATACGTTCTCTTAAGATACATAATCATGTTAATTGTATATCGACGATGAGTTTTACGAACGTCTCTTCTTTGCATGGCAACGTGAGACCTCCCATCGGATGAGCATAGCCAAACTCCTCTTCTGCTAGATTCAACAAAGTTTGAAATAAAGAATGTTTAAGATATGTTAGTGGAACAATGAACCTCTTCTTGTTGCTTTCACCAACATACACAGAGAAATGGCCTTTGGGTACATCAATTACTGCTGAAGATGATACATATTTCCGTATCGACAGCTTAGTATACAAGACTTTCGAAAATCTGTGTATGCCCATAATAAATGAAACTGATGGTCTTATACTGTGTGAAAGCAATAACAAATACGTTGGAGAAAAGTTCTTAAAAGAGTTGTGGTTAACCGAAATCCAATTATATGGTATAAATAGGCCTCTAAGTAATAACCAGATCAACAATTCCAAAATGCGAACATTTCAAGAAAATTGAAGTACGACAAGTCGTCAAACTCCATAAAGTTTCCTAATCAATATCTTACAAGTATTGTATCTCCAATTGATCTCCATGATCAAGAATCTTGACTTTGGTCCTTCCCAAGGTAAAGTTTTTGTTTTGAAGTTTCATAAAAGAAAAGACAATTAGAGTATAAATTAGAGAATATATGCTATATGAAATATGTTAAATATTGATCTATATATTCTTGTTGGCCGGCTAAGATTACAATTCACATATAGTACATACAAAAATTGTACTCCAACATTTCTAAATTAACTATTAGTTTTTGAAACACGTGTTTATTTTATTTAGATTAACAAGGAATCTCAGCCACCCTAACAAAGCAAAAGAAACTTTTATATACAGCATCAAGAATAAGTGATGGAATGCATTCTAGTGTCATTATAACTCAAAATAACATATGATCATTTCATAATCTTAAACTAGCATTTGCAAATGCAATGAACACAGAAGAGTAGTTTGTAAACTTTGTGTATTTTATTTATGTTTTCAATGGCAAAGTTGAAATACAAGCTCTCAATGTTATTATTAAATTTGTTATTATTGTTTAGATGCCAAATTATATACTCTTTTATTGAATGATAGTTATGAAATTGATCTGTGGCAGAAATGAGGTTATGAGGGTAGCATCCTCAATCATCCATATTGTTGCCTCCCATTTTAGTTATTTTTTTTTCTTTTCTCTTAGATTTCTAACTTGCACACTCAACCTATCTTGACTTGTTTAGCTAAGTGATACATTTCATAAAATTAATGGTCATTTGTCAACAAAATTATGAATGTGTACAAGTGTATAGGCAGAGGTGTCCCTGAGAATTTACGTACCATGTCTAAGTCGTTAAAAATATGCCTCCTAGGCCCCATAGACTTTAAGGAATTATATAATTTAAACTGAATTTTAGATATATATATATATATATATATATATATGCTAAGTATCATGTGAAAACCCTCTTGAGTTGTGAAAACCCTATGTAACAACATTGTTTTTTTCTAATTTTTTTTCAGAATAGCTTGTATACTTAATTTTAGGAGTTTCGGCCTAAAAAAAATCAAAAAAGCGCCGAATAGATTTTTTTTTAAAAAAATTACGTAACACAGATGTTACATATGTAACAATGTTGACGTGTGATAAAATCGAGTTTGTGTAACAAAATAATCTACTCGGGACTTTTTTTATTTTTTTTGACCAAAACTAATAAAATTGAATATAAAAGCTATTCACAAAAAATCAGGTAAAAATTTTTTTTTACATTGGGTTTTCACGGGGTTTCACAACTCAAGAGGGTTTTTAATTTAACCCAACCCTATATATATATATATATATATATATATATATAGGCTAAGTATCCACAAAAAACCCTCTAAAATGAAGAAACCCGGAAGAGCTTTTTATCATCTGAAAAAATTAGGGTATGTAATATACATGTTTTTAAGAGTTTTGAGCCAAAAAAAATTAAAAAAGCGCCGAGTGGATATTTTTAAAAAAAATAAATAAGTTTTATATATATATATATAATATCTTTTTCTTTTAAATGTCTCCGTTATTTTTGGACCCTAGCCGGTTTGCCTCACCGGCCCACCCTAGGGCTGCCCCTGTATAGGTAACACATTGTTTTGAGTACCACGATCTTTATTACTGTATCTAAATATCTCTAAGTCTCAATCATCGGCTTTCTACTTTGCCAAGGTCATGTTGCCTGATTTAGTTAGGCCTCCTTGTAGAGTGGTGTTTGGTTGCTAGGTGTTTTTGAGGCGTTGTGTTTTTTAATTAGGTTGTTTTGTTGATATCTATTTTCTCTACTGGCTAGTTTAATCAATGAATATTATTTACCGTTTTTTTTAATCAAATTAATAATTGACTCTATGACTGTAAAATATAGATAGATTACAACATATAAGAAACTTGAAAGAATTTGCATAATCTACTTTCGATCGGTAACACATATTCACTGTTAATAATAACCTAGGTACAATCATGAATATTGATGAAAAAAAGAAAGAAAAAAAAACTTTTATTTTAAAGTTACATCTAAAAAGGTCATTTTGCATATAGGCAAGGACGAAGCATTGTGAGGGCCAGGGGTGGCCCTGGCCCCTTCTGTTTTTTGGCGCAGTAGTGAAAGTTTGCGATTTTCATAGGTAAATTTAGTCCGGGTTGAGTCCGGCCCCCGCCGATTTGCCACTACCGATCGAAAAAAATGGGTTCGGCCCCCGCCGATTGGCGAACCAAGCTTCGCCCCTGCATATAGGTTGGCAATGAGTTCAATGAAAGTCTCTTCTTTGTATGGGAATGTGAGACCTCCCATTGGATGAGCATAGCCAAACTCATCTTCTGCCTGGCCTAGCAATATCTGGAATGAAGGATGTTTAAGATATGCTAATGGAACAGGAAATCTCTTCATGTTGTTTTCACCAACCTACACATAGAAATGGCTTTTCAGTACATCAATGACTGCTGGAGATGATAAGTGTCTCCCTATAACAAGCTTAGTATATATGATTTTTGGAAATTTGTATATACCCATGATTAGTGAAAGATACCATGTGATCAAGAGCAAAAGACTTAGGAGAGAATATGTAGGGGTTGTGGAATCATTCAACTCCAATATTGGTATAATATAGATCTCTAATTAACATGATCAAAATTACATAAGGCGAATGTTACAAGAAAATTGTAATACATCAAGTCGTCAAGCTTGCCGATTTGAACTTGGCCACACTTGCCGAGAGTGAAGGAATCATGTGCCTAGCTTGCCGATTGTTGTCACCCCATGCCACTACCACCATGTAGCCCAATTCAGTCCACCCTAACCATTTAACAATAATAGTTAGGGCCCAAGGTATCACCAACTTTACACCAACATAGATGCTTCCAATATAATGTATCTTCATTACAACAATCCAAACTAGTCATAATTAAATGATCAAGACAAAACTAATTGCTAAGATACTAAGTTAACTTATATGTGTTATTTATTTGTGTAGTGTATATGTACTATATATTTTTATAATCACATTTAGCCACCATGGGTATACATAGATAACACATATGATATCACATAATATTCATTATATATTCATATCCATTGCGTTTTCCATTTGAAAGCAACTACAAAACAAGGATATTCTAACTTCGGAAGGACCAAAGGTGAAGATTCTTATCCCTTGGATCATTTTGCCATACAGATTCTTCAATATCATCTTTGGAAGAACCGATGGTGTAAAATGCTTATTTCCTAGAACTTTTCTCCTTGTGCACTGGTCTTGTTAACTAGAGATCTATTTATACCAATTCCGGGTTTCAGCGAACCCTCAATTAGTCATTGAGCATCTCACTAATTAAATTCTTAGCTTCTTCTACTCTCACATATTATCAATATCACTTATCATGGGTATACACAAATTTCCTAAAACCATGTATACTAAGCTGGCTACAGGGAGATACCAATCATCTTCAAAAGTCATTCATGTACCCAAAGGCTATTTCTCTGCATATGTAGGCGAAAACAATATGAAGAGATTTGTAGTTCCATTAGCATATCTTAAACATCCTCAGTTTCAAACTTTGTTGAACCTGGCAGAAGAGGAGTTTGGCTATGCTCATCCAATGGGAGGTCTTACATTCCCTTGCAAAGAAGAGACTTTCCTTAAGCTTATTGAGAACATACAGTTAACTTGATTGTGGTCTGATAAGAGAATATGACCATAACTTTTGCAATGTAACTGTAAAACATTTAGGAGTATTTCTTTTCTTTCTAGCCAGTTTTCATGGTTACACTAGGGTTATTACTAATGAAAACGTGAGTTTGTATAAATAGTATTATACTAATTCGTTACAAGTTTTGTTATTTCTAACTTTTATGATGATTTATTAATTTGCATATTGTTTTCTATTTTATTCTTGTAAAAGCCCAAGATATATACTAATAATGAACTAGTGAGAAGCTAAACTAAAGCACCAATATAGCCTAAAACCAAATGGTTTATTGGATTTTAACATCTTGAACTATTGATTATTGGCCGCTGACACATTAAACTACAAAATTGATCATTACCACATTATACTTTCAACTTCTTGGCTTGTGTCACCCTCGGACTAACCGTGATTAGTTTTTTTGCTGATGTTGCCATTTTTGCTGATGTGACATGGTGATGTGTTAATTTTGTCCTACATGGCATGCTGATGTGACCATTTTTGCTGATGTGGCATGGTGATGTTTTAATTTTGTCCTACATGACTTGTTGATGTGGCTATTTTTGCTGATGTGGCATGGTGATGTGTTAATTTTGACCATGTCACATTAGCAAAAAAAAAAAAAAAAAAAAAAAAAACTAACCATGGTTAGTCCGAGGGTGACACAGACCAAGAAGTTAAAAGTACAGTGTGGTGGTGATCAATTTTGTAGTTAAGTGTGTCAACAGCCAATAATCAATAGTTCAAGGTATTAAAATCCAATTAACCAAACCAAATCCACCAAAGCAAAACCACCTTGCAATCTAAAAACCGTATGCGATGACAAATGTTGGAAGATTGTACTTAAGAAATTGTATATATATTAAGTCTTGAATAGTGTCTAGGCTCTGCAATCTCCATTGATTGCCCAATTCATTTTTTGTCCGTTCACGTGAAAGTGCTTTTCCCCTGTTTCCTTATTAGTCCACATAATTTTTTCCCGCCCGCATACCTTTTGCTAATAGGCATTAACAGGTGATGCTTTGTTGGTAATTTATATATCCCTGTTAAATTCCCGCCACATCACGTGGACATCCCCTATGTTTTTTACGACTTCCACATTCTCTAATGTGCACCGGTTTACTACACTAACGTGCATCGATGCACTACGCTAAGGCGCAATGGTTTTTTTATAGCGTGCACTGCACCTAATTTGCTAACATGTACTAATCTTTTATGTACAGCCTTTTTATTTTGTACTAGGTACTAGGTTTTTTTCTCCTTATGGGAACATAATTTGGTACCAGGTACTCGTATCGAATTGGTACATTCAGGAACAGTATAGTGATTTTTTTTACGTGGAAATTTAACCAATATTGTATTAATATATGCATCAATACCATATTCAGAAAATGGAGTTATATTAGAAATAAAGCATTTATTCAATATCATTAGCAATTTTGTTTTGTTACAAATGGAGTTCAAACAACGTCATGTGGGATCGCATGGGTGTAACCACGTCTCGCGGCAACACGAGTGTAACAATGATCTAAAAGAAGCTTTTTTTATATTAATTTATACAAACAGTAGTTACCTAATGTTATATACAATGACCATCAAATTCTCAACGAAACAGGCGTCTGCGCAGCGAAGCGCGGGGAACCTAACACTAGTTATACTAATTTAGAAGTCAAATAACTTTTATTTTAGAGTCAAAATAAAAAAGTCAAACTTTCCAGATTTAGAACATGATGTTTAGCAAACGGTTGTGACGGTTAGTTATGTCGGTAATTAGGTAGTTTAAACAGTATTTAAGCGTCAATTGTAGGGTATATATAAATACTCGTCATCAGGGACGAAGGATAAGAAGGGCCAGGGGTGGCCCTGGCCCCCTATTTTCTTGCGCAGTGGTATAAATTTGCGATTTTCATAGGTAAATTGAGTCCGGGTTAAGTTCGGCCCCCCACCGATTTGCCACCAGGGGTGGACCTAGCCTAGAGCTAGGTGCCGCGTCCGTTGCTGCTGAACTTTGCGCACGTAGTGAAAAATTTGGTTTTTTTTTACGAAATTTGGAAAACGTTGTTACTAAAATGAAAAAAATGAAAAACGTTACTACTGAAATTCATTTTTAGATCCGCCACTGTTTGCCACTACCGATCGAAAAAAATTGAGTCCGGCCCCCACCGATTCCGAAACCAAGCTTCGCCACTGCTCGTCATGTGTACTATGTTTAGTGTGTGAAATAGTGTGTTTATTGTACATTTGTGTGTTTCTTTGTGTCTCTGTTTCACGGTTACAATGAAAACAATGAAAGGAACGGATTATATACAACTAGCAGGAACCCGCGCGTTGCAGCGGAGCTACATGTTGTTTGGTTGTTGCGTTTGGTTAATCGCCTCGCTATTGTTTTCTATTTGATTTGAGGCGCCGTCAAAATGGTGAGGAAAGTAAAGTAAAGTGAAGTGATAATCTATGCCGGTTGGCGGGGGTACCTAAGTGATAATATATTATGTGTGAGCCTCTACGTATGTGTCTGGTATAAAATTCGTATATGCGAGTGAGATATTGTAGTGTGAACCCGTGCGTTGCAGCGGAATCAACAATTTACAGCGGTGAGAGTCATCAATGCTATTTTGGCGAGCGTAATATAACCTAAAAAGCCTTAAACACCTAATATATTTGTGTATTACGAAAGTTGTAAGAACAAAAAACATCAATTATGTAGACATAAAGGCATTTTCTACTTGTTAAACAACCAAAATCATTAACTATTTGTCAATGCAGCCGACAAAAGTTAAACAACTAAAACCATTCCAACAAAAGTTAAGCTATGAACAATCCTCTACTTGTTTGTTATTAAAGCTTTTTTTTATCATATCGAGCATCAATTCTCTTATGAATCTTTGTGCATCCTCTTTTAAATTTAAAGCCCTTTTAACAACTCTCATGAATATCAAAGCTTCATCTAACACTCGAATTTCTGGAAGATAATCCCTTTTTATTCTAACCTTTCTAATAGAAACAACGTAGTACCAACTTCTAAAATTTTTGCAGGCAAGGAGAGGGTTATTTGGAAATCTTAAATCGTCTCACAACTTTTGTCAATAGTTGTACTATGGGTCAGAACAAAGGTAGTTGTGGTTTTGTTGCTGGACTTAGGTCTGCAGGAACGTGGTAAGAAACAGAGTGGGTCGAAGGACATAAGTTTGGGTCGTTGGGTTTTGGGTCCTTAAAAAGATGTGTTCCGATTAGTTTCAATTTAATTATTTTGATGATGAGTAAATCACATAGAATGGGTTGAATTGAGTGGTTAGTTACAAGCTAACAATTAGCCGACCATTTCTCCTTTCCACGTCGGTTCCCCTTTTCTATGACGATATGCGGATATATGTGGAAAAGATCAATGACATGTTTCTTTTCTTGTCTTATTCACATTTTATATTTATATTATTATTATTATCATTATCATTATTATTATTCATTTGGATGTGTAAAATATCATATAAATTCTTTTTTTTTTTTTTGTCTTTTTGTGCATTTAAACAATAGAATAGTTATTTAATTGTTGAATTAAATTTGTCTTGCGAATTGAATAAAATTACAATTTTGCCCACATAGATAAATATGAAATGACTATTATGCCCATCCAGCACTCATTATATAGTAGTATAGATACATGATTCATTCAATTGTTTGTAAATTAGAGTTGAAAATTTCAGACACAAACCTACACGACCTTAACAGGTTCCGTATCCTAAACATATAGAGACAAATATACATGTTAATTCTCGTGTTTAAACAGGTTACAAACCTTTTAAGTCCACGTTAAGACATATTAATAGTTTTTAGAGA
This sequence comes from Ambrosia x helenae, assembly GCA_030844895.1. Lineage (NCBI taxonomy): Eukaryota > Viridiplantae > Streptophyta > Magnoliopsida > Asterales > Asteraceae > Ambrosia > Ambrosia x helenae. Next base: position 13,093,849 of record CM061224.1, on the reverse strand, counting down.
GAATCGCATGGTTGGTCCTTGTGGTTTCCAGATATTGCAGTCTTGCTCCTAAAACTTTACTAATTACACAATTGATACTTAAGTTTAATAAATTTGCACTCGTGTGATCCCGAGTAGCTAACATCGTTAAATTTTTCGTTAAATAAGTGTAAAATTACATGTTTGCCCCTGAACAGAAAAAGAAAAAGGGTGGTGATATTTAAACCCCCCAGCTTCTATTTACACCCCCCAGAAGCGCCTCGCTTAGGCCTAAGCGAGGCGCTTCTGGGGGTAATTTATTTTGGTAGTTTTTTGGTGTTTTGAGTTGTTTTTTTTTTAATTTAATAATTATAAAAAGTTAAAAAAAAAAATTAAATGTCAATGACTTAAACTTGACATCATCTTCTTGTAATTACTTTTCAGTTGTTATCCGAGAGATAGCGGTCAACGATGAAGACAACCTGAAAGTGGATACCATGGATCAGAGAGATTCAAGCTAATTAAACTCATATCTCAAGCCGGTGCAAGTTATGTTGTAACGAAATCATTCTCACATGAATATCCTGCGTAAAGGACTAAAGCCACATATCTTGCCATTAATACCAACTGAATTTTACTTGCTTGCATGAAAAGTTCATTGTACGATGTCTTTTTCAGAGGACCTCGACTCTTGAGATGTTGCAGGTGTTTGAAAAGTTTGAACTGAAATTGAACTTTTCATGCAAGCAAGTAAAATTCAGTTGTTTTACTAATTTCATAGTCTTGATACTTTTAACAATCGGATCGGCGCTAAACAATAGAAAGTAATTACAAATATTGCAAGAGGGTCACTATTCATATATAAAGAACATTAATCGGTTTCATCTTTGTTTTATTGAGTTCAACTTTCCATGATCTACCTTTATCATCTCAGAGAGATATCTGTCAAACAATGGAAGGGAACCCGAAACAATAAAAAGTAATTACAAAGAAGATGATCAAAGATGCTACAACATAACTTGCACCGGCTTGAGATATGAGTTTAGTTAGCTTGAATCTCTCTGATCCATGGTATCCGATTGTTTTCAGGTTGTCTTCATCGTTGACCGCTATCTCTCGGATAACAACTGAAAAGTTGTCTCATTAATTCCAATTCCAATTCCACCGGTGCAATCAGAATCTGAAGAGAAGCTATCATCTCAGAGAGATATCTGTCAACGATGATGGCGCAGCAGAGGTTAGCGGTAACTTTAAATTTTGAATGATCGTCGGTTTGCTCTCTATATCTCAAGCCGGTGCAAGTTATGAAATGACACATGCAGAATGTAATGTCATGCACAAATGTGATTTTGTATTAATGGCAAAGTGATTTGTAAGGGAAGAAGAAGAGAATGTTATATATGTTTACCTTCCCATAGATATGAGTTTAATTAGCTTAAATCTCTCTGATCCATGATATGAGAGCATAAGAGAAGAGATAATAACATATGAGCTTCAACATAACTTGCACCGGATGATTGCCAATGAGATTGATAACTGGACAGGTTAGCCAGGTGTTTGTCAAAAAGGTAGAGCACACCACTAGAGCAAAAAGTTGTGTGTATGAATAGTGACCCTCTGGCAAACCTGCCATTATTTAGCGTAAAAAGTTCATTGTACATATACCTCCTTATTTAAACACAAATCACATCATTGTAGAGGTTACTAGGTTACTCATCCACAATGTTCTTACCTATGAGTTTAATTAGCTTGAATCTCTCTGATCCATGGTATCCACTTTCAGAATCTGAAGAGAAGCTATCATCTCAGAGAGATATATGTCAAGTAATTACAAGAAGATGATCAAAGATGCTTCAACATAACTTGCACCGGCTTGAGATATGAGTTTAATTAGCTTGAATCTCTCTGATCCATGGTATCCACTTTCAGAATCTGAAGAGAAGCTATCATCTCAGAGAGATATCTGTCAAGTAATTACAAGAAGATGATCAAAGATGCTTCAACATAACTTGCACCGGCTTGAGATATGAGTTTAATTAGCTTGAATCTCTCTGATCCATGGTATCCACTTTCAGGCTGTCTTCATCGTTGACCGCTATCTCTCGGATAACAACTGAAAAGTTGTTTCATTAATCTATAAATAAATCCTTACAAAATATTTTTAACTTAAATCTTTGAGCATACCACACTTAGAGGGTCACTATTCATACATAAAAAGATCAAGAAGAACAGTACGGTCAACGATGAAGGTGTGTTGTATGTATAAAATTGTGAATAATTGTAGTGTGTTCGGTGCAGTCGACGAACATCATTCAAAATTTCAACTTCCCGTTCAGGTGCTTAAGTCCACCTTGAAGACTGGATACCATGGATCAAAGAGATTCAAGCTAATCAAACTCATATCTCAAGTTGGTCTAACAACTGAATTTGACTTGCTTGCATAGGAATCTTGAACGAAATTATACAGTTATTTGGAATGTTCCTGATCATTACAGTGAGATTGATAACTTCTCTATGGAAGCAACAAATTCAAAACAGAGGTAGGTTTTCCAGAGGGTCACTATTCATACATAAAAAGATCAAGAAGAACAGTACGGTCAACGATGAAGGTGTGTTGTATGTATAAAATTGTGAATAATTGTGAGAGTCGATATGAGAGCAATAATCCATCGAGAACTAGAGAAACAGAGAATAAGAGAAGAGATAATAACATATGAGCTACAACGACGTCGTATTTTGGAAGCTGAAGTTCGGAGAGAACTAAATATTCGGTTGTTGTTTTTCTTCTCTATACAGAGTGACGATAGGCGTTTTCGATTTCCAAATGAATCAACGACTTAAACTTGACATCATCAACCACGTATAGTCAAATATTTATTCTCCATATCCATACCTTGTTTCAAGTATCTTGTAAAATTCATTTCGTCTTCAAGACTCCTATGAGTCACAAAGGAGACATGGTGTTTGACTTTTTTGTGTTTGACCCATCCGGATGTGAAAGACAATATCCATATTTACCTGATTATAAGAGAGGTCGAAGATATTGCTCAATAAACATTATTATTATTATTATTATTTTATTATATTTGTAATTTAGTTCCTTTGTTTTATTATTATAATAATTTATTATTATCAAGAATCGGAAATTAGTAAAACGATTTATGAAAGTATCAAGAATCGGAAATTAGTAAAACGATTTAATAAATCATTGCTCAGACGTTAGGGTTTGATAAACACAAAACTTATTATTTATAAAGCAACAAAAACACAAATCGTACCGTGAAATAAAGAGAGGCCCATTAGGAGTGTCGTGGAGGAAGATCGTCGGTTTGCTGTAGTCGATGATGGCGCAGAGGTTAGCGGTAACTTTAAATTTTGAATGATCGTCGGTTTGCTCTCAATATACCAACCAACAGTCGATCCGACTGTTCATTTCTCTCTATAACAAAGTAAAATTCAGTTGTTATCGGAGAGATATCGGTCAACGATGAAGGCAACCTGAAACGACATGAACATTTATAACCTTTCTGTACCTATGGCCAAAAGAACCTGATAAAGGCTGTACACGAGTTATTTGGACTGTTGCTAAAATAGTTAAACAACAGCTGAAATTATACAGTTATTTGGAATATTCTTGATCATTACAGTGAGATTGACTGTTATCGGAGAGATATCGGTCAACGATGAAGGCAACCTGATCATTACTTTTCATGAAAGCAAGGTGGACTTAAGCACCTGAACGGGAATGAAGGATGAAAGCATGACGTGAAACATGGCGTAGTCACATTCAGTCTTCAAGGTGGACTTAAGCACCTGAACGGGAAGTTGAAATTTTGAATGATGTTCGTCGACTGCACCGAACACACTACAATTATTCACTATTTTATACATACAACACAACCCCCGGAGTTTGACCGTACTGTTATTTGGAATATTCTTGATCATTACAGTGAGATTGATAACTTCTCTATGGAAGTAACAAATTCAAAACAGAGGTAGGTTTGCCAGAGGGTCACTATTCATACATAAAGAGTATAATCGTGATGTGATGGATTTTTATATTTGCAACGTAGTTCCTTTTTTACCTGGTTGCAAAGGAACTTCAGGTCAGCCAGACGTTTGTCAAAAGCAAGTGTGAAGATCAAGATCAAGAAGAACAGTAATGATCAGAAACATTCCAAATAACTGTTCAATTTCAGCTTTTGTTTAACTATTGTAGCAACTTCCATAGAGAAGTTATCAATCTCACTGTCCAGTTATATCCACTTTCAACTAAATCTTTCTCTGATATACTCTATATCAACCGGCTTGAGATATGAGTTTAATTAGCTTGAATCTCTCTGATCCATGGTATCCATACCTTGTTTCAAGTATCTTGTAAAATTCATTTCGTCTTCAAGACTCCTAGGGAGTTACGTGCATTATCTAGTATTGAAACTTGCGATTAATAATATATTAATACATCAATGGACTACACTCACGGTATGTGCATCACGTATTTTCATTCTTTCCTTGATCTGCAATATTTGAAAATTATCATTTCTTGACATGCTTGGTAACACCTTGATCTACAATATTTGAAAATTATCATTTCTTGACATGCTTGGTAACACCTTGATCTGTAATATCTGAAAATTATCATTTCTCGAAAAGTAATTAAAAACACTTAAAAATGAATTAAAAACAATTGTTGCGAGTTAGGTTTACTCGGAGGACCACGTACAATGATTCATCAAAGTTGTACAAAGCTGGATGTTCGTACGGGAAAACCAAAACGAGCAATAAACGAAGAGAAACGGGAGATATAATTTTCTTGGCTTGGAAGCAACTTAAAAGAACCAAAAATGAATTAAAATTATTTTTTGGTGATTAACAGATAATTTTAAAGAATTAAAAGAAATTCAATTTTTTTTATAAAAAATGTCCACACGCCTCGCTTTGGTCAAAGCGAGGCGTTTGCTTGCCTCGCTTTGGCCAAAGCTAGGCACAAACAGCCTAGCTTTGGCCAAAGCGAGGCAAGCAAACGCCTCGCTTTGACCAAAGCGAGGCGTGTGGACATTTTTTATAAAAAAATTGAATTTCTTTTAATTCTTTAAAATTATCTGTTAATCACCAAAAAATAATTTTAATTCATCTTTGGTGTTTTTAAGTTGTTTCCAAGCCAAGAAAATTATATCTCCCCGTTTCGCTTCGTTTATTGCTCGTTTTGGTTTTCCCGTACGAACATCCAGCTTTGTACAACAATGATGAATCAAAGGAACTAAGTTGCAAATACGATAATTATCAAAATAACAAAGATGAAACAGAATAAATTAATGTTCTTTATATACGAATAGTGACCCTCTTGCACCGGCTTGAGATATGAGTTTAATTAGCTTGAATCTCTCTGATCCATGGTATCCACTTTCAGATTGTCTTCATCGTTGACCGCTATCTCTCGGATAACAACTGAAAAGTTGTCTCATTAATTCCAATTCCACTTCCAATTCTACCGGTGCAATCAGAATCTGAAGAGAAGCTATCATCTCAGAGAGATAATTGTCATCGATGGAAGGGAACCCGAAACAATAGAAAGTAATTACAAGAAGATGATCAAGGATGCTACAGTTATTTGGACTGTTAATCACCAAAAAATAATTTTAATTCATTTTTGGTTCTTTTAAGTTGTTTCCAAGCCAAGAAAATTATATCTCCCCGTTTCGCTTCGTTTAATTAGCTTGAGATATGAGTTTAATTAGCTTGAATCTCTCTGATCCATGGTATCCACTTTCAGGTTGTCTTCATCGTTGTACATATACCTCCTTATCTAAAAGAAACCACATCATTGTACATATACCTCCTTAGCTGAAATTGGACGGTTATTTGGAATGTTCCTGATCATTACTTTTCATGCAAGCAAGTCAAGTCAAAAAAAACATTTTTTTATATTGCTCTCATATCATCTCTCTCTATAACAATGAATGCGGTATGCGCGTTAAATTTCATTAAATGCGGCAACACAGGCAAGTCCTCGTCTGATAACAACTGAAAAGTTGTTTTACTAATTTCATAGTCTTGATACTTTTAACACTTATGCGTAGATCAAGGAGATTGATGAAGATATCATCAAGATGAGCAGGAATTGTTAACCTTCCCATTGATTTCAAGTATGTTGCCTTAATCGTTGACAGCTATCTCTCCGATAACAACTGACTTTTACTTTGTACGAAAATCAAGATCATCTCATTCCATGTTGCCTTTTCATGCAAGCAAGTCAAGTCAAAAAAACATTTTTTTATATTGCTCTCATATCATGGATCAGAGAGATTTAAGCTAATTAAACTCATATCTCAAGCCGGTGCAAGTTATGTTGTAGCAGTCAAGATTCCTATGCAAGCAAGTCAAAATTCACCGAACACACTACAATTATTCACTATTTTATACATACAACACAACCCCCAAAGTTTGACCGTACTGTTCTTCTTGATCTTGATCTTCACACTTACTTTTCATGCAAGTCATTATTATAAAAACATTTTTTATAATAATTATATTAAAAAAAACAAAAAACTAACTAAAAAGACCAAAAAAAAAAAATTGATCCTAAGCGCATCGCTTCGTACTGACCTCCTCGAATTCAGCTCCCAAGTGCCTCGCTTAGGCCTAAGCGAGACGCTTGGGGGGGGTGAAAATAGAAGGAGGGGGTGGGAATAGACGGAGCCAAAAAGAAAAGAATATAAAAAATAAAAAATTCAATTGGGCCCCACTTCTACCCCACATCTTATTCCTCCTTCCCTCTCTTTCTCTCTCCCAAACCTTCACCCCCTGTTTTCTTTCTTTCTTTCACTTTACCCATATCATCATCCATTCCTTATCTCTTCCACAACATACGGTCGTCACTACCTCTGTCTCAAACCGAGCTGTCACCACATCCATCCAGCTCAAGCTACCGACCCCTTATGCCATCGATCTAAACTCAAAACTCAGGGAGCCGGCCACATTGTTGAACTCCGGGATCCATAATCTAACACCAACTTTTGTTTATGGATCGGAGTATGGTGGTTTGGTGGGTAGATCTGGTTGTAGGCAGTGATGAGATTTGAAGCTGATTGTGGTGATGTTACGATGGTGATGGTGGGATGTTTAACTGTAAAGGTGTGGTGTAGGGGCGGTGGAGGATGTGGAGGTGGCGGTGGTGTAGGGGCGGTGGGCAATGGGTGGTTGGTCCCTGATCATTTTAAAATTATTAATTTTAAAATTATTAATTGCTTCATTCAAAACTTACCTCCTGTGGACTTTTGAATCCATTGATTCACGTTATTTGTTCCTTTAAAAAGGGCCCGACCCTTTTGGTATTACCACTGGAGTTGAATGTTTACGCCGATTGTTGTTTCTAGATCTCGTGTACGCCTTTTTTGTATAACAGGATGATCAATGTGGAGCATTTACTATTACTTTTATTTCCATGTGTGGAGGTGGAGGTGGAGGTGGAGGTGTGGGGAAGAAGAAAAGGTAGGGGTAGTGATGGGGTAGTTATTTATTAGAAATATTTTTTATATTTATTTTTTACAAGGGTAAAATAGGTATTTTATATATATTTAACATAGAATTTTAACCATCTTTAGTGGTAAGGACCAACACGGTTACAAAATTAATACATTTGAACCATGTTAGTAATAAGTTTATAACACTCAGGGCCAACTATGTAATTATTGAACCATAAGGACCAAAAGTGTAATATCCGTAAACTACAGGGACCAACCATGCGATTCTCTCTAGTTTTTATTTAAAAAAAATACAGGTTGTGGGGTATATACGCGGCTAAAGTAAAAGACAAAGAAAGCCTACTTACAAGTTCAAATCCCCCCAGTTTATGCATACGCCACTCCTCCCTCTCGGCTCCCACTACTTCATTGGCCGACGGTCATCATCCAACCAGTTGTGACCATCCGACCAGTCCCCAACGTTCAACAACTAACACTTCAAATCCGTCTGACCAGCAACTATTTTATCTCGTCCAACCAACAATTACTTCACAAGTTTGTTAAATTAGATGCTAGTCTTTAGCGTAATTAAATGATTTTGGATCTGGATTCTCTTTGAATTTTACAGTGTAATCTATACATCTAATAAAACAAACTCTATGAGGACACTTGGCACTCCTATATTGCACCTCAATTCCTCTCTCTTCCCATATTGTGCCATGTGTCCTCTTATCATAATTTATAAAATTGTTCTTTTTAAAAAAATAAAAAATAGAGTAATAATCTATACATATGGTAACAATTATCACTTAATAGTTTCTTAATCTAATTAACCTACTCAATCAATTACCCCCATTCTCTCTCATCATTCTCTCTCACACGAGAATAACTCTCTCTTCTCTGCGATCGTGTATCTCCATCCGATCAAAACCTTCCATCACCATCGTTCATCTTCTTCGTCTCTATCATTCAAGGTAACGATTTCTTCTTTGTTTTTCATACGATTTCTGTTACATATTGTTGTTTCTTATAATTATTTTCAGATTTAATCGATTTTTATGTTTCTCTGTTTCTTTCTATGTTTCCATCGCCGATCATTCATCTTCTTCTATCTCTCATTCAAGGTAATCATTGTTTCTACTTTGTTCATACGATTCCTCTTATATATTGTTGTTTTTTGTAATTATTTTCAGATTTAAGCGATGAATGATCGGCGGTCTTTCTTTTTTCTCTGATCGTCGCCTATTTAGATTCTAATATTTCATTCAGATTCTAATATTCAACTTTTTTTTTGTATTGTTGATGGTTTTTAATAATTTTTCAGATTTGGGGCTTTAGGTTTCATCTTTCTTATTTTCTACTATGAGATTATATTGTGACTTTTAAGTTTCAGTGTTTAGGTATTGTTATTTGTTTTCAATGATTAGGTATTATGTTTGTTGTTTTCAAAAATTATGAGATTTTAATAATTTTTAGATTTGTGATATGATCAGTTTCAGTGTTTAGGTATTGTTATTTGTTTTCAATGATTAGGTATTATGTTTGTTGTTTTCAAAAATTATGAGATTTTAATAATTTTCAGATTTGTGATATGATCCTTCATGTTTTCTCAGTAGCAAAAACACGAAAATTTCCCGTGTATTATATATTTCTTCATGATATTATGTTGGCTCGATGATGTTTGTCTTCGGGTGAGGTTGAATGTTCATATGTTCTTCGAGGTGTTCTTGAGGATCATAATATTAGATGAAAGGTAAAAGAATGTTGGATATTTTTTAGTGATTAATCCGCTTAGGAAAGCTATTCGGGTCCGGGTCCTGTTTGTTGATTCGGGTCTCATTTATTAGCATTTTATTTGTTTCCTAAGTTGATGGCTTAAAGTTTGGAAGGATAATTATAAGAATTAATTGTTATAAATGGTGGTTTGAAAAGTCTTGGATGTTAAAAGGAAGGGTCGAGTTTTTTGGTAAGAGATTGATTGATTGTATTATAGGAAAGTTAATAGCATAATTAGTTGTACACTTTCCATATAGTCATAGTCAAATGTATTAACTGCATAGTCAAATGTATTAACTATAATTGCTATAATTATGAATCTTGGTTTGGAAAGTTGTTGAATGGAATTGATGGTGGAATTGGTTTGTAAAGTTATTGCACTAATTTTAATACATTTTTAAAATTCTGATTTGTTTTTTTAATACTTTTTTATGGCGGTTGCAGGTGTATAACGATTGTGTTGCACCAGTGAGCAACGGTGGAGGCTGTTTGCTCAGGGTAATAGTACTCTGGCAGATTCTTGCATAGACCAATTGGAGTTTATTGTTGCACGGGCACAAAGGATTGGAGATCCAAAATATCAACAGAAGGTACATGATTTTGCTCTTTAGTGTTAACAATTCTTGCATTTTGATATTTATCATGATTTATACAATATTGGAAACATCTAATGTTAATAATTATAATTACCATATCATTAATAACCTTTAAACACAAAATTATTAATAAAATATAAATACATTTATAAATTTACTTTTAAACATTCAAAATCAAAATTTTAAAAAAAAATCGGTTTTTAAAATTAAAGACATTTAAACACAAAATAAATGCTTAATTCTTTGATTTGTCACATTACTATTTTTAGCGCATAATTAGCATTTATCATGATTTACACAATATTGGAAACATCTAATGTTAATAATTATGATTACCATTTCATTAATAACATTTAAACACAAAATTATTAATCATATATAAATATAAATACATTTATAAACAAAGTTAAATTTGAATTTTTTTCATCACACTTAAAACGTCTATTTTCAATTGAATTACTTTATTTTCAAACATTCAAAATCAAAATTTTAAAAAAATTACGGTTTTTAAAATTAAAGTCATTTAAACACAAAATAAATGCTTAATTCTTTGATTTGTCACGTTACTATTTTTAGCGTATAATTGACATTTATCATGAGTTACACAATATTGGAAACATCTAATGTTAATAATTATGATTACCATTTCATTAATAACTTTTAAACACAAAATTATTAATCATATATAAATACATTTATAAATTTATTTTTAAACATTTAAAATCAAAATTTAAAAAAAAAACGGTTTTTAAAATTAAAGACATTTAAACACAAAATAAATGCTTAATTATTTGATTTGTCACATTACTATTTTTAGCATATAATTAGCATTTATCATGATTTACACCATATTGGAAACATCTAATGTTAATAATTATGATTACCATTTCATTAATAACATTTAAACACAAAATTATTAATCATATATAAATATAAATACATTTATAAACAAAGTTAAATTTGAAATTTTTTTCATCACAATTAATACGTCTATTTTCAATTGAATTACTTTATTTTCAAACATTCAAAATCAAAATTTAAAAATGAATACGGTTTTTAAATTTAAAGACATTTAAACACTAAATAAATGCTTAATTCTTTGATTTGTCACATTACTATTTTTAGCGTATAATTAGCATTTATCGTGAGTTACACAATATTGGAAACATCTAATGTTAATAATTATGATTACCATTTAATTAATAACCTTTAAACATAAAATTATTAATCATATATAAATACATTTATAAATTTATTTTTAAACATTCAAAATCAAAATTTAAAAAAAAAATCCAGTTTTTAAAATTAAAGACATTTAAACACAAAATAAATGCTGAATTATTTGATTTGTCACATTACTATTTTTCGCGTATAAATAGCATCTATAAGGTAATAGTCGGTTAAAATTATTGAGTAATACTCCTTTTACTTATACATGGGTCACTTTAGATAATGTTCCTTCTTATAAACGGGTCAAATAAGGTAATAGTCGGTTAAAATGTTGTTTTAGTGGTGTAGGTTCATGTTTGTTTACTTATAAATTGGTCGATTTGGGTAATGTTCAACTTTTCCAATGGGTCAAATAGGGTAAAAGTCGCCAACAGTGTGTTTATGGTGTTTTGATTAGATTGATGTTCCTTTTACTTATACATAGGCCATAGGTGAATTGGGGCAATCTTCCCTTTTCTTAACGGGTCGATCTGGGTAATGTTTGCCTTTTCAAATGTGTCAAATAGAATAAAATGTGCTCGAAGCTTTTTTAGCGGGTCGATATGGGTAATGCTCATCTTCTCAGACGTGTCAAATTAAATTGTGAAATTTAGGTGGTAGTTAGTTTCTTATTTTTATTTTTATTACTTTCTTATTGTTGAATATGCCATAAGTCTATTTTTAACACATACCATTTAAGTCGCCTTATTCAAGTTGGATTATATTTAAGAAACCCTGTATTCTCACATGGCCAGCTTTATGTCGCATTGTCAAGAGTTAAAAGCAGGGCAGGCGTGAAGTTACTTATACTTGATGCCGGTGGGAAAGTGATGACTAAAACTAGGGGTGCAAACGAGCCGAGCAGCTCGCGAGCTACTCGAGCTCGGCTCGGTAAAAAGCTCGAAACGAGCCGAGCTTTAACGAGCTCGAGCCGAGCTTGAGCCTAAAACAAAGCTCGTTTATTTAGCGAGCTCGAGCTCGAGCCTGGCAAGTGAAGCTCGTTAGGCTCGTCGAGCCTTATCGAGCCTAGTATAATATTGGTTTTTTTAATATTTAATAATATTTACCATTCATTTAAAGTTGTTTAGTAAACGAGCCTCGAGCTCGAGCTTCATTTATCGAGCTCATGAGCATAAATGAACTATTATTTATATTATTTTTATTTAATATATTAACTAATAAATACTAAACGAGCCGAACCCGAGCCGAGCTTGAGCTTGAGAAATTACAAACGAGTCGAGTTCGAGCTTTGAAAACAAAGCTCGAATCGAGCCGAGCTCGAGCTCGAGCTCTTATAACTTAATCGAGCTCGAGTTCGAGCCTGGTTGAGCTCGGGCTCGGCTCGGCTCGTTTGCACCCCTAACTAAAACAAAAAATGTGGTTTATAAGGAAATTTTCAGCGATATTTGAATAAATGTGTATTCGTTGCTTTTAAATTTTAATAAAATTTTTCTACTTTATTTTTCTTATACGTTATACTACTCCAAATAATCGTACGTTGTTGAACTGCGTGTCAACGCGGGCAAATATCTAGTGAATAATGAATGAGAATAAAAATTTGGGATTTTTAGGGGTAATTTGGTGGATTTTATATATTTATATTGTGCTTTAGAAGCAACAGCTACTGCTAGGTGCTACAAATATGTAAAAGAATATTTAGTGTTTCTAAACCAGTATAATAACTTATCGTGTTAACCTGGTATAAACAGGTTCATGTTCATGTTTGAAAAAAATGACACGATAAATTATCGTATTGTGTTTTTGTATACTTGTTTCGTGTTCATGTCTTATCGTGTTCGTGTCTTAACAGGTCCTGTCTGACACACGATATGCCAATGCTAGTTACAATGAACACAGTGAAAGGAACAAGTTTATATACAATACATGATTCTCTAAATGAGCCAAGGAAATAGGATATATCTTTGGAAGGAGATAACTGTGATGCCATAAGGGGGACGGGGCGCTTCCCGAAATTGACATGGGTAACTCACGGTAACCCCACTACCACCACGGCAACATGGCCGCGGTGGTGCTGGTAGGGGTTCCGTGAAGGTAAACCGTGTGTTAGACCATAGTTTCTAAACCGTGTGAATTTATTACTTTTCAATTATTTCTTAACTTTAAACGGTTATATGAACACACAAAACATTAATATATTATTATTAAACATACATAAATACAAATATTAAAACATAATTAAAATTACTTAAACATAATCTAATGCAACAAATGCGACGCCGCGACATGGTCAAAATTGTTGCGGTATTGAGCCACATAGTCGACATGAGTGAACTCGATTGCCAACTCCTCCATAAATATTAGATCGATTTCTCAATTATTTCTCAACTTCAAACGGTTATATGAACACACAAAACATAAATATATTATTATTCAACATACATAAATACCATTAGCCATTAATCATCCAAAAATATTAGATCGATTTCTCAGCCATATACTAATTAAGATGGCTAATTTGAAATTCTGTAACATCCCAAAAATCCGTTTTACTTAATTACGCCATTAGGTGTGATTAACAAATATTAAAACGGAGTTTCGATGATAATAATGATGGTTATGTTCTAATATGGAAATAACCTATTGAATGTTATTATCTATATAGTGGGGAAAAGACACTAGAAACTAACTTGGTTGGTTAAGTTTTGATAACAAAAGGCATTTAGATGAATTAGAGGGACTAGAATTGGACAAGGAGCAAAGCAATGGGTTATAGATAAGGGAAGTAAGATGTCAACATACACTTCTTGTGTATGTCGATCATCAGGGAAGAACCCAAGACCAAACCCTTGCTCCTCCACCTCTAGTTCCAAATCAAGAGAAAGTATAAGCCAAGATGGTGCATGAAGCCAAATATGGGTCATCTAAGGTGTTATATACACCAAGGTACCTTTAATTTGACTAATTATGATGTTATGTTTGTTTTTACAATTGATGAAAACCTAGGATTTATGTGAAAACGTGAATCAATGATGGATGGAGGTTTCTAGATGTTGATAGACATTAAAGGAACCATAATTCATGAAAATACATAAGGCTATGCTTGATTCATGTGCTAATTAGATTGTTTTACACCTATGTTGGAAGTGGGTATTAGTCTTGGTGTAATCCAAGACCATTCTTGGTTAATTATTGAATGCATTGAAAAGAAAGTGATGATTTGCTATGTTGATAACTATTGAATGAATGGTATGTAATGTAGGGAAGAAATAGGATGATTTATGTTATGAGCTATGAAAGTATGCATGAAATGCTTGTACATTGTGCTTTAGATGTTGTATGCACACCAAGTGTTTGATGAAATGTCTAGATTAATTTAACTTGTGAAATTGTAGGCAAGATTGGACAAGTATGAAAGTAGTATGATAATGGATACAATTGAAAGTAGGTTAACATGAGGATTGTGTCTTAGAAAGAATTCATGTGAGAATCTAGTTGATTGTATGATTTCATAAGAAGTGTGCATTAGTAGTGTGTACACTATGCTTGATTGGTATGATGAATGATCTTGTATGTTAGTGAGATATGAATATGTTGCTTATGGTGAAATTCACATGACCTAGTATGTTGATATACACACATATGTTTGTAAAAAGGAAGTTGTATTGCTGAAAGTTGACTTTCTGGAAAGTCAACTGATGTGGAAATAATGTGGTGTGTGTTCTAACATGATTGTGAGATTGAGGATTCCGTGTGAGACACATTAGCTTGGTTATGTGATATATACGATGTTAAGTCTAATCGCTTGAATGATGAATCAAAAAGAGTGGAAAGCTATGTTTTATGTATGTTTGAAATTGACCTATGCAAGTCAATGTGATATACGAGTTGGATATGATTGGCTTATGAATGAACATGTATGCTAACAATGATGTGAACATGATGATATGAAAGGGTAGGAATGATGGACTCAAGCATGGGAAGCTAATGGGTCAAGACGAGGCAAGTAAACAAGCATGAACTTGGAGGACTTGAGGTAAGTGGTTCTTATTCCACTTAGGATAATGAATCTTAACATGTACATGTGTTTGTAAGTAGTATGAGGACCGTGAGATGATGGAACGTAAATAACGAGGCTAAGGCTTGAATGGGATTTTATAATGGAATAAACGTGGCTTCGAATGGATTCGGCGTGGATGGGTCTAGAAGGGGTGGAAAGGAGAAACAAAAGGGGAATGTGCAGAGTCCACCGTAGGGGTACGGTGGCACCGTTCCCCTACGGTGGCCCCTGCAACGTTTTCCCACCGTAGGGCAGAGGGGTACTACCGTTGGGATTTGAGGTCCACCGTAGGGGTACGGTGGCACCGTTCCCCTACGGTGGGACCTGGAACATTTCATTTTTGTTTTGTTCATTCTATCGTATGTTGACGTTTCGCTTATGTGTGCGACCCGTATTTGCGTTTAACGCATCAATTAACATCGTTGGACCTTGTGTAAGGCTACGTAGGGGTGTAGCATGTAATAGAAATGTCGGTTTTGTAAATATGATCATAGTACAGATTGATACAAGTGTGTGTAGTTTAATTGATACATTGTTCGATGGTATCAAATACGGTAAGTATATTGTCATGATTATGTAGATTGAAGATGTGATGTACATATGGGTACTCATGATCGGGTTAGAGAGAGAGAGTTTCATGTATGTAAGGGTTGGAAAGTATGCGTAGATTGAGTATAGGAATGGAACGTTATATTCGTATTAGAGATCGGAGAAGAAAGAGTAGCATGACGGGTCAAAGTAAGTTATATAAGTGAATTGTATACTTGTAGGTATGGTGGTATTATATGAGGGAATTGTATACTTGTATGTATTGTGGTATTATATAAGTGAATTGTATACTTGTATGTATGGTGGTATTATATAAGTGAATTGTATACTTGTATGTATGGTGGTATTATATGAGGGAATTGTATGCTTGTATGTATTGTGGTATCATAGGAGGGAAGTGTATGCTTGTACGTATGGTGGTATTATATGAGGGAATTGTATGCTTGTGTGTATTGTGGTATCATAGGAGGGAAGCGCATGCTTGTACGTATGGTGGTATTATAAGAGGGAATTGTATGCTTGTATGTATTATGGGATTATATGGAGGAAATTGTATGTTTGGACATATTGTGGGGTTATTAACCTTTGTTATGTGAATGATAGGAAACGTAGGTATGTACGTATGATTGCAGGAGACGTGGGGGTTCGGATCAGGGTAACCCACCCGAACTCGAATGAAGGCGGTTGGACAGGATCACGGAGTATTGTTGGATGTTACTTCCGCGTCATGAGTAGATTACATGAGGTTACCTATTGAACTAACGAAATGGTTTTGTGGTGAATGCAGGATGTCTTGTCCATCTTGAGAAGCAAGGAAAGGACGGAGATTGAGCGAGGAGGCGGATTGTACGTGGTCACGGTCACATAATCAAATGGAGATGAGTCACGTAGAATGTATTAAGAAATATTTTAAGATGTAACACCAAAAATACATATTAGAATCGGTTTCTAAACGTTCAAAGTTGTTATTAAAGAAAAGAATTTTTCGGTTGGTTTTTCCGCTGCCAGTTTCTATAAAATGGTTTAGGGTGTTACAAGTTGGTATCAGAGCCCTGGTTTGAGTGAAATCTTGTACAAGGAAGTGAGTACTTGAACTCAAACTTGCGTGCTTCTGAATGCAGTGACCCGTACAATCCAAGGCTCGATCAAGGCTCAAAGGTAGAATTTAATATTAAGTCACATGACATATTAAAAGCTAATTGTGGTGTTATGTTAAGGTGAACTTTTGTGGATAATGAAGAGGTCTCAAGGACACGATCCAAGATAAGTCGCGGAAATTGTAGATAAGATGGAATAATCACAGGTACGCGATAATTAACTATTGGTACCGGTGGGAGGAAAATCCTTTGGGATGGTAAAACATAGAAGGAAAGTGACCATGTTGTTAAGGAAGTAAATTGAAATGTGGCACGAAGCTGAAAACCCAGTCCCTAGGCATAAGGTAATGATTACGTGAAGGCACGTGGGTAGCATGTGGACTGTACACCTGGCCAGTGCACAAGAAGCATGCGATACACGTGAGACCATGAGAATCATTACAGGTATGCCTGGTAGAATTGGAAAGTAAGTGGTCGTGTGGGTGAATAGTTGGAATGAAAGGTTTGAGTCCATAGATAAGTACGGATCAAATCAAAATGGTGGAAATACCCTTATGGGTTAAAATGATAGAATGACCATGATGGGTCAAAATGGTGGAAATACCCTTATGGGTTAAAATGGTGGAATGACCATGATGGGTCAAAATGGTGGAAATACCCTTATGGGTTAAAATGATAGAATGACCATGATGGGTCAAAATGGTGGAAATACCCTTATGGGTTAAAATGGTAGAATGACCATGATGGGTCAAAATGGTGGAAATACCCTTATGGGTTAAAATGGTAGAATGACCATGATGGGTCAAAATGGTGGAAATACCCTTATGGGTTAAAATGGTAGAATGACCATGATGGGTCAAAATGGTGGAAATACCCTTATGGGTTAAAATGGTAGAATGACCATGATGGGTCAAAATGGTGGAAATACCCTTATGGGTTAAAATGGTAGAATGACCATGATGGGTCAAAATTGTAGGACTACCCTTATGGGTCAAAGTTGTAGAAGTACCCTTGTGGGTCAAAATGGATGGGAAGACCTTAGCGGGTCATAAGGGTTGGGAGGACCTTAACGGTTCATAGGGTGGAAATCATGTATGATAGGTAGGAGAACCTTAATGGGGCAAGGTTGAAAGGACCTTGATGAGTAAGGATGGGTAAAAATACACGGTAGCTAACGATAGAACCAGATTGTAAAGGAAGGAAATGTATATAATTGGACGTTACAAGTGAAAGAAAACTTGTATGGACCAATGAAGGTCAATTGTCATGAATGTAAGGTATATGCCTAACCCATAATTTTGTATATACGAGTGGTCGAAATTATGGATTCAATGAAATCTACAAGACAGGTGACATGATGTTGATGAGTTGGAACTCATTGTGAATGAACTAAAGCAAGCTAAGTATGGCGTGGACTTGTGAAGGAGCAAGTCAAGCCGACATATGGATGGTTGGTTAATATTGTGAAAAGAAGGTTAGTACATTTGGATATTTTGTGATTGTTAAATAGAAAATTGATATGTTGAATAGTAACCCCGTATGAACGAATGGTAGCTCAAGCATGACGTAGTTCGAAAGGTTTGACCTTAAAGGTCAAAGGATGGATGAATCTAAGCTTAGACTTGGTGTTGTTAAGCGATGGACATATGTGTGTACAGTAAGTAGTGCATGAAATGAACTAACAAACGAATAGGCATGAACAGAATGGCTCTGAAATATACCAAAAAGGGGTGGGATGTGTATGGTAGATGTATCGGTTCGGTAGTGACTATAGAACGAAGTCTAACTCTCAAGTTAAGTATGAATAAGTGAAGGTGAGTTTGTAGTTATGTTATGATAGTGATAACTCCGATCAAAGGATTTCAATATCCGTACGTTCATGAGCTAACTTTGATGAAATATTTGGACGTAATTAAAAGGGAATTTATAATAGTGGAATGGGTTGATAGTAATGAAAGCGGTTTCGGGGACGAAACCTTCTTTAAGGGGGGTAGACTTGTAACATCCCAAAAATCCGTTTTACTTAATTACGCCATTAGGTGTGATTAACAAATATTAAAACGGAGTTTCGATGATAATAATGATGGTTATGTTCTAATATGGAAATAACCTATTGAATGTTATTATCTATATAGTGGGGAAAAGACACTAGAAACTAACTTGGTTGGTTAAGTTTTGATAACAAAAGGCATTTAGATGAATTAGAGGGACTAGAATTGGACAAGGAGCAAAGCAATGGGTTATAGATAAGGGAAGTAAGATGTCAACATACACTTCTTGTGTATGTCGATCATCAGGGAAGAACCCAAGACCAAACCCTTGCTCCTCCACCTCTAGTTCCAAATCAAGAGAAAGTATAAGCCAAGATGGTGCATGAAGCCAAATATGGGTCATCTAAGATGTTATATACACCAAGGTACCTTTAATTTGACTAATTATGATGTTATGTTTGTTTTTACAATTGATGAAAACCTAGGATTTATGTGAAAACGTGAATCAATGATGGATGGAGGTTTCTAGATGTTGATAGACATTAAAGGAACCATAATTCATGAAAATACATAAGGCTATGCTTGATTCATGTGCTAATTAGATTGTTTTACACCTATGTTGGAAGTGGGTATTAGTCTTGGTGTAATCCAAGACCATTCTTGGTTAATTATTGAATGCATTGAAAAGAAAGTGATGATTTGCTATGTTGATAACTATTGAATGAATGGTATGTAATGTAGGGAAGAAATAGGATGATTTATGTTATGAGCTATGAAAGTATGCATGAAATGCTTGTACATTGTGCTTTAGATGTTGTATGCACACCAAGTGTTTGATGAAATGTCTAGATTAATTTAACTTGTGAAATTGTAGGCAAGATTGGACAAGTATGAAAGTAGTATGATAATGGATACAATTGAAAGTAGGTTAACATGAGGATTGTGTCTTAGAAAGAATTCATGTGAGAATCTAGTTGATTGTATGATTTCATAAGAAGTGTGCATTAGTAGTGTGTACACTATGCTTGATTGGTATGATGAATGATCTTGTATGTTAGTGAGATATGAATATGTTGCTTATGGTGAAATTCACATGACCTAGTATGTTGATATACACACATATGTTTGTAAAAAGGAAGTTGTATTGCTGAAAGTTGACTTTCTGGAAAGTCAACTGATGTGGAAATAATGTGGTGTGTGTTCTAACATGATTGTGAGATTGAGGATTCCGTGTGAGACACATTAGCTTGGTTATGTGATATATACGATGTTAAGTCTAATCGCTTGAATGATGAATCAAAAAGAGTGGAAAGTTATGTTTTATGTATGTTTGAAATTGACCTATGCAAGTCAATGTGATATACGAGTTGGATATGATTGGCTTATGAATGAACATGTATGCTAACAATGATGTGAACATGATGATATGAAAGGGTAGGAATGATGGACTCAAGCATGGGAAGCTAATGGGTCAAGACGAGGCAAGTAAACAAGCATGAACTTGGAGGACTTGAGGTAAGTGGTTCTTATTCCACTTAGGATAATGAATCTTAACATGTACATGTGTTTGTAAGTAGTATGAGGACCGTGAGATGATGGAACGTAAATAACGAGGCTAAGGCTTGAATGGGATTTTATAATGGAATAAACGTGGCTTCGAATGGATTCGGCGTGGATGGGTCTAGAAGGGGTGGAAAGGAGAAACAAAAGGGGAATGTGCAGAGTCCACCGTAGGGGTACGGTGGCACCGTTCCCCTACGGTGGCCCCTGCAACGTTTTCCCACCGTAGGGCAGAGGGGTACTACCGTTGGGATTTGAGGTCCACCGTAGGGGTACGGTGGCACCGTTCCCCTACGGTGGGACCTGGAACATTTCATTTTTGTTTTGTTCATTCTATCGTATGTTGACGTTTCGCTTATGTGTGCGACCCGTATTTGCGTTTAACGCATCAATTAACATCGTTGGACCTTGTGTAAGGCTACGTAGGGGTGTAGCATGTAATAGAAATGTCGGTTTTGTAAATATGATCATAGTACAGATTGATACAAGTGTGTGTAGTTTAATTGATACATTGTTCGATGGTATCAAATACGGTAAGTATATTGTCATGATTATGTAGATTGAAGATGTGATGTACATATGGGTACTCATGATCGGGTTAGAGAGAGAGAGTTTCATGTATGTAAGGGTTGGAAAGTATGCGTAGATTGAGTATAGGAATGGAACGTTATATTCGTATTAGAGATCGGAGAAGAAAGAGTAGCATGACGGGTCAAAGTAAGTTATATAAGTGAATTGTATACTTGTAGGTATGGTGGTATTATATGAGGGAATTGTATACTTGTATGTATTGTGGTATTATATAAGTGAATTGTATACTTGTATGTATGGTGGTATTATATAAGTGAATTGTATACTTGTATGTATGGTGGTATTATATGAGGGAATTGTATGCTTGTATGTATTGTGGTATCATAGGAGGGAAGTGTATGCTTGTACGTATGGTGGTATTATATGAGGGAATTATATGCTTGTGTGTATTGTGGTATCATAGGAGGGAAGCGCATGCTTGTACGTATGGTGGTATTATAAGAGGGAATTGTATGCTTGTATGTATTATGGGATTATATGGAGGAAATTGTATGTTTGGACATATTGTGGGGTTATTAACCTTTGTTATGTGAATGATAGGAAACGTAGGTATGTACGTATGATTGCAGGAGACGTGGGGGTTCGGATCAGGGTAACCCACCCGAACTCGAATGAAGGCGGTTGGACAGGATCACGGAGTATTGTTGGATGTTACTTCCGCGTCATGAGTAGATTACATGAGGTTACCTATTGAACTAACGAAATGGTTTTGTGGTGAATGCAGGATGTCTTGTCCATCTTGAGAAGCAAGGAAAGGACGGAGATTGAGCGAGGAGGCGGATTGTACGTGGTCACGGTCACATAATCAAATGGAGATGAGTCACGTAGAATGTATTAAGAAATATTTTAAGATGTAACACCAAAAATACATATTAGAATCGGTTTCTAAACGTTCAAAGTTGTTATTAAAGAAAAGAATTTTTCGGTTGGTTTTTCCGCTGCCAGTTTCTATAAAATGGTTTAGGGTGTTACAAATTCCTTCATAACAAAACAAAGAATTTATAAAATCTGAAATTACATGCTGAAATAAATTTCCTTTGGTTTCGAGTAAATTATAGGGAAAATGACCAATATGGCCCGTTGACCGGGCATTTTGCACAAATAGCCCTCTCCACCGTCTTTGGAGAGACGGGACACGGCTCCCAACCAGCCTGAACCGTCTCCCGAGAGGCTTCCCATTTCAGCCAACAGAGGACCGCCACGTGGCGTCTCTGATCCCGAGGCTGTACCGTCTCTCTCCAGACGGGTCAGAAATCTCTCCCAGACGGTTCACGTTTCCCAAGACGGCTGATCCTTCGGTTCAACCGTCTCCCAGACGGTTCACGTCTATCAATGCCGGCTGACCCTTCGGGTCAACCGTCTCAAACAGACGGGTCACCTTTCCCAAGACGTCTTAACGAAATTTGTGATACCGTCTGAACCGTCTCACGAGTGTATATAAATACCCCAATTAACTTAACGAAATTTGCACCCACCCCTCTCCTCTAAGCTTTCATCTTCCATGCACCCACCCGTCTCCTCTAAGCTTTCATCTTCCAATCCAATGACGTTTTTTTACTTTCCCAGCCGAAGCCTTTTTGACTTTCCCAGCCGAAGCCTACCGGCTTCGGAAAATATGTCCCGGTTACTTGGATTGTTGTTTCATCTGCGTACGGCTACTTGGATTGTTGTTCCATCTGCGCGTGGTTTGCAACCCGTGTAATGGATCGATGATGTGGTGGTCTACATTTTAGGCAAGTTCGTTCGCTTTCCGAATTTATGTCTCGATGTTCGACGTGTGCTCACTGAGAACTATTGTTACATAAAACGAGGAAACGTTTCGGACTTGTCTGTGTAGAGCACATACACCATTCGAAACAACGTCTATGTAGACCACTGCTACTACCGCCGCTGTGGAGGACAAAACATCTAACACTAAGATGTAGTCCTCAATAGTTGGTTAGACATTACTATTACTTCAAACAAAGTTCCTAGTTCTGGAAGTAAATTTGGGAAGTTTGTTGTAATAGTGTAGTTTTTTACTTGTTGCTTCTTAGTTTTCACTTGTTGCTTCTTTATTCTCGGGAAGTTTGTTGTAATAGTGTAGTTTTTTAATTGTTATTGTAATAATATTTATTGTTTATTTGTGATTGTAATAGTATAGTACGTTTAATGAGATATTTACCTTAAATATAAAAACAAAAAGACAAATTAAAAATATAACCAACTATTGCATTAAAAATATAACCATTACAAATTAATAAAAATATAATTACAAATTACATAAGACGATGTCTTATCATTTGCCAAACGGACACATGTTTAAACTCTTTACCCTCCCTGTTTTTATACTGCCTTAGACTGTGTCTAATGGCCACGTCTTCGGGAAAGTTTGAGGGTACGTCGTAAAGGGTCCGGTTGTGGTGGCCGTTGAATATTTGACACTTTGTCGTCAAATCATTCAACTTGCGGCTAAGCGACTCGGTGGTACGTTGTGACCCTCCAACGAGCCGGTTGTATTCATTCAGGATCCGGAACCATTTGTTGTTGAGGTGTGTGCTCTCTTCAACATGTAGCCATGCCGCAATCAACGCAATCTCTTGTTCTTCCGTCCATCTTTGAGGTGCCATTGGTGTTGTACGGTGGTTTGGACGGTGTTGGACGGTGGTTTGGACGGTGTTGGACGGTGTTTGGACGGTGGTGGTGGGGTGGTAGATATTGTTTGGACGGTGTTGGACGGTGGTCGTCGGGTAGTGGATAGTGTTTGGACGGAGTTGTACGGTGGTGGATTGTGTTCAGACGGGGTTGGATGACGGGAAATGGACGGGAGACGGGTATTTATAGGGCTGAGCCGGACAACCGAAGCGTCGCCGCTCATCGGGAACCACCGGCGTCGGTAAATGTGTACCGTCTTGAGAGACGGTTGAACCGAAGGGTCAGCCGTCTTGGGAAAGGTGACCCGTCTTTTTGAGACGGTTGACCCGAAGGGTCAGCCGGCATTGATAGACGTGAACCGTCTGGGAGACGGTTGAACCGAAGGGTCAGCCGTCTTGGGAAACGTGAACCGTCTGGGAGAGGGTTCTGACCCGTCTGGAGAGAGACGGTACATCTCGGGATCAGAGACGACACGTGGCGGTCCTCTGTTGGCTGAAATGGGAAGCCTCTCGGGAGACGGTTCAGGTTGGTTGGGAGCCGTGTCCCGTCTCTCCAAAGACGGTGGAGAGGGCTATTTGTGCAAAATGCCGGTCAACGGGCTATATTGGTCATTTTCCCTAAATTATATATGTTGGACTATTTGTCTGCCAGGTGCCATAAATATTCGTATATAACGTATACTAGCTTTTATCCCGGGAGTGTCCCGGGGTTGAAAAATGTAACAATTCTAATAATACTAATACTAATAGTAATAATTATTACTCTTATAATTAAATAAATAAAAAAATAACCTTGTTATAAGGTTACACCATGTGTTGTAGTGTTGCGCGATTCTTTCTCCTAGTTTCTCTTGATGAAATATACCTATGCATCTTTAAAAGAGTAAAATTCCAATGAAAGCATGGCGATTGGGCTGAATTTTAACATCGTAGATAAGAACCTAGTTTAAAAGAAAAAACATTATTAATGAATAACCTGAACACTTTGTGTTTTTTTTTCCTGTATGAACGAAACCCCACAAAAAATAGTCGTTTTTTTTCTCTGTTTTTATATAGCACTATGATACTCGTTGGAAAGATAATAAAACGCTCGTTAATTTGGTGAAAAAAATTTTCTTTAAAAAATCTCGTATATAAAAGATATTAACGTTTAAAAATTATGGGAGGAAACAATAGAGATAAAATTTTAAATTTGTTTTTAAATTATTTTTTCCTAAAATAACTCAATTTAAATTTAGAAGATTAGGTTTTATATTATTATTTTTTTTATTTGTCACATGGCATGACACATGGCACACTCAAGGAGGAGAATGCCTCCTTGAATGCCATGTCATTAAAATGGCTTTTTTAGACCTTCATTGAATGACAACTCATCAATCTTCAATTCTTTTATTATAAGTTATAGATTATAGATGTTATCACATACATATTCATATTCATTGTCTTTTATGATTAAAGCTAAACAAGGATATTTGGTCTTTGGAAAAGATGTAAGGTTCAGTCGGATCATTTAGTGATGCTTATGCTTCAATATCATCTTTGGAACGACCAAAGGTTTAAGATTCTTGATCCCTTGGATCATTCATTCAGTTGTCTAGATGCTTCAGTCTCGCCTTTGGAAGTATCAAAGGTGTAAGATGCTTCACAACTTAGTGAACTTCAATTTCCTCGAAATTTTCTCCATGTAGAGTAGCTTAGTTTATTAGACATCTATTTATACCAAATTCGGTTTTGAATGAACCCACAATTACTCATTGAGCTTCTTTCCAAATTCTTAGCTTCTGCTCTCAGATAGTATCAATTTCACTAATCATGGGGTTACACAAATTTCCTAAAACCATATATACTAAGCTTGCGATAGGAAGATACCAATCATCTTCTCCTGTCAATGATGTACCTAAAGGCCATTTCTCAGTCTATGTTGGTAAAAACAACCTCAAGAGATTTATAGTTCCTTTAGCATATCTCAAACATCCTTCATTTCAAACTTTGCTAAACCTAGCAGAAGAAGAGTTTGGCTATGCGCATCCAATGGGAGGTCTCACATTCCCATGCAAAGAAGAGACTTTTCTTGAGCTCGTTGAGAATATACACTTAACATGATTTTGGTCCGATAATTAATATGACCCTAACACTTTTTGCAATGTAAATGTAAAACATTTAGGAGTTTTTCTTTTCTTTCTACATCGCTTTTCATGGTTACACCCAGGACAATTACCAGTGAAAACATGAGTTTGTAATTAAAAAAAAAATATAATATACTGATTTGTTACAAACATTGTTGAACCTGGCAGAAGAGGAATTTGTGCTCATCCAATGGGATGTCTAACATTCCCATGTAAAGAAGAGACTTTCCTTGAGCTCACTGAGAATATACGGTTAACATGATTGTGGTCTGATAATTAAGAGAATATGACCATAACTTTTTGCAATGTAACTGTAAAAAATTTACGAGTTTTTCTTTTCTTTCTACATCGCTTTTGCAATGCAACTGTAAAACATTTAGGAGTTTTTCTATTGTTTCTACATCACTTTTCATGGTTACACCCAGGGTTATTACCAATGAAAACTTGGGTTGTATAAATAATATTAACAGACTCGTTAAAAGTTAATAATGTCTTGAACTTTGTTGCTTGATTCCTCTTTTTTTTTTCTTTTGGAACAACAAGAAAAATATCTTCTGGATAACTAATGAGAAGCAAAAGCCACACTACCGTGCAACCCAAAACCTATACACTACAATTGATATGAAGATGCCTAACTAAATAACTCAATATGTCATTAAAGTACAAAGCGCTTGATTGAAACTAATTAGATGACGCGCCTTGTGATCAAAAATAAAGAAATCCAAGTCAGAATTTGGAATGGGATTATTATATGACCTATATAAAATTTTGGGTTCTAAATAATGGCTAAAATGAAAACTTCAACCAAAAGTGCAACTTATTGGATTCGAGCAATGTGATCAATATCCTTAAATCAACTATGCCCCCGCTCGTCAACAAGTAGTTTACGTTTATTAACTCAACACGGGTGATGATATAAGAAAATATAACTTAATGAATTTTCAAAGATCTCAAGTAACAAGAAATATTTTATGGTTGGTACCATACATATTTATCTAGTAATGTAATATGTGGGAATTAGCAGTCTTTCGGTGTGTAAAATGATGTTCTCTTGACCAAACTATGTGATATTTGAGCTCAAATCATATACGTCCGTGAACATGTTTTCTTAATTACCTAACCTTGATTACAAAATAAACCTCACATCTATAGTAGCTTAAAATACACCATTTGGTCATCTTTGAATGCCATTCAAAGAAAT
This sequence comes from Ambrosia x helenae, assembly GCA_030844895.1. Classification (NCBI taxonomy): domain Eukaryota; kingdom Viridiplantae; phylum Streptophyta; class Magnoliopsida; order Asterales; family Asteraceae; genus Ambrosia; species Ambrosia x helenae. Next base: position 13,067,081 of record CM061224.1, on the reverse strand, counting down.
AACCACTAGCCATTAATTATCCAAAAATAGTACTTCAATGTCTCAGCCATGTAGTCTAGATGGCTGATTGAAAAATTCTTCAAAACAAAACCAAGAAACTACAAGCCTATAACGTTTGTACCTATTTCCTAAGATTTCAAGTTTATTCTATATGTTGGACTATTTGTGTGGAATGGACTATATATTTTTATAGTCCATTCGTCCGCCACGAATATTCATAAATCACATATATGTTATCACATGTGTTATTCATCATCTTTTTATTATTACAGTGAACGAATATTCATAAATCACATAGATGTTATCACATGTGATATTCATTGTCTGTTTATTATTAGAGTGAAACAATAATATATGGTCTTTGGAAATGGTATAAGATTCTTGATCCCTTGGATTATTTGGTAACACATATGCTTCAGTTTCGTCTTGGGAACGACCAAAGGTGTAAGATTACGTATCCCTAGGATCATTTAATTTAGTGCTACAAATGCTTCAATTCCGTCTTTGGAAGTCCCAAAGGTGTGAGATGCTTGACAAGTTGGTGTACTTTAGTACATTCCTTGAAATTTTCTCCTTGTAGAATGGTATAGTTGATTAGATATCTATATATACCAATGTTGGGTTTAAATGAACCCTCAATTACTCATTGAACTTCTTTCCAAATTCTAGCTTATGCTATCACATAGTATCATATTCGCTAGTCATGGGTATAAACAAATTCCATAAAATCATGTATACTGAGTTGACTATAGGGAGATACCAATCATCTTCACCTGTCATGGATGTACCTAAAGGCCATTTCTCTGTGTATGTGGGTGAAAACAACATGAAGAAATTTGTGGTTCCATTAGCATATCTTAAACATCCTTTATTTCAAAAGTTGTTGAATCTGGCAGAAGAGGTGTTTGACTATGCTCATCCAATGGGAGGTCTCACAATCCCATGCAAAGAAGAGATTTTCATTGAGATCTTTGAGAATATAAACTTAACATGATTGTGGTATGAGAACATGGCCAAATATTTTTGCAATGTAAATATCTAGGAGGGTTTTTTTCTTTTTCTTTTAAATCGCATTTCATGGTTTAACTCGGGTACTTAATTTCCAATGCAAGCATGAGTTTGTATATATTATATGATACTCTAATTTGTTACAAGTTTTTATTATTTCTAACTTTTATGGTCATTTATTAATTTCCTTTTTTTTTCTTCGAAAATCAAATATATTTGTTGAATGATGAACTAGAAGGCGGAGCGGTTGGTACGACAAGTGTCTTTTGGTGAACAGGGTAAGGTTTAGGTGTAACGTTTGTACGTATGGGTGATGAAAGTTTGGTCTAGTATCTTGCTAGCATTTGTATTGTAACTTCTTGGGTGATTAATAAAAGTAATTTGCCGATCAAAAAAAAACTAGCGAGAAGCTAAATTAAAGCACCAATGTAGCCTATAACCAAAACCACCTTGCAACTCCAAAACCATACACGACACGCAAGCCTAAAAAAACTAATGACAGAAGTTGTCATTAAAGTACAAAGACTCTTTATTGAAACGTAGTCGCAACTTTTAGACCTAGTAATAGAGAAATCCGAGTCAGAAATATTCGGAAAGAAATTATTATACGAAGTAGTCACTTTTGTGTTCCAAATAATGGCTAATGTAAAGTGAAAGTTACAATCAAAACTTTGCTAAACTTGGCAGAAGAGGAGTTTGGCTATGCGCATCCAATTGAAGGTCTCACATTCCCATGCAAAGATGAGACTTTTCTTGAGCTCGTTGAGAATATACACTTAACATGATTTTGGTCCGATAATTAATATGACCATAACACGTTCTGCTATGTAAATGTAAAACATTAGGAGTTTTTCTTTTCTTTCTACATCGCTTTTCATGGTTACACCTAGGATAATTACCAGTGAAAACATGAGTTTGTAATTAAAAAAAATTACACTGATTTGTTACACGTTAATAATATTTCTAGCTATTATGATCATGTATTAAGCTGCTTGATTCGTTGTTTCTTGGAAATGCAAAAAATAACTTCGGAATAACTAGTGAGAAGTGAAACCGAAACTACCTTGCAATCCGAAACCCATACACCATGACAGAAGATGCCTAAACAAATAACACAACATAGTTCAAGTAAAAAGCGCTAGGTTGAAATTAAACTAGTTGTACGCTCATTGAGACCTAGTAATAGAGAAATCCGAGAAGAATTCCGAATGGAATTATACAACCTAGACTTTTTTGGGTTCTAAATAATGACTAAAGTAACGCGAATTCACAATCGAAAGTACTACTTACTGATTGGAGCAACGTGATCTCTATCCTTAAATCAGTTCTGCCACCCACCGTTACGTTTATTAACACTACTTGGGTGATGATAAGCAAATAGAACTTAAATTTTGTTTTTGAACGATCAAATGGAATTTTATTTCAACAAACATAACCACCACAACATGAACCCAGGTACAATTAGCCATAGCCTACCTTGGCCGATTATAGCAGTCAAATAATAGAACTTATGAATTTAAAGATTTCAAGTAACTGAAATAATTAATGGTTGGTACCATACATAATTATCTAGTAATGAAGTACGTGGGAAGCAATACTTCGGTTCGGTTTGTAAAATGATGTTACCAAACTACATATTTTTTGAAAGGCTAATTTCTTTTTTAATCATGTCGTCTTTGAGACTTGAAATCAAGACCTCCCAGAATCTAGGTGTCTTAAAGGTTTTGCCTTTGCAATGGTGTGGTACCACACCATTGGTCATGACCAAACTACATGATATATGAGTTTTAAATCATATACACCATGAGAATATTTTCTTACCTAACCCTTGATTACAAAGTAAACCTCACATGGCTTAGTAGTTTAAATACTGCATCGATCATTTGATCTTCTCTAAAACCAGTTTAAAGTAATAGCTATCCGCCATTAATCATCCAAAAATTTTATTTTAATGTCTCAACCATGTAGTAAGATCGCTAAGGGTTAGGCTAAATGTAATCCTTTTTTTACTTTTAATACAATATAACCCCTTCTAAAAGTTAGTTTAAAAATTTTCAAATTTTACCTCCTACAAATCCTAATTTTTATAATTGATGCAGATTTATTTCAATGTCTCAACCATGTAGTAAGATCGATGGCTAATTGGAAATTCCTTCATAACAAAACCAGGATAATTTAATTTGAATTTACATGATCTAGGTTGAATATAATTTCCTAGGATTTTGAGTTAATTATATGTTCTAAAATGTTTTATTTATGTTGGACAATTTGTGTGATATGGCTTAAAAAAAATTTATATTACATGCCAGGTACTTCACGGATATTCATACATAACATATATGGTATCACATATATTCATATTCGTTTTTTTTTTCTCATTAAAGCAAAACAAGGTATTTGGTCTTTGGAAAGAGATGTAACGTTCACTTGGATCACTTAGTTTGGTGATCCATATGCTTCAACTTCTTCTTTGGACGATAAAACTTTTTTGATTCTTGTCTCTTGAATCATTCGGTGGTAAAGATGCTTTAGTCTCGCCTTTGGAAGCTAGTTCCGAATGTGTAAGATGCTTCCCAACTTAGTGTACTACAATTTCCCTCGAGATTTTCTCCTTGTGTAATTGGGTTAGTTTATTACAAATCTATTTATACCATAATCGGGTAAGAATGAACCCTCAATTACTAACTGAGCTTCTTTCAAAATTCTTAGCCTCCGCTCTCATATAGTGTCAATTTCACTAATCATGGGGCTACATAAATTTCCTAAAATCATGTATACTAAGCTGGCTATAGGGAGGTACCAATCATCTTCACGTGTCATTGATGTACCTAAAGGCCATTTCTCTATCTATGTGGGTGAAAACAACCAAAAGAGATTTATAGTTCCTTTAGCATATCTTAAACATCCTTCATTCCAAACATTGTTGAACCTGGCAGAAGATGAGTTTGGCTATGCTCATCCAATGGGATGTCTAACATTCCCATGTAAAGAAGAGACTTTCCTTGAGCTCACTGAGAATATACGGTTAACATGATTGTGGTCTGATAATTAAGAGAATATGACCATAACTTTTTGCAATGTAACTGTAAAACATTTAGGAGTTTTTCTTTTCTTTCTACATCGCTTTTGCAATGCTACTGTAAAACATTTAGGATTTTTTCTATTCTTTCTACATCACTTTTCATGGTTACACCCAGGGTTATTACCAATGAAAACTTGGGTTGTATAAATAATATTATACTGACTCGTTAAAAGTTAATAATGTCTCGAACTTTGTTGTTTGATTCCTCTTTTTTTTTCTTTTGGAACAACAAGAAAAATATCTTCTGGATAACTAATGAGAAGCAAAAGCCACACTACCGTGCAACCCAAAACCTATACACTACAATTGATATGAAGATGCCTAACTAAATAACACAATATTTCATTAAAGTACAAAGCGCTTGACTGAAACTAATTAGATGAGGCGCCTTGTGATCAAAAATAAAGAAATCCAAGTCAGAATTTGAAATGGGATTATTATATGACCGATAGACAATTTTGGGTTCTAAATAATGGCTAAAATGAAAGCTTCAATCAAAAGTGCAACTTATTGGATTCGAGCAATGTGATCAATATCCTTAAATCAACTATGCCCCCCCCCCCTCGATAACAAGTAGTTTACCTTTATTAACTCAACAGGGTGATGAGATAAGCAAATATAACTTAATGAATTTTCAAAGACCTTAAGTAACTAAAAATATTTGATGGTTGATACCATACATAATTATCTAGTGATGTAGTATGTGGGAATTAGCAGTCTTTCGGTGTGTAAAATGATGTTCTGTTGACCAAACTATGTGATATTTGAGCTCAAATCATATACGTCCTTGAAAATTTTTTCTTAATTACCTAACCTTAAATACAAAATAAACCTCACATGTATATAGTAGCTTAAAATACATCATTTGGTCATCATGTGGGGTAGGTGGTTGGGAAGTGATGGAGAGACCCTCGAACCGTGGACCGGAGTTCACATGGGAACGGGAGGATCAGATGAAAGCTAAGTATCCTCATCTTTTTCCGAAGCGCGCGTTTGAGTCGAGGCATGTTACTGCTGAAGCGGAATGAATCTCGGGTCGAGATTCCTTTCAACGTGGGGATGATGTGACATCCGGTAATTTTCTTTTCATTCTGTTCTTTTTGTTTCCTACTTTTGGGGCTTTGCGCAATTTTCGGGACGAAAATTCTTTCAACGTGGGGATGATGTGACACCCGGCATGTTTGGCTTAAACATATTAGTAACATCTAAGTCTACCTTAGCGAGAAACGTTTATAAACAAACTTAACTGGGTTAGTTGAGTCGGGTCAAGTTAGGATTGTCCAGGGTACAATGATCTGGAGGATCATTGGGAGTAGTTTTGGTAATACACTAGTACCGGGTTCCGTTGTTGGTGACATTACATGAACTAATTAAGTATATGTGTAGATTATGGGTCGTGTGGTAAATATAGACTAAGGATGCATGCTTATGTGTTAAGATGTGTTAGAATGCGTTAAACACGACAAACTGGAAAACTAGTTAAAAAGGGGTCTTGGTTCGACCACTTCGAGTGGTCGAAGGAGAAGAAATTGTCTGGTTCGACCCTTGTAAGTGGGCGAACCAGGGAAGTGGAATTTAAGGAATTCCCTTCGACCAAACAGGGCTCATTCGACCCTGTGAAAGGGTCGAAGGAGACCACCTTCGACCAATGAATTGGGGCGAAGGAGGATTAGTATAAATACCAACCTTTGTCATTTTTCATCATTTCACAAACCCTAACCGTCCCAAAACGCTCTCAAACGATCTTAAACACTAAGGAAGGAGTTTTTGCTCTTCTTTTTCATAATCTAACCTATCTACAACATCTAAACAAGAATCCAAGGTGTGTTCATAATCCTAAACCTTTTTAAAAGCATTTTAATTCGTTTTCATCTAACCCTAATTGTCCGGATCTGTTCTAAGGGTGTTTTTATGATTAAAAACCTTTTAAACATCTTTCTAAATCAAAACATGATCATTTAACATAGGTTTTCATGATGTATAACATATGTAAATTGTGTATTATGTGGTGTTATGTGTTGTTCAATGATTTGCTGCTATATCTATGATAGAAACATGATATAGGATTGTTATTAACGTTGGAATATTGTTGTCTAGCGTTAGGATTGGATAGGATGATATTTGGGGGTTTTTGTTGGATTAAAACTTGATGTATGAATATTTATGATCAATAGAATGGATAAGAAAGATCGGATAATCGACAAACTGAGTATTTTAAGCTAAGCATGAATCGATTTCAAAAGTTTCCAAATTGGGTAAATTATTCATGCATGAAAGTGATGTTTCCATAATCTTTACCATTTTGGGAAAGGGCTGAAACGGACGTATTATCGGGGGAAATCGGTGGGGTTTTGTAGGGATAAGTTATCCATGATTGACTGCTGTGTTTGATGATGTTTCGAGTCGTTTTGAATGTGTTTGAAGCGTTTTTAGGAAAAATTGCACAACAGGGGCGAACCTGGCCTCCTTCGACCGATCGAAGGTGCGAAGGAGGAAAACCAGGGTCGAACCTGGGTTTTTGTTGGGCGAACGAGGTAAAACGGGCGAAGGAGACATCAAACGGTCGAACGAGATGTAAAACGGGCGAAGGAGACTGAAAAGGTGCGAATGAGACTTAAAACTGACTGGTTCGACCGTTCTGATGCAGAAATGAGATTTTTTATACAAACTAAGTGTTTTATGTTTGAACCTTGTGTGTAATCTATGTGTACTTGATTAGTTAGGGTAATGGGTCACCAACGGGATGTCGGGTCGGTCTAGTGTGTCGGTTAAACACTTAAACACGTTTTAAAACATACTTGGTTACGATCTGGACAATCGGGGACTAGATAACCTTATGGTTATTAGTCAGAACACTTATGTGAACATTTTGATAGATCTCTGGTAGAGGGACTATCAAGGGCTAAACATCTTTACTTGTAATTGAAGAACGCTATCTAAGGTGAGTTCACGGCCCCACTTTTACTGCTTTAACTTTTGGGGGAGAAAACATGCACTAAACGGTTTTGGTAACATATGTCATACTATGGTTTTAACTTTATATTGCTATACGATCTTTTGGAAAGTCCCGGGGGAAACCATGAATGTGCGGGGATGCACAACGGGGGAAATGTGGATAGATCTATTGGGCGTGACCTGCCCCACTCGTCGGCTTGGAGGGCCGGGCGGGTGCATATTGTCTCGAACAGGTACATTGGTATCATGTTGAACATACGGGCTGCTTAAACATGCTGAACTTTGCTAAACGTGTCTAGTAATGGTTTACAATCGTAGTAGTAACGAAACATACGCCTAGCTAGCGTACTTGGTAACATTGATATAGTATGGACATGGTAGCATTTTGGTAACATTTGAACAAACCTGTGGACTCACCAGCATTTTATGTTGACATCTTTTTGGCATGTTTTTCTCAGGTCGCTAAGGTAGCAATGAACGGAACTAGGCGCACAGGTCTGCATTGCCGTCTAGGCATAGTTGCACGTTTCGTAATAAAAGTATTTTGAACAACTTTTGAGTTGATAGCATAGTTGATTAAATGCTACTTAAACGCTTCCGCTTATTAAATTAATGGTTATGTCTATTTACGTCTTCATATAGAGTTGTTTATTGTGATCGTTGACTTGGATCCTGGTTTGTCATGCGCCTCGCGGTAAAAACCCTGCAAGTGGTAATTTGAGGGTGTGACACCATTGATCATGACCAAACTACATGACATATGATTTTTAAATCATATACACCTTGAGAATATTTTCTTACCAAACCCTTGATAACAAAATAAACCTCACATGGTGTAGTAGTTTAAATACTACATCGATCATTTGATCTTCTCTAAAACCAGTTTAAAGTAATAGCTATCTACCATTAATCATCCAAAAATTTTATTTCAATGTCTGAACCATCTAGTAAGATCGCTAAGGGTTAGGTTAAATGCACTTCCTTTTTTACTTTTAATACAATACAACCCCTTCTTAAAGTTAGTTTAAAATTTTTCTAATTTTACCTCCTACAAATCCTAATTTTTATAATTGATGCAGATTTATTTCAATGTCTCAACCATGTAATAAGATCGATGGCTAATTGGAAATTCCTTCATAACAAAACCAGGATATTATTTAATTTGAAATTAAAAGATCTAGGTTGAAATTAATTTCGTAGGATTTTGAGTTAATTATATGTTCTAAAATGTTTTATTTATGGTAGACAATTTGTGTGATATGGTTTAAAAAAATTTATAGTACATGCCAGGTACTTCATGAATATTCATACACAACATATATGGTATCACGTATATTCATATTCGTTGTCTTTTTTCTCATTAAAGCAAAACAAAGTATTTGGTCTTTGGAAAGAGATGTAACGTTCACTTTGATCATTTAGTTTGGTGATCCATATGCTTCAACTTCTTCTTTGGAACGACAAAACTTTTTTGATTCTTGATCTCTTGAATCATTCGGTGGTAAAGATGCTTCAGTCTCGCATTTGGAAGCTAGTTCCGAATGTGTAAGATGCTTCACAACTTAGTGTACTTCAATTTCCCTCGAGATTTTCTCCTTGTGTAATGGGTTAGTTTATTACAAATCTATTTATACCATAATCGGGTTAGAATGAACCCTCAATTACTAACTGAACTTCTTTCAAAATTCTTAGCTTCCGCTCTCATATAGTGTCAATTTCACTAATCATGGGGCTACATAAATTTCCTAAAATCATGTATACTAAGCTGGCTATAGGGAGATACCAATCATCTTCACCTGTCATTGATGTACCTAAAGGCCATTTCTTTGTCTATGTGGGTGAAAACAACCTCAAGAGATTTATAGTTCCTTTAGCATATCTTAAACATCCTTCATTCCAAACGTTGTTGAACCTGGCAGAAGATGAGTTTGGCTATGCTCATCCAATGGGATGTCTAACATTCCCATGTAAAGAAGAGACTTTCCTTGAGCTCACTGAGAATATACGATTAACATGATTGTGGTCTGATAATTAAGAGAATATGACCATAACTTTTTGCAATATAACTGTAAAACATTTAGGAGTTTTTCTTTTCTTTCTACATCGCTTTTGCAATACAACTGTAAAACATTTAGGAGTTTTTCTTTTCTTTCTACATCACTTTTCATGGTTACACCCAGGGTTATTACCAATGAAAACTTGTGTTTGTATAAATAATATTATGCTGACTCGTTAAAAGTTAATAACGTTTTCAAACTTTGTTGCTTGATTCCTCTTTTTTTTCTTTTGGAACAATAAGAAAAACATCTTCTGGATATCTAATGAGAAGCAAAAGCTACACTACCATGCAACCCAAAACATGTACACTACAATTTATATGAAGATGCCTAACTAAATAACACAACATGTCATTAAAGTACAAAGCGCTTGATTGAAACTAATTAGATGACGCGCCTTGTGATCAAAAATAAAGAAATCCAAGTCAGAATTTGGAATGGGATTATTATATGACCTATAGACAATTTTGGGTTCTAAATAATGGCTAAAGTGAAAGCTTCCATCAAAAGTGCAACTTATTGAATTTAAGCAATGTGATCAATATCCTTAAATCAACTATTCCCCGTCGTCAACAAGTAGTTTACCTTTATTAACTCAACACGCAGCAGAATTTCAATAATTTAAGTTATACAAACATGAAATTCCTGTAACGGGTCAAAACATATTTGTAAAAACAAAACAGTAACTTAGAAAAATGAGTTAAGCAAATAAAGTATGCTCTTATTATTTGAAATGTCAACATCATCTAAGTAGTCTTGAAAAATGAGTTTTCAAGCAAATAAAGTATGCTCTTACTAAACATGAGTGATGATATAAGCAAATATAACTTAATGAATTTTCAAAGATCTCATGTAACTAGAAATATTTGATGGTTGGTACCATATATAATTATCTAGTAATGTAGTATGTGGGAATTAGCAGCCTTTCGGTGTGTAAAATGATGTTCTCTCGACCAAACTATGTGATATTTGAGCTTAAATCATATATGTCCTTGAAAATGTGTTCTTAATTACCTAACCTTGATTACAAAATAAACCTCACATGTATAGTAGCTTAAAATACATCATTTGGTCATCTTTGAATGCAATTCAAAGAAATAACCACTAGCCATTAATTATCCAAAAATAGTACTTCAATATCTCAGCCATGTAGTCTAGATGGCTGATTGAAAATTTCTTCAAAACAAAACCAAGAAACTACAAGTCTATAACGTCTAAACCTATTTCCTAAGATTTCAAGTTTATTCTATATGTTGGACTATTTGTGTGGTATGGACTATATATTTTTATAGTCCATTCGTCCGCCACGAATATTCATAAATCACATATATGTTATCACATGTGAGATTCATCGTCTTTTTTTTTATTAGAGTGAAACAAGGATATATGGTCTTTAAAAATGGTGTAAGATTCTTGATCCCTTGGATTATTTGGCCATACATATGCTTTAGTTTCGTCTTGGGAACAACCAAAGGGTGTAAGATTCCTTATCCCTAGGATCATTTAATTTAATTCTACAAACGCTTCAATTCCATCCTTGAAAGTCCCAAAGCTGTGAGATGCTTGACAAGTTGGTGTACTTTAGTACATTCCTTGAAATTTTCTCCTCATAGAATGGTATTGTTATTTAGATATCTATATATACCAATGTTGGGTTTAAATGAACCCTCATTTACTCATTGAGCTTCTTTCCAACTTCTAGCTTTTCCTATCACATAGTATCATATTCGCTGGTCATGGGTATACACAAATTCCATAAAATCATGAATACTAAGCTGCCTATAGGGAGATAACAATCATCTTCACCTGTCATGGATGTACCTAAAGGCCATTTCAGTGTGTATGTGGGTGAAAACAACATGAATAGATTTATAGTTCCATTAGCTTATCTTAAACATCCTTTATTTCAAAAGTTATTGAATCTGGTAGAAGAGGAGTTTGGCTATGCTCATCCAATGGGAGGTCTCACAATCCCATGCAAAGAAGAGATTTTCATTGAGCTCTTTGAGAATATTAACTTAACATGATTGTGGTATGAGAACATGGCCATATATTTTTACAATGTAAATATCTAGGTGGGTTTTTTTTTTTTTTTTCTTTTCAATCGCCTTTCATGGTTTAACCGGGGTACTTAATTTCCGATGAAGGCATGAGTTTGTATGTAATATACTATACTCTAATTTGTTACAAGTTTTTATTATTTCTAACTTTTATGGTCATTTATTAATTTCCTTTTTTCTTGGAAAAGTAAATATATTTGCTTAATAATGAACTAGCGAGAAGCTAAATTAAAGCATCAATGTAACCTATAACCAAAACCACCTAGCAACTCCAAAACCATACACGACACACAAGCCTCTAACTAAATTAATTACACAAGTTGTCATTAAAGTACAAAGACTCTTTGTTGAAACTTAGTCACGCCTTTGAGATCTAGTAATAGAGAAATCCGAGTCAGAATTCGGATTAGAGTACAAAAACACTTTTGTGTCAATTTTGCCACTAGGTGATTAGTTTTTTTTTTTTTTTTTTAAATAGAACTTCATTAACACCAACCAAAACCGGCAACTATCTCCAAGACGAAGATAGAGACCGAAAACCAAAAGAACAACCAAATAAAATTACGTTACATCAAACATACACCATCTATGCCAATCCACTACACCCTCTTTAAATCTATGCTTATACCAAAGAAACCCCAAAGTCTTGATATCCGCTATCATTTCCGTCACATTAGGCTTCTTGTTGTCAAACACCTTATCGTTCCTTGCTCTCCATAATCGCCAACACGCGATGATTATAATACCGTGAAGAACCACTTTCTTCAAATAAATAGAAGTTATTGAATTTTCAAATAAATGATTGAAGTAATTAAAAAAAGTAATGTAGTATATTTAAGAAACAATTTTATGGTGTGTAAAAATTATGTTTTTTTAAACCAAACTACGTGTTATTTGAGTTTACATCATATATGTCCTTGAATGTTTTCCTGACACTAGTGAAAAAGGATTAAAAACACCTGTTATTTAATTTAATAAATTGGTTAATGAACCGTATATGCTATAAAAGATAAGTACCTCCATGTCTTAAAGAGGTTCCCGACACTACTAGAAAACAGCTAAATTTGCGACAACAGTATCTGTCGCAAAATTGTGGGAAACAGGCTATAGTGACAATTTTGCGATAAACATAGGTGGTGACAAAATATACTGTCGCAAATTCCAGTATCCACAAATTTGCGACAGATTTTGTGACAAAGTTACTACAAAAATACGTCGTCATAGAATTTGCGACAACTTTGCCACAACAACGTTTTTATGATTTTTTTTGCAACAATGCGAGTATGCGACAAGTTTGTCACCAAATGCATTTTTTGGTAAATAATAATATTTACAAAAAATAAATAAGCAAATAATGGATTATAATATTTGCGACAAACATGCGACAACAATTTGCGACAAAGTTGCGTCAAATCTGAAGAAAAGTTTTGACAAAGCTGTGACAAGTCTTTTAATAAGTTGAGACAAAGTAGCGACACTTACAAGTTTTTTTGTTTCAATTATTGCAACTAAAATGCGACAAGATTATGCTACAGTTTTGCGACAACTGACTTTTTGGAAATTTTGCTTAAAATCCGAATAAAAATACAAAAAACTGCAAAAACGAAACTAAAAAACACAGAAACTTTTAAATAAAAAACCTGTTTGGTTCTTGAAATAAACATAACAAGTATCCAAAATAAATGCATACTTTTTACTACGAAATATCCTCAACATTTTAAAATAAATAAAACATAATGAAGGTCATTTACTTTTTTCCCGAATTTCTTAAACAATTCTTCCATGTTGTTTCTCCAAACCGCTTGCTCAGCCCGATCTTTTTCCCGCTCTCGTTCATGCTCAGCACGTTCTTGTTCCCGCTCTTGTTGAAGTTATTCAATACGGGCTTCTATGTTTTGTCGGGCCTCTCTTTCCTTTTCTAACTCAACTTGAACCTTTTCGAACTAAAATTTGTCAAAAAGATACAAAATAATTAATACATATTAACAAAAAAAAAACTATAACATATTAATCAACACATTAACCTAACGGGTCAATCCAAAAAAGTTTACAATATCTAATAATCTTAATAAAAGACCTATAAACAATCGTATGTAAGCACAAATGCGTATACAAAGCCAAACCCAAACCCAAACACATACACATACACATACTTATAAAAATAATCCTAAGGGGTCGATCTAAAAAAAATCCTTAAAAAATTCATATACACACATCCACATATACTTTTATTACAGACAGTGATGGGATCTAAATATACTTTTATTGATAATAAAAAAAATAAACAAAATACAAAATTCTTCATGTGCTTTTGGAAGTGGGTGTATATCTGAAGTGCTCAACTTAACCCTATCTTTCAATAATCAAATCAAGCATCTATATTTGTCCCTCTAATCATTCTTATATAGACTAGAGTAACTGTGAGTAAACTGGATTGAATTAATTAAATGAAGGTCCAGTTTGAGAGCCTGTTCGAGAGCCTGTTGGCCTTTGGCCCAATTCGTTGATAAATGTTGATGTGGCAATCCCAGTCAAAGAAACACAGTTGTTGATGGCCGTTGGATCATTTCATTTGTGACCGTTGATCTATCCTAAAGAAACACAACTCCACAGCTATATATAGCTTATAGTCTCGTCACTGTGGCACTTTTGATCTGATTATCTATCATTCACTCCCTTTTGCTCTCTGATTCTCATCATCTCAGTGAACAGGCGATTGGGTTTTATGATCAGTAAACAACTTGTTTCTGATCTTGTCTTGTTGTTCTAATCAGTGTCTGTTTGAGATTGTCTTTGTTTTGATCTTGTCAGTTGTAGTGCAGTTGTCAGTGTTTTGAGTCAATCTTGTTTATAAGATTTTTGAGTTATATTGTTGAGTTTTTAGTAATAATAATATGTACCGACTGGCTTATTGTTTGATAGAATAATTTTGACATAGTATCAGAGCATTAGGCTCTTGTTCTTGCTTCTTCTGTTGTCTATGTTCTTGGTTTAGTGTCTCTGTCCTGTGTTTGATTCTATCTTCTGATCTTTAGTTGTTATCTGATTGGGATAGATCTATCTCGATCTCGATCATTTGTTCTGGATTTTGGAGTATCAGGCCAGATCTAGGGTTTCTTGGTACTCAAGGAGCATTGATCTGGTGATTGGCCGTTGGAGGCATTTGTTCTTGCTCTCTGGTGTTATAACCCTAAGTGAAGGTTGTAGCACTATGAGTTTTGTGGAGAAACCCTAACTTGGGTCTTTCTGGTGAGATATTTTTTATTCATTTAGGGTTTGTCCTAAGGAGTCTTTGTTCTGGGCTTGTGCCTGTGTTTAGCTTTAAGGTTGGGTCTAGATTGTAGGTGGCTCCCTCGTGAGGACCTGGGTCGGCACCTTTTGAGTGACGAACCGACTATCTGGATCACTCACGGGGCTTCGCCTTTTTGTGATAATTTGTGTTCTTTATCTTGTTTGTTGATTGTTCTTGAATTGCTTACTTGTTGCTTCCGTGACTCTTGTTTTTTGCTGTTGTTTTGCATGTTTTCCTGTGCTTGTTTGATTTGTGGTTATTTGTGAATCATGATTGATGCTGCTGGTGGTCCCAATGGGGTCAAGGGCTTGGTTCTGACCATGAGGTTGGCCCCCTTGTGAACAACGTGACCTTGGTTAGCAAACTTGATGCTAGTGATCCTTTGTATTTGCATGCTAGTGATTCTACTAATTTGACCATTGTTAATATCAGACTTAAGGGTACTGAGAATTATATTGTTTGGGCAAATGCTATGATTTTAGGATTACAAGTTAAAAATAAACTTGGTTTTGTTAATGGTGATTGTGTGAAACCTGAGAATGATAAAGTACTTGCTAGGCAATGGGATAGGTGTAACTCTGTTGTGCTCACTTGGATATTAAATCCTATTTCTGATGAGTTATATATGGGACAAGTCTATTCTAAATTAGCCTCTGAGGTTTAGAAAGACTTGAAAGAAACATACAACAAAATTTATGGTTCAGTTGTTTTTATTTATATCAGAAAATTAATTCTTTTAAGCAAAATGGTATGAGTTTTTCTAAATATTATCATAAACTGAACATCCTGTGGAAACAACTTGATCAGATTTTGCAATTGCCTGCTTGTACTTGTGATGCCTTTAGAGAATTTAATTCACATAGTCATATGATTAAGTTGATGCAATTTTTGATGGTTCTTGACAATGTGTATCAGACTGTTAGGACCACTCTCTTGATCAAAATTGATTTACCTTCTATTAAAGATGCTTTTAAAATTGTCTCTAGAGAGGAATCTCATAGAAACTCTAGTATAAGTGGAACTAAAATAGATCAAATTGTGAGTTTTACAACTAAAGCATCTAATGTGAATGAAGTTTTGAGTAATAATAGTAATAAAAAGGTGTTCAGAGGTCCTAATCAAGCCTTAAAATGTACACATTGTAACAAGACTGGTCATCTTGTTGAGAAGTGTTATGAGCTAATCGGATATCCCCCTTAGGTAAAACCAAAAGGGGTCCAACTTAAACTGGGAAAAGGAGTTTTGTGAATAATAATAATAATAATAATAATAATAATAATAATAATAATAATAATAATAATAATAATAATAATAATAGCAATGCTAGTTCTTCAAATGTTAGTGCTAATTCTCTTACAAGTGAACAAGTTTCTAGGTTGCTTAGTCTTTTAGATGAAAGGTCTGGTGATGGATCTTAAGGAACTCGGTCTTGTAACATGGCTGGTAGTATTTTTTATGCATCTGTGTTAGGATCTTCTGTTTATTTCTTTGCTAGTATGGATGGAACATTACTTGGTATAGGTTGGATAGTTGACTCAGGGGCTAATGAGCATATGGTTAATAGTGATAAAGGATTGTTTGATTATGTTGATGTGTCTGATTTAAGCATATGGTTTATAAAGTTTTTATTTCTTTTATAAGTTTTTATTATTTTTACTTATTTTGTTACATAAGGGCTTTATTGCAGATTGGGCCTGTTATCCAAGATGTTGCATGTAACATTTCGCGTTAATAATTGTTCGTTACGTATAATCTGGATAAAAACGACAAGTTTTATTATTATTGTTTGCACTTAATTATTTTTGTGGCATTTTGAAACCCTAATACTATGATAATTATTCATAATATATATATATATATATATATATATATATATAATTGTCAAAAAAATATATGCTGAGGCCGGGGTTCGAACCCGAGTCCTCAGCCGGTTCAATTATACACACCCACACAACCAACTGCTCTAGCCATTATACTTGTTATAATCCGGACGCGTTTTAATTATATCATGATTCAGAATTCATCTCAGTTGACTTGGAAAGTCAACTGAGATCAATGACCTTCCAAAAACACAACCATTACTCGTAATTGATCGATGATTGGCATTAACAACGTGATATCCGGCCTGTTCTGACTCATACCCTCGTCAATTATCAATCAATTGTTACCTTAATTGATTCACGACGCGTCAACATTCATAACAAAGTCAACATTTCCAATTCGAGCACCTAAGCCATTACACTATAAATTGAACCTTGTTGGACCTTCACAACTCGCCATTCACTCTTTCTCAACCTCTAATTTCTCACAAAATCCTCTGTTCTTAAGCATTCTGTTCGTATTTTGACTTCGGGTCTTGACCGTGTGATCATAATCAATACGAGTTTGTAAGTTTGTTTTCTGATATGGATTTCATTAATCGGCATGTACACAACGTTTACCCTATGTTTAATTAGGTTAACGTTGTGTAAATTGGCCAATTGCAAATCTAGGGCTCGTAGGCTTATAATTAGGGAAGAACACGATTTCTGTTATGTTATTTATTTTTAATAAACAAGAAACCAACACAACCACTGGTCTGGACCAAGTGGTTGTGTCTGGTGCCCATTAACTGAGCCACGCGGGTTCGATCCCCGGCTGTGGCAAAATATTTTCTTTTGTTTGTTTTTAAATCAAAACCATCAAATTTATTTATATATATTACTTATATTTTATAAATTCGTTTTAAATTATTAAAACTCTTTTAATAATTCTACAAAAATTATTTTAAGTTAATCTAATGAAAAAGTTTAACTTACAATTTTTAGTTTTCAAAAATTTATTTATTTAATATATTTAATAAATAAATCAAGTTTATTCTATTATATTTATAAAATTCTATTAAAATATCAAAACAATTTTATAAATTTCCACAAAAATTGTTCTGAGATTATATAACAATAAACTTTTCTGAAATGATTTTTATTTCTGAAAAATCATTTATTTAATATTTTTAATCAATTTTTGTTAGTTTTAATCATAATTAAATCATAATAAATTCAATTTTTAATATTTTTGCACCAAAATTTTATACAAATTATTTCTGATTATTTGGAACAGAAATATAATTTTTAAACTGATAATTCTTTAATTTTAGTATTTTTAAATATTAAAGTTAAATTTTGACAATTTGTAATAAATATATTTAATAATCTATTTTAAAGAAAATAATTTTATAAAAATTATTTTTATACTTTAAACCCATTATTGTGACCATCTTAAATTCAAATCTTATAAAAAGATTTTTGTTTATTTATTTACTAAAATTCTCTCAATTATCAAACATTTTTATTATTAATCAAACGAGCATTTATCCCCAAATTCGAAGCCCTAGAATATATACATTTGTAGAGTAGATAGACTTAGACATATTTATTACCTTATTATAGGGTGATACTTGGCACATTTGGGCAACACCACTATTCAATTTTTCAACAAATATAACATTTTGCTAAGGTGAGTTTTACATAGCCCCTTTTCTATTTATCACCATTTTTGGGGTGAAACATGTTACAACATCATTTATTCAATTCAATCATCAATGTGTCTATGTGTTTTTCTATGTTGCATTATGTCTTGAACATGACTAGGGTAAGCACAATTCTAGCATAATCATTAACATTGATCAGCCGACGGTATACATTGATAGATCTATTGGACTGACAATCCCACCCGGATACGTGCCTCCTACAAAGGTAGCGTGGGTGTTTGTTACTGCAACATAAACGAGTGAACCATGAGCGTATGGGATGTACCACAATACAACAGTCACAAGGGTTGATTATGCACTCGATTTACTTCTAGTATGTTTTCACATATGGACTAGACTTGCTATGACACATGAATTGCACAACAATTTTATTCGATTATCAAAACCTATGTAATTCTCACCAACTTTTGTTGACCCAAAATATTTTCAACTTAACATGTTTCAGGTTCTACTTGCTTGAAGATTTGAATTAATGCTTGAAGATGTGTGCATAGTTTTATTCAATTTGATGTACGAATTCTTGTAGAAGAATTGTATGTAATTTATTTAAATCATATAATGAAAGTTATTATTTACCATGAGCTACTGAACAATCATCAATACGTGACATCCCGATGTTTCCGCCATCGGTTGGGGTGTTACATTGCAGTCCAAGATGAAAGTCCAGTTTGAGAGATTGTTCGAGAGCCTATTGGCCTTTGGCCCAGGCCCAGCCTTTGGCCTAGTTCGTTGATAAATGCTGATGTGGCGATCCCAGTCAAAGAAACACAGTTGTTGATGGCTGTTGGATCATTTCATTTGTGACCGTTGATCTATCCTAAAGAAACACAACTCCACAGCTATATATATCTTATGGTCTCGTCACTATGGCACTTTTCGATCTGATTATCTAATTCATTCACTCTCTTTCGCTCTCTGATTCTCATCATCTCAGTGAACAGGCAATTAGGTTTTATGATCAGTAAACAACTTGTTTCTGATCTTGTTTTGTTGTTCTAATCAGTGTCTGTTTGAGATCGTCTTTGTTTTGATCTTGTCAGTTGTAATGCAGTTATCAGGGTTTTGAGTCAATCTTGTTTATAAGATAATTGAGTTGTATTGTTGAGTTTTTAGTAATAATAATCTGTGCCGACTGGCTTATTGTTTGATATCATAATTTTGACACAACCACGAACCCTCCCACCGGCAGCACCACTCGTGTGTTTTCTGATTCCCTCTCTCCTTTGCATCTCTCTCTCTCTCCTCTGCACACGTGAGGTAGCCCAAGAAAACTCTACACGGGACTGCTCCACTACCTGTGACTACGGCAACGATGAACTTGTCGGGGAGTGGGGTACCAGTGCCATTCACTGGTTGAACCACGCCTTCCCAAAGTGCAACAAGGAACGTGACTTGGGTTATGGGAGGAAAATGGGCACTTATCATAAACTTGAATTGTACCTAAATGCCTTTGTCTGTATTAACCATTGATAATAGATCAATGGTTCATATTAATATAATTGGTTTTCTAGAAAGGATTTCTCATATACCTTCCCTCATATTCATAAGCTAAAAGAATGCCTCGAGGCCATAAGTATTCGAGATAAAGAAAGACTTGATAAATAAAGAAAAACAGAATTAGAAGCAAAATTAGAGATAAAGAGGTTGCTTTCCGAAAAACATATGTTCAAACCTTTGGCTTAACTAAAGAGTTGAAGCACTCCCAGGTCTCTTAATTGTGTAATAGCTAGAAAGTCACTAAGACATCCTTTTCACGTAATAGTTGAGCCTCATCGTATTACACCTCCGTGAAAACGACTTATAGCAAGCAAGAACATTTTCAAGCTACAAGTTTTAGGTGCAATTTCAGACACTCGCTCATCTATTCTCCGACAGTGCACACTACTTCGCAATTTATATATACCCTAGGAGACACACGCGTTCTCATATTTTATATTTTAAGGGGACCACTCTTGAAACATTTCATGTTATTGTTCACTTAGTATATTGTTTGAAAATTACAGTTAGTGTGTATATATAAAATGAGAGAAATTAAGTAAAAGTATTTACATAAACTTGATGAAAACCTTTAGTATCTTCTTTCTCTGTTTATTCTTCCAAAACAATAATAATAATAATAATAATAATAATAATAATAATAATAATAATAATAATAATAATAATAATAATAATAATAATAATAATCTTCATATAGACACACACCACTACCTTTGGTCTCCATAATTCCCTACAATATAGGATTCTTGGTTCCATTAGATTCACAAAAATCTTCCTAAATTATAACCTCATTATATATATACACACAATTCATTCATCCAATATACGGAAAACCCCATTAATTTATTTTATATAACATATTCATCTTTCTTATGAACGCCATCAAGATTTCCAAAATGCTATTCGGTTGCAGGCTTTGTAACCAAAGCCGAAACGTTTTGGGATTCATCAATCCAAACCGCAACCTTCACATCTCATCACCACGATTTTTGGGTCTTCGATGCGCGATCAATAAACAATATTCTGTTTCCTATCCAAAATGGGGACAATCTCGGGTTTTTCCAGCTTCATGTTGTAGTTCTAGCAACAATACTAATAATAAAAATGATAATGATCATATTTTAGATTATTCAACAAATATAGAATCCCATGCAAATACCCATGCAAATGACAAGAATTGTGAAAACATTTACATGCAAGGTGGTGGTGGTTTAGATGAGGCATCATGCAGGACAGAGACTGAGGTGGAGAAAGAAGCGTGGCGATTGTTGAGGGAATCGGTGGTGACATACTGCGGCAACCCTGTGGGGACTCTAGCGGCGTGTGATCCTGGAGATAAGAATCCGTTGAATTATGATCAGGTTTTTATTCGAGATTTTGTGCCGTCGGCTTTAGCATTCTTGTTAAAAGGAGAAGGAGAGATTGTTAGGAACTTTCTTTTGCATACTTTGCAATTGCAGGTAATATATTGTGGGGATTTATTTTGAGTATGTTTGTAAGTTGCTAAATATTCATATGAATGCATAAAATTCAGTTGAAAATTTATGGGTGGGCGATAACTGATTAAGTGAACTAAACAGATATAACCGAACCAAAATAACTGACCCGAACTAATAACTAAAGGTTCAAGTATGTTTTTTTGTTTCGAAAACCAAAAAACACGATTATGCCTTGCTCCAAAACCGAACCAAACTATAAAACCAACCACACCAAACTTGTTTGGATGTTTGTTATTGGACTTTTTGAGCCCACAGCTGACCCAAACCAACTCATGCACACCCCTACTTGAAAATGGTATCAAAATTGTTTTTTTAGGATTTCATGATGAAATATTGTCTCTAAAGCATGATCTCAACCCCGGGGGCAAGGTTTCGTGTTCAGTAGACTAAGGTTCGCCATTTAGAAAGGGGTGGCGGCGCAGCTTGTTACCCGTCTGCCCGCTATCTTGATGCAATTCACGCAGTCATTGAACAGTAGTTTAAAAAAATAATAAAAAAAAATAAAATCATTGAAATCATAAATGTTTTGAATTCATCAATACTTGTTTGTTATTTTGTAAGAGTTGGGAGAAAACAGTGGACTGCTACAGTCCTGGACAGGGGTTAATGCCTGCAAGTTTCAAAATCCGAACTGTACCGCTTGACGATACAAAATTTGAAGAAGTTTTAGATCCGGATTTTGGAGAATCGGCCATAGGCCGTGTTGCACCAGTTGACTCTGGTAAAAAGTCAAATCTTTTCCATTCATGAACTATGCTGAATTGCTGATAACCTGTTGGCATTATGATTCTAGTAAGTTCTAACTATTATTCATTTGTTTGCATATTGACTTCAATGAAGGATTGTGGTGGATCATATTACTGAGAGCTTACACCAAGATCACTGGTGATTATGAAATGCAAGAACGGGTCGATGTTCAAACAGGCATTAAACTAATTCTAAACTTGTGTTTATCTGATGGGTTCGACATGTTCCCTTCGATTTTAGTAACCGATGGCTCGTGTATGATTGATAGAAGAATGGGTATTCATGGCCACCCTTTGGAGATCCAAGTGAGTACTCTTTTGACTTATTTCTTTATCAAATGAATTTTGACTTTTTTTTTCCAATTCGCAGTCGTTGTTTTACTCAGCTCTAAGGTGTGCTCGCGAGATGCTTGCATCAGACGAAGGATCAAAGAATTTAGTGAAGACGGTTAACAATAGACTTAGTGCATTATCATTTCATATCAGACAGTATTATTGGATAGATATGAAGAAAATCAATGAAATATACAGATATAAAACCGAAGAGTATTCTACAGAAGCAATAAACAAATTCAACATCTACCCAGAACAGATACCTTACTGGTTAATGGATTGGATTCCAGAGGAAGGAGGTTACATGATTGGAAATCTACAGCCTGCACATATGGATTTCAGATTTTTTACACTTGGTAACATTTGGTCAATAGTCTCCTCTTTGACAACTCCAAAACAAAACAATTCAATATTAAATCTGTTAGAATCCAAATGGGATGATCTTGTTGGCGATATGCCTCTTAAGATCGTATACCCGGCCTTGGTAAAAGAAGAGTGGCGTATTATCACTGGTAGTGACCCGAAGAACACGTGAGTGCCTTTAAATCTTATTTCTGTACTATCATGCATATTGTGTAGAGGTGGAAAATGGGCGGGTTAGACAAGTGGGGTAACGGGTCAAATGGGTTAGGGTCAAAACAGGTAAAAAGATTATAAGTAACTTATGTGCCCAATATGATTTATAGTTATATTATGTAATAATAATCTTAATAATTTACTATATCAATTTTGGAGGATTTATACTAAAAATTTACATGTTGGGCGACTTCTATTTATTTCACCGATCCAAGTTATTAGACCCGACCTGATAAAGGTTGAACATAACAAAAACAGCATATTATGTAGAGGTGGAAAATGGACGGGTCAAGCAAGTCGGGTAACTGGTCAAATGGCTTAGTTACAACTGACATATGAGTATAACTTTGTCATACAATTTACATTTTGTTATAATTACTAGTACAACAAAGAAACAATGGAGGTTTTATACTAAAAATATACACTTGGGGCAACTTCGGCTCGTTTGACCCTTTCAACTTATTTGACCCGTCTGACCTTTAGGATTATGTTATATCAAACTATAAGGCTACAACAATCCCTTATCTAATTACAGACCATGGTCGTATCACAACGGCGGCTCTTGGCCAACTCTGCTATGGCAGGTAATTTTCACATTGTGTTCCTTTTTTGCAAATTTAACTTTAAAAAAATCATGTCTTTTATGTTTCTTGTGTATTTTAGTTTACATTAGCTTGCATAAAGATGGGAAGAATAGAATTAGCAAGAAAGGCTGTGGATCTTGCTGAAAAAAGATTGTATGCCGATCACTGGCCGGAATATTACGACACCAGGAGCGGTAAATTCATAGGGAAGCAATCTAG